>VWZO01003042.1:52399-297772 GCA_013396975.1 Bucco capensis | reverse complement strand
AACCCCCACCGCATGCAACCTCCGCACCCCCATGCAAACACACCTGCTGCGGCCCCGCGGCACGGCGGCGGCTGCTCCAGCCGGCGGCCTCAGGCGGCCATGGCTAGGGTCGGCGCAGCCTCGGCCGCCTGCGGAGCGGCCTGGCTAAGAGATGGTGGAACANGTTCCCTGAGCGCCTCAGGCCTCGCCGTGCCTGGGGCACGGAGCCCCGGAGCGGTGCGGGCAGATCTGCGGCGGGGCTCGGGGAGGGTGTGTGGGTAGCTCCCGCAGGGCCGTGCGGGCCCCACCGCCCATGCTTCAGTTCTCGGCCAACAAAGGAGAGAAGTGCCACGCCATCAGCTGAGAGGCATTACTGCTCAGCCATGCGGCTCTGCAGCAGCTCTGCGCTGGAAGCTGCGGGCTCCGGATGTTGTGTTTGCTGCCAGTGCAGGTGTGACGGGGAGGCCTGCTGCAAGGCCAAGTGCTGAGCCTGGGCCACAGCCAGACTCTGGTCACTGTCCCCACCACCTGCTTCGGGGACGTGAACCATCCCAGCATATGGCAACACTTAAATCATCACAGCCTAGAACTCTGTCCTGTATTGATGCTATCGCACTGCACAAAAAAAGATACCAATATCTAAAGGATGCAGGTCAAGAGGCTGGGGCCAGACTGCTCAGTGGTGCCCAGACAGAGGACATGGAGCAATGGGCACAAACTGGAACCCAGGAGGTTCCACCTGAAGGGGAGCAAAAATTTCTTTGCTGTGAGGGTGCAGAGCCCTGGCCCAGGCTGCCCTGAGAGCTTGTGGAGTCTCCTTGTGTGCAGAGATTCCAAAGGCACCTGGAGGTGAGCCTGCTGAAGCAGAGGAGTTGGACTGGATGATCCCAGAGGTCCCTTCCAACCCTCACCATGCTAGGACTGTGTGAACATGAAATTATTCTTTCCTGGAGATACTTTGGTGGTTTTAGCTATTACCTCTCATGCCAAGCTGTATTTGGTAATAGGCTTTTGTTTGTTAAGAAGCAAGCTGGTGTTAATGCTATTGTTACACATTTTAAGAGGACATTTCCTCCATTTCAGATTTCACACCTGTGCAGCATGATTTCTACAATTCAAAGTTCTGCATGTGAATCACTTTATTGGATCATATTAATAGCTTTAAATATGTAACATCTCCAGTTTATGCTGTGAGCTTCTTTTACATACTAGCTAGGCAACAGCTACATATCCTGGTTGAAATAATGATGTTTTATTAACACCTCTTACAGGCCCATGGGTAAGGCAACAGCCACAAGGGCCCACTGCCTTCTTACTGACACGCTGCTGGTGGGAGGAGGCCCCAGCAGGAGCTGTGCTCCCAGGAGCTGATCCAGCAGCCTCACACCCTGGCTGCCTGCACCCCAGCACGCAGACAGCAGGGACAAGGCCTGACGTGTTCCAGTTCCCCAAAGCAGCAGCAACCTGCTGCAACCAAACTGCTCCACTGCCAACTGCTTGCTCAGCTCCAGAAGGATAGGGAGCTGCTGGAGAGAGTCCAGCACAGGGCCACCAGGATTATGAAAGGAGTGGAGCATGTGCCCTAGGAGGACAGGCTGAGAGAGCTGGGTCTCTGCAGCCTGGACAAGAGGAGACTGAGAGGAGACCTCAGCAATGGTTAAGGATGAGTGTCAGGAGGAGAGAGCCAGGCTCTTCCCAATGGTAGGACAAGAGGGAATGGGAGCAAGTTGGAGCACAGGAGGTTTAGTATTAACACGAGGAGAAACTTGTTTGCAGTGCAGGTGCCAGAGCACTGGACCAGGCTGCCCAGGAGCCTGTGGAGTCTCCTTGTCTGGAGACATTGCAGAGCTGCCTGGACACATTGCTGTGTGAGCTGCTCTAGGTGATCCTGCTCTGGCAGGGGGATTGCACTAGATGAGCTTTCTATCCCAGTATCACAGTATGCCAGGGGTTGGCAGGGCCCTAGAAAGACTGTAACCACCAGTCTGAGAGTCTCATAGAATTTGAATATAATAAATGGATTTGGCTATTTATGCACACAATAAATGGATTTGTGTTCTGCCCTGGTTTTAATGCTAAAGAAGGCCCATGAAATGCAGCTTGCCAAGGGCTCTTCCTGCCAGGAACCTGTAGAATGAGGCTGTGATATTTCTAACATCCTATTTTTTTCCCCAATTAACTAATAAACTGATTTGATAAAAAAGTGAAACCTAAAGCCTGTTTTCTTGCTCTGCATTTCTGTGGTCAGCTTGCAGAGCAGTATAAAGAAGATGGCAGCTGCTGCTACTGCTTTGGTATTAATATTTGAAATGTTAATTGATTTCACAGTTGATACATGGCATAAAGGTCCTTCTGCATGCTGCCTTTCAGGCAGATTTACACATTCTCCTTCTAGCCAGGTGTCTTTGACATCTCCATGGCAGGAAAAGTCTGTCACCCCAAGTATTTGACTTTCAGAAAATAAACCAGAGAATTAAAGGAGAATTTCAAGTCTAATTTACAGGAAGTACCAGGCTGAGAGCTCTTCTTCAGTGGCTTGAGTTCAAACACACCAAGTGTCCCCACAGCACTGCTTCTGCATTGTGAGGCTTTGGTGGCTTTGTTGACCTTACACCTTAGAGCTGAGATGAACTCCTTAAGTCACCTCAGGGATGTTGTGCCTCTGCAGGCAAAGCTCTTTTGGTTAGCTGCTGGGGAGGCCAAGGGCAGTTTTAGGTCACTCCAGCACTTCCCACACATGCCTTGGTCCAGCCCTGGGTTCAGCCACACCTGCTGCTCCCAGCAGCAGCTCGGATCCCATCCCATCGGCAGCAGCCGCTGAGCGAGGGCTGAGCCACAGCACAGGGGGAAGGAAGGGCTGGATAGTGCCCTGGTGGTGGGAAGGAAGGGGTAGACAATGTCCTTTCTCCTGCCACAGGACTGAGAGAGGACTGCACTTAGGGCAGTGTTTATGGAGGCATCTAAAGCCCAGAGCACCCACACCTTTATTTCCAAATAAAGAGAAGAAACTGAGTATCTGAAAAGTGCTGAGTCCTCACAAAGGAAGGGCAGAAGATAAAGGAGAGGTGTTTGTCCCTGGAGAAGGACCTGATCCAGGAAGTATCACCAGTGGAAGGTGTGTGGGTGTCCAGGCAGGAGCTGTGTGAGGGACAGAGATCAAAGGTTTGCCCAGCAGCACAGGAGAGCACTGCCAAAAGGCCAGACCAGCACCTGCATTTTCCCAGCCATCACCTCATAAACTCAATCCTCCACCTGTGCCACCAGCAAGTCACACAACAGGCCCACATCCATACTGCACATGTAAGCTTAATGGATGTTCCCAGGAGCACGATGGTCTTTTCTGCTTCCTAACACCTTCCCAAAGCTTGCCCAGAAAGCCCTCAGTCAGCTTTCTCCTCACACATTAGCCACCTGCGTGATTAACATCAGTATAACAAAGCTCATCAGCCTGGGACAGTGAAAAATGGCTGTTTTGTTCCCTTCACATGCCATGTGTAAGGTTTTTTTTTCCTTCCTCCTCCTGGTATTTATTCAAGTATATGAGGATTATTTCTGAATTATTCATCATACACTATCTGATTAGACTGGGGCTGTGCTGGCTCCCACTGCTTAATGAATGAGCCATTAGCCTTTTGCAGATGGTGCTATCAACAGCTCTTTGAATGCTGTGTGTGTTCACCTGCACTTACACAGTGCTGGGAGGAAAAGGACAGAGCTGAAGCTGAGCACGGGGCTGGGAGAGGATGCTGTACTCTAATAGGTGTCACTTGGCTCACTTGCTGTCAGAGCCCAGGGCATGGCCTCCTCAGGCACTCCTAGGGCAGCTACAGGTAAGTGTCACAGGGCTCCTTCTGCTGCTGGATGCACCTCCTCTCAGGGCTGGAATCCTACAGACTGCACAAGGAGAGCAAGTACTTTTGCAACACTTAGATTTTGTCTTAGACAGTATCTAATACAATTCTCTCAGAACAGAGAATCTTTGTGCAGTATATTTCCTACCAAACTGCTCATAGATCGCTTCAAGCAGTCAACTTCATCAACAGAAACCTCTAGCAGTTATGGTCATTTATGGCTAGGCTGTCTTTCTAAACCAGTGTGTCCTGCAAGTTTGGTCACTGCTGCCATTTCAGAGCCAGGCCCAGCTCTGTGAGCAGAGGCCAATACCACCTCTGTGCTCCAAATGTTTCTTTTACCTCGAGTTAGGAAATAAGAAGTGAAAGAAGCAGCTGTACTATGTAACCCAGGCAGTGGTCTGAGAAGGGTGGTAGAGGCACACCCTTGCTTCAGGAAGGTCTTTGGCAGATGGTGGAAGACTGGGGAGCACTGCATAGCTCCTGGTGCCAAGGAGCTGGAGAAATTCCAGCCAGGACACCCAGCTGCTCGGCAGGGTTCCTGCTGGTGCCCTGGGGCAGACAAGCAAGCTGGCACCATGGAGCAGGAGCAGGATGATGCCTTGTGACCTGCAGCCACCAGCAGCACGACGTGCCTGTCCCCTCTGTGGGGCACTTGAGCCAGGCACCCTGCAGCAGCAGAGTTGTTCAGCCAGGTGCCCTGCAGCAGTACCAGCAGAGCTCCTATTTCTGCCTTTCCACAGCCATCTCCACAAAATGGAGTAAGCATGTAGTAAAAAAGGCTAAAGGGTAAGGCAAACATCCAGAGCTGGACTCTGACCAAGCCATAAGAAGAACTAAACACAAGCTACTAGCAGCTGATGGAGAAACCTTTGCAGCTGGAAGGAGCTCAATTTGGTGAGGCCTCACCTCCAGTACTGCATCCAGTTTTGGGCTCCTCACTCCAAGAGGGACATGGAGGTGCTGGAGAGGGGACAGAGGCTGCCAAGCTGCTAAAGGGCTTAGAACATAAGCCTGAGGAGGAAATACTGAGGGATCTGGGCCTGTTTAGCCTGGAGAAGAGAAAGTTGAGGGGAGACCTTGTTGTTCTCTCTAACTCCCTGAAGGGAGGTTGTAGAGAGGAAGGGACTGGGCTGTTCTCCCTAGTGGAGAGTGATAGGATGAGGGGAAATGGATGGAAATTGCCCCAGGGAAAGTTCAGGCTAGACATTAGGAGGAATTTCTTTGCTGCAAGGGTTGTGAGCCATTGGAACAGGCTGCCCAGGGAGGTGCTGGAGTCCCCATCCCTGGAGGTGTTTAAGAGCCAGGGAGATGTTGCACTGGGAGGCATCATTTAGCAGGTTGCTAGGGCTAGGACAAAGGCTGCACTGAGGATCTCCAAGGTCTCTTCCAGCTGGAACTGTTCTAGGATTCTAAGTAGGTGCAGTATTGTTTCCAGCAAGGGCAATTTTTCTGCTACTTCTGTTTCCCTCAGGAAATGCTGTCCCTGTGGCCCAGGGTGTCAGCAGCAGCTGAGTCTGTCTGATTTGGAGTTGCCCAGGATGTTCTTCCTGCAGCTGAAGCAAAACCAAAAATCAAAGTGGCTTGCTGATTTACAGCTGGCACAGCAACCTCAGCCCTTCAGTGCTGGTCCTTGGCCTCTCCTGCTGGAGGAGGGACACCTGATTCACCAGCACCAAAGGGTACCCAAGGGGAGTCAAGATTATACAGAGTCCATTTAGCTTGTGTAACAACAAACATGATTTTCTGTACTGAAAACTTTCTTTGCTGCTGCCCAAAACCCTAACTGTGCAGTCATCAGCAAACCATCACCCCAACTGTGGCTGGTACTTGGGGTCTGTGCCCCACAGGAGCTGCCCTGGGGGGACAGGGACAGCAGGAGGGGTCAGGCCTTGAGGAGAGCAACTGAAACTCAAGTGTCAGAAAAGCTTCTTGGCAGGGAAGCATAGCAGGCTGTGTGAAAAGCCTCCCAAGAGCAGTAACAGGCACTCCAACTCTGTGATGAAGTCAAATCAAAAGCAGAAATAACCTTGATCAAAACTTATTGACAGGATAAGGGAGAAATGTATGCATAGTTTGAATCAGAGTATTAAACTCTGAATACATATTAAAACCTGGGTTAAATCCAGAATATTTAAAATCCTGGCAAGCTGATATTTATGTTAAACAGCTAATAGTAAGAACAATAATCCCCCTAGCCCCTTACAGGCTGTTCTCTTCTACACATCATCTTCCCTAGTGATCACTTTAAGAAAACACACCTGTACAATGTCTAGGAGACACCTCAACTCTTCAGAATGCTGCCCTGCCTGTTGCCAGCTCTGCTTCATTCACTGCCTGGGGCACGAGGGGAGAGAACCCCCCCTAGGAGGGACAGGATCACCCAAATGGCAAGTACTGCTGCCTCTTCCACCAAAGAGTGCTCAATTCCAGCTGGGCTGGCTCTTCTCCTAACAGTTAATAAGGAATAAGCATGGCTGTAAGCTGGGGAGCCTCAGCAACACCCAATTTTGTGCCCAGAACTGCTGGCAGCAAGAGGTTACAGTGGCACACTGACCAAGAGCTATGCTGATGGTGAACTGTGACTACTGGAAATGCTCCACAGGCCTGTGTGTCACACATTGTGTGGTGGCTCTGTCACAGCCTAAGTTGAGAGGTGAGGAACATAACTTCCCAGGTGCAAAGTGCCATGGAGCAAGGTCATGCCTGGCTCCTGTAAGAGAGCAAAGCATGGAGGGTGCCTGTTTCTCATCAAAGAAACAGACAGGGTGGTTATCCCCCTGGAAGGGGCCAGCCCCTGGGATGTGAGCTGGAGTGGCAGCACATCCCCACCTTCAGCTGCTCTGCCCTGGTCACCTCCCCATAAATTCAGTGTGCTTCTCCCACACAGCACGATGGCAAACCATTCTCCAGCAGTCAGATAGCCACTGCTGTCACTGGTGACAATACCTGGGTCTGCCTGCAGCTGCTGCAGCTCCCATTAGACTGTGGTTAATGGCAGGCTGCTCAGGGAGATTACAGGCAGCCTGTGGGCAGTAGCTCCTCCAGCACCCACACACATTGTCTGAGGGGCTGAGCCAGCCTTTCAGACCTGCTGTATTCCCTTCAGCTCTCAGGAACAATGCCTCCCCAACACTCACAGCTCCCTCTCCAATGCCTGCCTGCACCACAGGCTCAGCATCTGGGGCTCCATGCCACCCTGGGCCTCACTGCTGCCTCTCCTGCCTCCTTCCCACTGTGGGACCTGGGAGCAGAGGATGCTGTTCCCCTAGGGCAGTGACCCTCAGGAGACACTCAGAGGTTCTGGCCCCACAGAAAGCCCTTTTCACACCACTACAGAAGCACAGAACTCGCTAGGTTGGAAAAGATCATCAAGTAATTTTAGTGGAGCTGAAGCCCTCAAAGCCACTCCTTAGACAGAACAGCCTAAATAGTCCAGCAGTGGAAATTCACATCTCTACCCAGGTTCTTGCCAGGAGCAGCAGAGGATGGAGAGGGGACAGGGAGCTGCAGCAGAACGTTGACATCTGGTGGCTGCTCCAGCCAAGTGCTCTGGGTAGCCACAGGCAGGGAGAGGGCTCCCAGCCTCCTGCCCAAGGGGTGTAACAGTGGGACCAGGCAGTTCAGAGAAAGGACTACAGCTTCACTGCCATTAACCAGTGTCTGTGTGACAGGGAGGGCTCCCCTGCACTTGGAGGCACACCAGAACCAGAGTTACTGTTAGGGAGACTTGGCAGAGCTGTCCCCAACAGGAACAGCCTGTTCAACAACTGAGTGCCCTCAGAGGCCCAGCCTGGGCAGTGCCCTCAGCCACAGGCAGAGCCAAGGCTGGCAGCAGGGGACACTTCAGAGCCCCTGATGATTCTAGGAGAGAACACAGCTTCACAGCCTTGTTTTTACGGTTTTGTCCATTAAAGATGGGTAGAACTTCATCAGTGAGCATGTTACAGACTTGTGATAGCAACAGAATGGCAAAGGGCAAAAGCTGACCTAGCCCTGGGCAGTCTGTCACAGTGATGAGCCAGCTCCAAGTGCCATGAGACAACCTTCTCAGGCAGAGAAATGAGACTGACCTGTTCCTCCCCTCTCTTCTGTGGGAACACCACCAACAAGATAAGCCCAACATGCAAGAAACAGCTTGGCTTCTGATCAGGAAAAATCTGAATTCTGCACTGCATGCACACAAATAATCCTCTCAGCAGCAAAGTCAAGTGCTGAGCAGCATCTCCACTCACTACATTCTCTTACTACTTCTTAGAGCTCTCCAAAAATGTCCATCCTGCACAACCAGAACCACCTCCACACCCAAAACTGTCATGGTACCTCTTGTGCCTTACAGACACCAGGGTTTGAACATCCTCAGGTCTGGCAGGCAGATGGAGTTTCACAGGGAGCATTACACCAACAGATGCTACTACCTAGTTATCTTTGCTCAGCCTGGGAATAAAAGGAGGGGCAAGGAGAGCAAGCATGTTTTCTCACAGAGCCACCATCTGCTAAGCTGAGAAGCTGCTGTCACTGGTGACTCAGGATCACTTGTAGATGTGAAAATACTACTAATATTCTCAAGACAGCTATTATTATAGATTCACTTTATTGTAACTACTGACTAGCACCAAGATGAGGGCAGTAAGAAAACATTGTAATTAATGAGTCTCAAAGGAAAATAACTTTAAATAGACTTAGTTAGAATGGGTATGGGAACCTTTAGGTAACATAGCTGGTTTTTATCCTTTGCTATAGGCTGAGCTCCCTTGCAGCCTGCTAAGGGCAGCGTGGCCTCAGCCTCCTGGCTGGTGGAGAGGTGCAGCCCTGGGCAGCAGCAGCAGCACACTTGTGTTCCCCCACTGGAGAGTGACAGGCAGCACAGCCATGGTGCTCTGCCAGAGACACACACCACTGTGCTCCCTGGGAACAGAAAGGCACTGCTGCCTCCTCAGCCCCACAAGCACCTCTTCTTGTAGAGGGCTCCACAGTTAGCTGGGCACCTGGTACTGTCCTGAGGGGAACACAGGTCCCCTGGCTCCCAGGTCAGGGCTCTTCCAGCAGGACCTTGGTGACATTGATGGCAGAACACACAGAGCTCTGCTCAGTGACACTAAAACAGCAAAGCTGGAGAGAAAATACTTGCTTTTCATGGGCAAGTACAGTGTCAGGATTGTATCACAACTGGCTCTATGAGGCAAATGTTATTAGACAGCTCAGTTCTGGGGATCAAACATGCAGGTTGGTTCCTCTGCAAAGCTGCTGCAGCATGAAGTGCCTCACACTGGCCACTGCCAGTGCTTCTGCTCCCTGCCTCCCAGGGCTGAGGGAGCAAGAGCAGATGCTTTTGCATGCTGCTCTGGATCTCAGCCTGTCTGCTGGAATGCTGCATGTGGACTCTGCTCTGGAAAGAGGTCAACGAGGATTAACAGTTAGTCACTTGAAATGACTAAGAGCAACAGGAACTGGCAATGCAGGAGGGGGAAGCTCTCCAAAAGGACACCATTTCTTGGCCTCTGCCATGCAAGCTGTGAACAGAGCAGAGCTGCAGACCAGAGTCCAAGAAGTCTCTTTTGTAAAGTGCCAGAGCTTCCAACTTCCAGTTACAAGGGGAACAAAAGCATCTTTTTACTTTACCTCTGCAGGCAGGCAGAAGGACACTGCACAACACTTCTCAGGCCCAAGCTGCACCAAGCCTCCTTGCAGCCAGGAAGTCTTCTCAGACAATCAGAATCAGACTTTCTGTTCAGCCTAAACTATTCTCTTTCCAGAAACGATTTTCCTTCCAGAAATTTGATCCTGGGTTGAAGACAATGACAGCTTTTCATCACAAACAATATGTTTTTTGGCAGAACATGGCTGTAGGCAGAAATGTCTTTTTGATAGAAAAGCTTCTTGCCTTTTTTTTTTGTATATTAGCTCTTGTCTTCATTCTAAATAACTTGAGAAGCAGCACAGACAGCAGTCTGAACCTCAGGAATACATCTGAACCTGACCCATTTCTTGGTGTTGCTTCAGGGAGTGTTTGAATAGTAATAACTTCCTCACATTAGAACTGAACTAAACCAAACCCTGCTGTGTGCTAGGTAGGATTTGCTCTCCAGAAACACCTTCTTGCAGCCCAGAGAGTGAACAACCTCAGCAACAGCTGTAAAACTGAACTTCTAACACGAGGAGGCTGCTGTGTTATAACCAGGATTATGGCAGTGAAGACAAGAGGACAAAGAGCAGCAGCCAGGCTCCCAGTGAACACAGAACAAGTCCAATCCCTGATTTACCTGCTGCAAACCCCAATCAGTTCTGTGAGTACAAAGCAATGTGCAAACAGCTGCACTTCTCTACCTGCCAGGACAGGTGAAGTGCTTGACATGCAGCACAGCTCTTTTCTGACTAAAATAAACCCATTATTTCCACTAAAAGCAGAGCTGATAAGCTAATGGGTGCTTTAAATAAAATGTTTTCCTTGCAGCTGCAGCTCTGAAATGAGCCTGCAGCAGTTGTCTGCCTATCACTAAGGCAGGCATAAAGCAAAACCCACACAGCTGAGGATCAGCACATCAGCAACTCTGCACTTCCTTGGAAGGCTGTGATGTTTCTTACAGATGAGAAGAAAATGTTAAATGTGGAAGATTCTGACAACCTCAGAACAGCTCTTCAGATGTCTGGAGCACTCCTCAGCTGGTGCTGTGAGGCAGGTACCATGGGGACTCCTGGCATTCCACTGGAGGGAATAGAGAGATGCTGGCCAGGCAGCAAGAAGACAGGATGTGAACAGAGTTCTGGGACCACTCTAAATCCCTGCATCAGAGTCAGAAGGGAACTCAGCAGTCTCAGCTCTGCAGAGGCTAGACACACAGGCTCCTCTAGGCCAGGGATCAGTGGGAGAGAGGTGCCTACCTGCACAGGTTAACTGGTGCTGTCCTAACATGCATGCCCAACACACATCTCCTCTCGGAGGAGGACAGACAGTAGAGCTGGCTCACCTCCAGAGAGGTGAAAGGAATCCTAACCACCACAGGCAGTCATAAGAGAGCTGCTGGATCTGATGTGCAGTCATTTGGATAGCAGGCTGAAGACTTTTCATGCTCATTTCCATTGAGAAATGAGAGCAGGGTGCTGGCAAATGACTGCTTCTGCTGGAAGAGGGGATGGGAAGTGCTAGTCCCTTCCCTCTGCAGCTGCTGCAGATGCCTGTCTGGAGGCTGGCTGCTGTGGTAGCACACCCCACAGGGACTCACTGGGGATGGCAAGGACAGGAGACAGCATTTCTTCTTCTTAGCTCTTAAAATAAGCCTGGTATGACTAAACTGCAGCAGTGGGACCTTAGGAATTGAATAACTGCTTCGTTTCCAGAACATGAAGCTGCACTTACTCATTCCTAGACTACTGCAACTGCTAAACTAAAAGGATGATCAAATCCCAAACTCCCCAAATTCCCAATCCCTCCTCCCACAGACAATACCCTGAACCTATCTCCAGTCCACAGCAAACACTCCAGAAAGTGAGCAGATCTGCCTGAATGAAACCTCTGTGCAAGGAAGGAGTAACACTGAAGTGTATTACACTCACAGTAGTCAGGAGGATGTCAAGGTGAGCACAGCCCTGAAGCTTTGTGTGTGTGAGAGCTGCCAAAGCTATTGATCTGTCTGTTTGGCTGCTGTCTTCCCACAATCTGAGCATTAGGTACAAAGGTCACTGGTTTCTGTTACCTCTGGTACTGAACAGTGCAACCCAGGGACATCTGCTGATCATCTCTACCACAAGAAGGTTTCAGATCTCAGCTGTGCCAAAAACCAGGTCAGAGAATGACATCAGTGAATACTTCTAAGCAGGGCCAGGCTGAGTTTACAACAACATTCTGGCTCCTTGGTGCCTTCACCAGGTAGCAACTCTTCTGACACTCCTGTGGTGGTTAACAAATGGTTAACAGTGCACTCAGGACAGAACTGCAAACCCCTTTGTGGTTCAGAAAGGTCAGAGCAAGCCAAGGAGAGCTTTAACAAATGCCTAGGTTTAGTCATGGATTTGTATCCCACTGATTTCACTGAGATTTAAATACTGGCTTAATTCAAGCATGCTGAACTTTCCAAGTGCTTTCCTGGCTGTGGGCCAGAGGAAATGGATGCCTCTTGCAGCCTGCCCTGAAGAACCAGAGTATTTCACCCTTAACTCCAATGATTAAAACAATTAAAGCAGCTCCTAAAGGCAGTGATGCAAGAAGAAAATGCCTTTCCATCACCACTCCCTCTTTGAGGAGGCCTCAGAGGGGTGAAGTTTTGCTGCCCAGGCCCTAGTGCCACAGGCAGTTCTGTCAGAGCATTGATTTGCACCAGTGCCTCTCCAGCCTCTGCAGTTGTGGGATCTCTCTTTAGCATGCACAGACACATTTCCAGCATCTTCGGTGCAGAGCCTGACAGGGGACTCAGCTGTCCCCAGGCTGTGTACCCTCAGGCCATGCACCAAACCTGAGAGCTCCCTGGCAGCCTTGCCACTGCAGGCAGCAGCAGGCTGCCCAGAGCCAGGAGGCAGCTCCTCAGCCTGCTGCTCCTGGAGCCCTTCCCATGCACCTGCAAACAGACAAGCAAACAGAGCTGGGGACTGCCCCTGCCTTCCTCAGGACACCTTCTGGGCTGTAGGAACTGGATCCTTTACCCACACTTCCCAAGGAGACGACAAGGAAACTCCTGTGGGTCTCTGTGAGGCAAAGGAGAAGGGTCCCTCAGCACAGCTGGGAGATCAAAGCTAGGAGCTACACAAACAACCTTTGAAGTGCACAGTGTGAGAAAGCTGTATGGGCCCAGGGTGCAGGGAGGGTTACCTGCAGCTGGAGCTCAGGGCTCACATTTCCCTTTCTTTTTTGTTAAGGACATGGTTTTGGGGTTTTTAAGCTGGGAGCAGTAGACAACTACATATGCACAGATGTGCTGTTTTGTGGGCAATGGTTTATTCCACAGTAGGAAACAGAACAAGCTTGGATACAAATGACAAAACTGTAACAAAGTACTAGATAAATATTACAGCACCAGACCATGTCCCCAGCTATAGATTTTCATGTACAAGTGAATTGCACAAGACAGTTAATGCACAGGTACATCTCATTCATCAATAAATATTTCACTACTTCATGCTCCCCAGGAGAAGATCAGGAACTGAAGCTCATTTGCAGATCACTTCAGACATGCCTGGGAACCACCACATCAGCACCCATGCACAAACACAGCCACCTTGCAGCACACGTGAGTCTGAACACAGCAGGGCAGGGATGTGCTAGCATTCCCACCTGGAAGCACGTGCAGCATCTCCCTCAGTGCCAGTGCCCAGCCAACATGAAGGTCAGCCTGTCCCACCAGAGAGCAGCACTCTCAAGCAAAGCTCCACACTGCTTTGTCTAGCACAACAGGGAGATGATGCACTGGTGTCACTTTCTGCTACCTAGTCAATGAAAAACACTAGAAACAATGATTGCATGATGGGATCTGACCCAAAGCCATGCTGCTGATCAGGATCACCAGGGCAGGGTATGCTACCCATAGCTGAAAGCTCTCCTGAGCTCTCATTCCCTCACAGCCCCACATTTTCATGCTTTCAGAGCATCCAGACTTTGAAAGCCCTAATCAAACATCAGTGTTACACACAGGCAACTCACACACTCCTCAGTATTCTGAAACAAAACCAAACATAAAACAACTCAGGTGTCTTTTTTTGGCCAAACTCTTCATCCTGAACAGGCAAAGCAGCTTGGTGAGCAAAGCTGCCCCTTCTGAACACAGACCAACACACTTGGCACTACCTAAAAGCCTGGCAGCTAGCCCAAGCTGCATCTCTGTGTCCCTTTGTTCAGCCAAGCAGTAAAGCACTGCATGAAATGGCTCACCTGCCTCTCAGAAGAGGATCAGCTGGCTCCTGAAGGTGTCTCTACCTCCAAGGCTCTAGGTTCAGAGGCTAAAAGGCCCCAGGAGACCAGCTTACTTCTGCTATCTATCCTGTGGAGGGATGAGCTCCAGAGCAAGCACACCACACAGGGCTACACAGCAAGAAGAGCAGTGGCTGGTGTCCAGCAACACCAACCCTCTGCCTGGGCCTCAAGAAGCCCAAGGTTTTCACTCACCTTGCCCACTCATGTTTAGCCTTCAGCATGCCTTACTGCATGATCAACCACACAGCACTTCTCTTGCTATCAGCAGGAACCTTTCCCCTTACTCTTCCATTTAGTGTTCTTCCAGAACATGGAAAGATCTCCTTTCCAGGAAGAAGATCAGCAAAAATCTGAAGTGTGTTAGGCAAGAGAAAGATTATCCTAACAAGAACAATCCAGCACAGTCTGAATCTGTGACTGTGCTCCCTCGGGCAATTTGTAGTTCTCTCTAAAAACAAAAACAAAAGGAGAAAGGTACATGTATCATTTGGGGGCTAATGGATTTTTACAAACCATGTTAAATCAGAGAGGACATGGAAGTTCATTTTCCTGCTTAATTCCATCAACATTTCTTCCTCTGATAGCTACAGATGTTTGTCTTGGTTTTGTATAGAATGAGCAATTTCTCTCTGAAAACAGAAGATTTATGAAAAATGAATTTACAGAACATCTTTTAACTCCAGCAGGTACTGGAGAGGCAGCTAGGAAGATCCAAGATCCAAGGCAAGAGAAACTTTTGACACCACAGCCAGGCTTTCATGCTTCCTCCCAGAAATGCACAACTGCCTTTGCTCCTCAGCTGCTTGACTGCCACAGGCTGGAACAGCAAACTGAGTTCAGTTTTTTCCCCTGTATCAAACATCAAATGGTAGGGGGGAGAAAGTCATGCCTTTTCCAGTCCAGTTTTGTTCTGTTTTTCACCGTAAGCTCAGCCACAGCACCAGCTCTGGAACCTGCAGTCCCTTTGTCCTGAGGCCCCTGGACTGCAGAGGATGGATCAGCAGTGTGGAAGGTCCTGCTCAAGGGTGATACTCTGAACACAGGGCAGCTACTGCTGCTGAGAGAGCCTGAGGCTGCCAGAGAGGAGGAACTCCAGCTCAGCAGTATCATCAGTGGTCTCCACTGGCACATTGCTCTTCTCCACAGGCCCTGGGCAGTTCCTTACTTCGTGTCTGGGTGCTAATATCCCTGAAGTGCCATTGCAGGAACATGCCTCTGCTGCTCTGTCTGAGCAAACAGGGCTGGCATGGTAAATGCCAGGACAGGAACTTGGCTGGCACTGACCAGGGACATAGTATTTAGTTGCCACAGGAGCTGATTCTGTTTGGTCATGAAAAGGATTATTAGCCATGTCACAAGTTTGGAGACTATTACTGGTTTTGAACCCATGATGCAGGCCTAATTTAGCAATAAGAGGCTTCCCAACATTAACCTCTTTCCTTTCATCCATGGTCTCTTCTATTCCTGGATACTCATAGTGTAAGCAAACAGTGAAGATCAAGTGCTCCTGCAAAAGAGGAAAGAGAGGAGAGAGAGGGGAAAAGGAAAGTTACACCTCCTCCCCAAATAAAAAATATAGGAAATCCTGAAAGAGGCAGAGTCTAACCTGTTTAGGAGCTAAAGACAGATTAGGCAGGACTTGTCTACTGAGGACCTGTTGATGTGATAGTCTCTCCTTCTAGAAGCACTTGTATTACACCAGCTGCCAAAAGCACTGAAGAAGAGATCCCAAGTGATGTTCAGCACAGATATTTGTGACACAAAGATACAGAGATAACAGTGAGGTGAGAACCTTTCAAAACCTGCATGCCCAAGAGCACAGGCTGGAATGGAAGGAGAGGATATGTAACACTTGCATCTCCTACTAATGACTCTGTAAGAACACAGCTCTGCTTCAGGTGACATTCTTCTACTACAGGGCACAGAACATCCCCACAGTGTGCAACAGAACAAACATAATCACAAACATAATCATCCTGTCAGAGTTCAGCAGGGGTCTAGGGCAAACAAAGTGCCTTGCACGATGGCATCAGGACTGCACAGCATAGATTCCTTGCTTTTTATGTTTCAGCTAGGAAAGAAGTCACTAAACTGATAGTAGCCATTTTCTCCCTCCAAAGGACATACTATTCTACAGACAATACACAGCTACCTCAACAGAGCTGCAAAGCAACACGATTAATCTAAACCTTCTAAACAGGTGTACTAACCTTTAGCTTTTGCAGTGAACTTAGCCTGGTGTAGAGGCAGTGTTTGGGAAGGTCCTTTGATAATAAATAGCTTCCAGTTTCCTCAGGAGTTCCTTTATTTGCCTCTTTAGGATCCACATCCAGGTCCTGTCGCAAGAAAGAAACGAGAACTTAACGGCACAGAATTTGTAGATCATCCAAGAGTTCGCAGTATCTCTTTGGACAAAGTCAGCATTTTCTCCTTCTTAAAGGAAGGATAAGCCCAGCCCAGAGGTCTCCAGCCCGAGAGGAGGGAGCTGCCAGAGCCCAGGGGAGGCACTCACGAGGGCCAGGTCGGTGAGGTGTGCTCTGCACGCGGCGATCTCCGGGGGCTGCCGGGCCACCCGCGTGTAGATCACCATCACGTTGGAGAACTCGGCTGCAAAGCCCAGCTGGATCTGAATGCCACAGCTGAACTCAAGGTACATGCTCTCTGGAAGCTCTGCAAATAAAAGGCATTCTTACATTCCAAATAAAACCTAGCAGATGGATTTGCTATTTTAAAAAGTATTTTCTGATCCAGCCTAGCTGCACCTGCTCCTGCTGCCCTCCCTCTGCCCATCTCTGGCACACTGACACTGCAGCACAGCAGGCTAGCAGCTGAGCAGGCAGCACCACTGCTTGCTGCTGCCCCAGGGGAACTGGGGACACTGCCAGAGCTGAGGCAGCTTCTCCAACATGTTTAAGGGAAAAAGATAAAAAGGTCCTAAATGCCACTGCCCTTCTTAAAGGATGTCTAGAAAGCCTGGAACTGATCTCATCCTCATTTTAGCTTTCTTAGTTATATGCACTGAGAACTCCTTCTCATCATGCACTTGTACCACGGAAGTCACCTAGCTGTATTTTCAGGTGATGACTTTAGAATGAGATTAATGATGTCCTAAAAGTGTCACTATTAGACACACAAAGACTCCTGAGGGATCATCCCAGAAGGCAGGCATTGTGTAAGTTTCTCCTACAGTGTTTGAGCAGTCTAAACTATACTTACTCAGCATCAGTTCTACATGTCACCTCCTTTTCACATGGAGGTAAAGCTCAACACAACACAAACACCTCCAAGGTGTGAACAAATTTCCATTCAGTATCACAACCCACAGACTAGAGACGAAGGAATGAAGATTATTTTCCCCCTAGGATCCCCAGGAGCAGGCTGTACTGTACCATGAGCTTTGGCCCACTGCAGGTTCCGTGCCAGCATCTCTGCAGAGGCTGGGGCTTGCTGGATGGGGTCAGTCAGTGCCCTCTTCTCAGACAGACTGCTGCGGATCTCCAGGGCTTGCCTGCCTCTGGTCAGGGGACACTTGCCCATATCTACAAATGAGATATACAGAGTTTCCTTCAAAATCAGGGCTGCTGAAATGCTAACTGAATCAAGGACCTCACTGTACTGCTGTGGGGTTGCTGTGGTCCTGCCAGCATCAGCAGATCTAGAAGAACTTCTCACACAATCCCAGCAGGTTAGGGGCTGGACCTCTGGAGATCATCTAGTCCAAGCCCCTGCCAGAGCAGGAGGACCTGGAGCAGCTTGCACAGGATGGGGTCTTGTTTTGGCAGGATTCACTGCTCAGCTATCCCTCCACCTTGGGCTGCACATCTCCTAGTCAACGTGCTCCCACATTTTTCACCCATTCCAGCAATCTCCAGAGGTCCATTCCACATTCAACCAGTCTGTGATTAAAGTTTACTCCAGTTTATTAGGGTCTGCCTGTATTTAGCTCCAGTACATTTCAAGGTGACATTTTCAGACAGTTTTGCTGTCTGGCCTGCAAAGACAATTAAAAGACTCCTGGAGAACTTCCATCTATGAGTTCATCCAAAGATGAGATGAAGGCTGTTCACATGGAACACTCCTCTGGAGCAGTGTCAAGTGCCACCAGTGTACCTGCTGGCACCCAGTGTCTGGCACTCCTGACAACAATGGCTGCCACACTGCCTGACAAATCAATCCTCTCCACTGAGCTAGGGCACGAGGTAAGTAACAGGTCACACACCAGAACCTCCACAGCATCTGACACTAACCTGGCAGCAGACACAAAGCAATCAGAGTCAGCTGTATTTTACAGGAGGGAAGCGTAGACAAAGGGGATGCTGGCAGAACTGTGACATGTTCTTCTGGGGATGCCTCAAAGGTGGGGGCAAGAGGAGACAGAAAGCTCAGAGAATACTAAGCCACTTAAGAACACCTAAAAGCAATGACAAAAAGGATGAGGGGAGGAAGAGGGTGACAGTATTTCTGGACAGTTGTTCATTATAAAACTTGCAAACTTCTTATGCAAGCTGAAAGGCTGACTGGTCTGTGACCAGTGCAGTATGCAAGAGGGTCTCTGTTCCACTCCTGCTCCTGCTTTAACCAGCCTGACAAGGGGAGAATGTGGGATAACAACTGAAGACATAGTATATACATACATACAGCACAGAGATGATGATGAGCAGATTACAGGGTTCTCTTTTCACACAGTAACAGCCAGAACATCCCAGAAGGCAAGAAAGGTGAAGGGAAGGGAAGACATTGAGGTGTGCTTCAAAAAGAGTGTCAGGAACTTGGCTTAATCAAGCTGCTGTTTTAACAAAAGGCAACAAGAAAGAGCTTTAGGTAGTGTCACACATCCACCATCAGAACAACATTTAAGGAAAGCAGTGTTTAGCAATGCAGCTGAGAAGGCTGTTAGTGCAGTGAGCTGGAGTTCACCTTCTGCAACCTCATCAAGCAGCACTGTAATCTTCTTGTCCTCTAGCAAGCGCTCCTTCAGGAACTTCATGAAGATCCCATTGGCCAGTCCTGACTGCTGAATCTCAAAAGCTTCTGCTCCTTGGCACCTGGGACACCATCCAGATAGACAAGGAAAGAACAGTGAAGTATCTGCAAGACTGAGGACTAAAGGAGTAATGTTGGGAACCCTACAATCTGCAAACCAGGCTGTGTCCAAGGCCAGCCTGCTCTCCATGGCCATCTGCAAGTAACTCATCCTGGGAAGATCTCTCTCACAGTCAAGCCACAGACCAGAGCTGATGCCTAATTGTTTATATGAGGAGCTTAGATGTCTCAGAAGATTTCATTACAGCTCTTGGCTCCTCCTATGCAGCAGCTTTTGTACTTGACTTGAAAACTGCTAGAGAAGTTATTTAGCTTTCCGCTTAAGTGACCTCTTCAAATAGTTTCAGTTGCAGTTGTAACTTTATTCTTTACACCTAGAGTAAGAAACACAAGGCCAATCTATACGCTACTCCTCCAAGAATTCATTCATTTCTATTTCTAACACAGTCAGACTGTGGAATGACTCCAAGTGGAAGAGATAGCACGAGGACACAGCTATGGATACCAAATACTGGTCCTTTGGCAGCACAGTTGCTGTTTCTCTGCAGGTTAGCTATACAATCTCAATGGTTCCCTTCTGGCTTCAAACCCTCTGTGGCACAGCAGCAGCAAAGTTTCCTTACGTTGCATATCCAAAAACAATGTTGGCTGTAACCTTCAGAGCATCTAAGATAAGAACTGTGTCATCATATTCATTCCTGCAATAAAGGGAAACACAAACAAGTAAAAGAATCATTTGAAACCAACAATGCTAACAAACTCTACAGTTGTTCAAAACACCAAAGCAGCACCATTCAGAAACAGTGATTTTTTTTCTCTCCTACATCTGCTGATCCTGACTGCTAGAAGAAAACAAATCAGCACCATCAAGCCTCTTCAAGAAGACAATGTAAAGACAGACAGGTATCATGCATCACCCAGACAGGGGCATGCTAAGCCCAGCATAAAAGCAGTCCTCACAATCCATGCCTCCGAAGAGTTCTAAAGCAAGCACTTCACTCCTGTCACATTAATATGCCTTTGATCATCTGGATGGATTCTCATTCCTCCCTGGAAGGATTAAGATGGGGAAAAGGCATTTCTTCTTCTTTCAGATGCCCAATTTCACTTTTATCTAGTAAGACTGATGCTTTTTAACTTTTAAACAACAGAAAAAGAAGAAATGTCATTCAAATCAAGAAGCAAATGCCTACCCATGGCAACAAAAAGGCTACAGGCAAAATAAAGTCTATGGATGAATCCTATTGACTTTAAAAGCAGCCAGGTGCAGGCTGTGAATTCCCAGAACCATGACTTCCCAAGTACAGTGATTTCTCAGCCCAGACTAAAGATTCCTCCTTTCTCTCAAGATCCCTTGCTACTCTCCGGAGGTTCAGTGGTATTTGCTCCTTTTTAAAGCAGGCTCTGTTTTAACCTGTTGCTGCAGTGAACAGACTGAACTCTGCAGCTGGCTCCCCAAGCTCCAGTCATCATACCCTGTCCCTCCCCACGAGGCAAAACCACTCCTCAGTGATCCACTGCCAGTTCTGACTCCTGAGGAGAGGCTACCTTTTGCGACACATATCCAGCAGGAACACGTTGAGCCCAGTCTCCTTCTGCTGCATCAGCTTGAGGATGTTCTGCACACACAGGCAGTTGGCCGAGCGGTACGGGTTTGGAGCATCAATAGGAACCATGAAGCTGTTTCCATAGTTCTCGTAGCCGTGGCCAGCATAGTATAACAAACCTGAGAGTGCAAAACAGCAGTGAGTGAGAACACAGCTCAAGAGGACACTGCAACACTTCTGTGCACGTGAGTATGGTCAGAACCTCCATGGACTATGCACACTGTGTGCCTGCAGGAGATGAGGAGCACTTGAGCTGAGTATTTAGATCAGTATGCCTTTGCTCACACAGGGAGGAAGGGGAAACCAGGTTAACATCAACTTCTCAATACACAGACACTGCTGCAATAGAACCACTTGGGTATCTGCATCAAACACACAAGGTTAAGCACTCTTTAACATGCTCTGAGCTCTGAAAGAAAGAATCAGTTCTGTAGGAGATATGACTCACAGCTATAAAGGGGAAATGAGCCCCCTGTAGAACATCTTCTCCACGTGTGCAATTACAAAGCTTTGAGCAGCAGTGAGTCAGGGCACATTTTATAGACAGAAAAAGTGAAGCTGACTGATTTGGATGCATTCTTTCTTTCTTTTCTTTTTAAAAAGAGATGCTGTTGTCTTCAGAATTATTCTCCTTTAATTTTTTCTTCTTACCATTAATCACTGGCAATTTTTCAGTACTTTTAACAAGAAAAACATCAGAGGAAAAAGAAAAAGCTCGCTCACACTATGAGAGCATTTTGCAAGTTTTTAGTTTTGCTGTTTCTTTCCTCTCTACATTCTGTTTCTCCATTTGTTTTCTCTTTTTTACAGGGAGGGGTAAGAAATATTTTTGCATTTAGAGGGAAAAATAATCCCTCTGTGCTGATGTTCGGTAGGAGTCCAGAGCACATTCCCCTCAGCAGACTCCCAACAACTGCTGTTGAGTTAATTGCACCTCCATCTCTCTGCAGTTAGCAGGCTCTTGTGGCTCTACTCAACAACCAAATTCTTGGCATGCTTCCTCACCACAAAGGATTATCCTACAGTCATCTCCCTTGTGTCAACACCAGTCTACAGGATTTGAAGATTTAAAACCTTCCATAAAACATGCATTATTTCTGTTTAAAGAAAACATAATGGAATTTTTAAAAAATAACTTTTCTTAACCCTGACAAAGGGAACTGCAACCTAGGGCTTAGATTTCACTTAGATGAATAAAAAAAGCCCAATATTCAAGTCTCATCAATTTGCATTAAGATGAGATGATCTCACAGCATTAATCACCTGCACTTCCATAAAATGCAGTTACTAAAAGCTTGTGTGATTAGCTGGAATTTTCCTAGTGTCTGTTCCCAGGGTTGCCTCTGCTTATCTGGGACAAGTTCCACCTTCTCCACAGGATTGTTATTGATGTATACAAAGCAGTCTGTGGGTCACATCTCCATTTGGTATTTAGTGCTGCAGCTGAACACAAGCCAAGAGAGCTATGACAACTGATGCTAACTGGAGATAAGGTCTTCTTATGTCACCGTCCCTGGAGGTGTTTAAGAAAAGATTGGATGTGGCACTGAGTGGCATGGTTTAGATGTTTTGGTGTATTGGGTCATAGGCTGCACTTGATGATCCTGGGGGTCTTTTCCAGTCTTGGTGATTCTGTGATTCTGTGTATGTCATTACTCTTACTAAAAACAGCTCTGGAATGTCTGTCACCACAAAACTCAAATAGTCAGAAAAAAACCCAAAATAGGCCTTACCCTGACATACTCAACTGGTCTCCCCTGAGATCAGCTTGTGTAGCTAGCACACCTGATGTGTAGCTAGCACACCTGATGTGTAGCTAGCACACCTGATGTGTAGCTAGCACACCTGATGTGTAGCTAGCACACCTGATGGCTTTAGCATTGCAGGTAGCTACAAGCAATGGCAACACTTCTCTAACACAGCCCTTCAAGTTAAGCCTTTGGGTCTCTTTGGCTCCTAAGCTCTCAAGTCATTCACAGCTATGCCAAGACCTTGCAAACTGCTCCACTCAACCAGCAGGGCTCAGTTTCTTTTTATGGGAAACGTGTGGCCAAGAGAATCAGCCAGCAAGTGCCTACAAGGACACTCCAGGGTGCAGGGCTTCACTTCAGCAAGCAGTCCAACCATCCCTCATCTGCCAGAGTCTTGGAAAATAGCAACAGCTTCATCAGTTAGAAGTTAGCTTTCTAAAGGGAACAGAATTCAAAGTGTGTGATTAAAAACCTACACAGATATAGGTACTCCTGGGCTGTTGTAAGGTAACAATGGTCACCTGAGACTTGGTAGCTTCAAGAGTTAAAAATGAAGTTGAGTGCCAAGTGCATGATTCCATGTCAGCTCCTAAGTTAAAAGGAAACCCTTACAATTGTTTTCCACAGAGCTTGGATCTGGACCTAAATCAAGGTTATGTCTGAGCTCACATATATCTGAGTGTATGTTAGATCAGTCCCTAGGCTGGCTGAAGGAAACAAGTCTCTTCAATGCAAACCACAAGTCACCAGAGTATTTCCTCAATGACCAGAAACACCTCAGAGATAACAACTGCATTTCTTACACATCCTTGTCAGATAGCTGTGCTCTGCTATTTGTGAGTACCTGCAACAGTTAACATGCTGAGCTCAGGATCAGAAATACATCTCTGCACAGCCAGAGTAAGCAGAGTAAACATGTTTGGAGTGCCTCACCAGACACTTGGACAACAATTTTAAGTAGGCTCAGGTTCCTGACAGACGTCAGCACTGAAGTGGTATCTTCCTCTCTCTCTCTCTCACTCTCTTGCTTTCTCTCTCTTTTTTATTCTTTAAAGAAAGCAGGCTAACTATTTTTAGCCTTTAAAACATATGGACATTTGTGGAATACAGTATTAGTTGCACCCCACATTTAGAATACCATAAACTGAGACCTCAGAGGAGACAATGATCACCACTTTGTTTACTACTCCTGCTCTTAAGGAACAGGATCTGAAATGCCACTTTCCTGGCAGTAGGCAAGAATCCTGCCATGTGCCATTAGGCATATGTATAACAAGCACTGAATAGCAGGAGCCACTATGCCTCTCCTATTTGGAGCTATGCCAAGTGAAAAGCAATAAATCATTACCTATTTGTGCCCTGACAGCATCTTTGACATGCTCTTAGCCATTCATAGCCCCTATCCAGAAAGCACAAAGTGGCTGTTTAAAATGGAGTAGTTATTGCCAGTTAAGCAGGTGCAAGAATCCAGAAGCTCACTCAAAGGTTTAAGCACATCTATTGCCCAGGAAAAAACCCAAACCCTGCTATCAGGAAGTCTACTAAACTGTCATAATTAGTCTTGGAATCATAGAATGGTTTGGGTTAGAAGGGACCTTAAAGATCATCTAGTTCCAAGCCCTGAATGTCATGCAAGTTTTGGCTCTGACATAAACACCTAAATGTCAGATCAGCCAGTTCTGCACAGACTGAGCATCAGGTAACACAGCATTAAGAAAGCCATACTAAGGAATAGTCTGACCTTGAGTTCCAAAAAAGAACCCAAAAATGTTCCCTCAGGTGCTTGTTACTCCAGGAATCCTGCAAGTGCAGCAGGACAACTGGCACAGCATTCTCTAACTCATTTCTGGAGTCACTGGTTCAATCTCAGCTTTTAGAAACATGACAAAACCTCTGCTGCTGGCAGACAGCAGCAACCTCCCCACAGCTCACACAAAAACTTTTCTCACCCTCCAAGCCAGGCCATCCTAGGCATTTTCCATGCAGGACATGGAGCTTTGCTCTGTACATCAACTCTGCCATGCCCTCCCACAGCTCAGCCACCTCCTGTCTTCTGCTTTGTCTCTCAAAATCAAGTTCATGCAAGACAAGGAATCCCAAACTATGAGTAATCATCTAAGAATCAATGCAATTCAGCTGTGGCAGTGCATACCAGACCTGACTGGTTAGTCATTATCCCAGCAGAAGGCATCTCCTGTGCAGCATGTGGAAGAAAGCTTAATATTATTATTAATATTCCATCACAGGTATCTTATCAATGGATCTGTGACTCAAACAACAAGAAGTCAGAGGAAAAACATGTGTTAAACTTTGTCCTCCTGTAGCAAACCAACACTGATGAGATGCTGCAGTACAGCCATTCAAGTGGTGCTGCAATTTAGAGGGGGACAGCCTTGGGGTTCTGTGAATTAAGTCTGAAGGGTCAGAAAGGACTGCTGCCTGAGGCCACACACAGTCTTGCATACTGCAGTTACAGTTCTCAGCTACTCTGCTCCCAGCTCCTTTCCATAACACACTAACACATGTCACACAACAGGCTATTCTCCCTCTTGCTTGTACTAGTTTACTACTACAAACTAGTACTAATGACTTCTTAAGAGGGACAAGTATGAATCTTCTGCAGAGCATGTTGTCAAATATGTTTTGAAAAAAATTCAAGGGTTTTACATATTCTAAGAAAAAAGAAACAATAACATCTTGCCTAAAGTCAGAGGATCTATTGGTGGGTGCTTTTAATGTACTTTTCCCATACTGTCTACCATGAAGTTTGTGAGTGAGCTGGCAGAGGTAAACAGCAGGTGTTTGTGTATCTGGCACATCACAGAAGTGACCTACTTCAGAAGGGATAGCCCATGTTCTTACCATACACTCCTTTGTCCAGGAGAAGTAAAAACTCATCCACTGCACTTCGCATTTCGGACTCGGTAAGATCCAGCAAAGAGACAACTTTGAAATCCAGCTGCCTGAGCAAATTGGTCAACTCATAGACATCCACCATGGGAGCCTTCAGCTGGGGGTGATTCCAGTAGCTCATGTTCCCTATTAACAGAGCTACCTTGTCTGTTGCTGCAAAGGCAAGGGAAAACCAAAAACACATCATGTTTACAGATTCCACGGGTTCAACACCTTGACATTTCACTTCTTCTGTACCCAACCTCACTCCAGGCACAGTCTCTTAGGTGACTTCTAGAAAGTTATCCTACATCAAGAGTGGAGCTCAACTCTACTCATCCAAATCAGTCCACATACCTCCAATCTCCAATGCTAATGTAAGGATGGGATTAAAACCCCCAGTGTAACACAGCTAAGCCATCCAGCCACCTTCATGTCAGCATCAAGGCATCCACACACTGTGCACAGCAAGAGCTGAGCTTGCAGGGACAGCACAGCCTTTGCAGACAGGCTACAACCCTTTCCATCACACCATCCTAACACCCCTATCTCCAGCTGTCCAAGTGTCCACAGGAATGGCTCAACACACTGGCTGAGCTTGTGGCCACAGGAATCTGAAACAGTAAACTGAAACACAGGAGAGGTAGATGCTCCCTGGAGGGACTAAAAATACAGGTGCCCTCACTCGCCACAGTTTACTACTGAAAGGGCATGGCAGCACTTTAGCAGCCTATAAAAATAACCAGCAGCACCCCTCCCTGCAGCTATTCACTAGCAGTGGCAGAAGCAGCAAAATCTCTCTCCTAGATAGGAAATACAGACACTCACTAAAGCTACAAAACTACTTACCAACAGGTCTGTGATTTGACTGTTCTGGTAGGTCTGCTTGAGACATTAAAAGAGCAGATTAGATTGTCAGTAGCCACAGTCACAGTTGCCAATGTCAGATAAGGGACAGCATGTTCCACACAGCCACACTCTACTGGAACTGCCTGGCCTAACATCTTACTGGTTTAAGACAACAACACCACTCCAGATCTATGTTTCTATAATAAACATCAAACAGGCTCTAAATCATATTAGCTCACTCCAAGGTGAATGTAAGAAATATCCCATTTCCACATATGGGTGGCAGCCAGACATCTGACACCTTCTTTACCTTCATTATCTGAAAAACCAGCAACATACTAAAACTTAAGAGTCCAAAGAAGACAAGAAAGAAAAAGCAAGAAAGAAAAAGCCAGTTCCCTTCTACATGCATAGTATAAAGGACCAGCTTTGAGTGACTTTCAGCAACCCTATAATTTACTATATTCTTCAAGTTAATTTACTGCAAGCAGAAAGCTGTGCTGCTCTTAACATGGTATCTGCCCCTATTAAATCTCCAGTTGTATGTCCAAAAAATGTAAGCTATATATTATAATCCAACTAGGCTTCAGTGATTTGCAGCACAGAAGGAAGATGTGACATTAGAGTTTCTCAAAACTTATCACTTACCTGGATTTTGGAGATCACTTAGATCTTCTGTGAAGAAATACATCAATAAAATCATAGTTTAAACAAGACACAAACCCCCACATTTTTAATAATAAAAATCTAGTTAAATATCACGCCATTATTAATAGAAACTGAACATCAGAATACAAACTACCTTTCTGAAATACTGTCTGCATTTCTGTAACTCTAACCTTTCCTATGTTTATTCCATAATAAACACACAGATAAAATCCTACACCAATACACTAAGCTGTGCTAGACACAGCATTATAAACACAGTAGCTCTCAAAACAAAGGGAGGAACACAGTCTGCACCTCAATCCCACAGGCATGCAAGCAGCTGGAGGGAATAAGGAAGAAGACACCAGAATCTCCCATTGGAAAAAGAGATGTTTGAAGGGCTGCTGAAAAACCAACATCCTGAGCAAGAAATCTTACTTTGTAAAGCCACTTGTACTCAGAAAGACTTCAGATACAATTTCCAAGCATTCTAAACTCCCACAGGATTCACCTATTTATTCTGAGAACACTGGAAATGATGGAAAAGCAAAGTAATTGACTGAAGTCCCAG
Organism: Bucco capensis; assembly: GCA_013396975.1. Lineage (NCBI taxonomy): Eukaryota > Metazoa > Chordata > Aves > Piciformes > Bucconidae > Bucco > Bucco capensis. Next base: position 270,680 of record VWZO01003042.1, on the reverse strand, counting down.
AGGTCTCTCAAGAGCAGTTGAATTCCAAGGAAGTTCTACCATGCTATGAAAAAACAGAGCAGAGTACTGATTGTACTTTGCAGTGCCCTTGTTCTTCTCACTGTTGGTAGGCGAGCTGTGGCAGCTGCTGCTGCTGTAAGCAGCCTCACATCTTTGAATTTACAGCATAGGGAGTCATATATTACAGACTCTGAGATGCTCAGTAGTCAAGGGATGGGATTAACATCAAAGGGCACAACACACTTCTTCCCCACTGCAGCAGTGCAAAGGAGAACAGAAAACTTCCTAATAAGGCTGATGGAAACCCCTCTTGCAGACAGCTGACAGTGGAAATAGCTCTATCCAGCTCTCTAAGGTCACCCACATTCCTGAACACCTCCAGCCTTTCTTGTAAGGATGTTGCCTCCTGAGCCCAATCAAACACATCCCAAAATCTCTACATTTTGATAGAAACTGTAAGCATAGGACACAAAAACAGTGCAAAAAAAACCCCAACAACCCAACTCTGAATACTAGAGAAGAAGAAAGCAGCTTGCTTTTTCTGCCACGTGCTCTAGATCACAGCAGGCAGGCAAAAGAGAAGTGCATGCAGAAGGAACGTTGCGTCACACACTGGGGTTTAAAATAGACTGAAGCTCTTAACCCACACATGCTTTGCAGCAACACACTCAACAAGCTGTCATCCTGCCATTAATTCTCAAGAATTGATTCACAGCTAAAGGTTTACTTTACCTTCTGTGCACTCCACTGCCACTGCTTTCCTTCCTTGTGTTTTAAGGAGGGGAAAAAAATTGGAAGACAATTGCTCTCAGTTATGAGAGTTAGCAGACAAAGTGGAAGACAAAGGTCACTTCCAAGCTTCTCTGCAACCTGGCTCACTTCATAGCAATAGCAATCAGCACTGCCCACAACAATTATTACTACAGCTCAGGAGTACTAAACTAGAAGGTTTATTAGGATATGAATTAGGCAATAGTGTTCCCTGATATAGCTGGAAGCCACAAAACAGACCTTCTCTTTAGTTTACTGCAAACACATGCACACACACAAACCCATGGATATTCATTTCCTCTGTCTGCTAAGAATAATCTCACCTCCCCTAACTGCTGAAGGACTTGGTGTAACTCAGCTCATATCACTAGCAAGGGTTAAACTGTTTGTTCAGTTGTCAGAAACCAAAGAAATCAGCTTGCAATCTGCTTACATGCCATGTACATGCTAGCAATACCAGTAAGTGGTGGCATTTCTGTGCTGGTTCCCATGAAGACCCAAGGCACTCTGCAACTGACAAAGCTCTACAATGCCATTTGCTGCAAGCCAGCACAGCTATGTTAACAAATGGATAAACTGAAAATACAGAAGGCATGTGCTTGGCTCAACAGTGAAGTGCACAAATAAATTGTAATGATAGGGAGAGAATTGATAAATCAGCTGACCGATATCAAAGAGAAAATTTCTTACCTATAACTACTTCTATCTTCTGGCTGTCTTCATCCTCCTGCTCATTGAACACGTGGCACCAGTAGGTCCCCCGATGTTCCACATCCACACAAGTTACCTAGGCAAGCATCATCACATTCATCCCACCAGATCCCAAAAGAATGCCTCCACCAGTTTCATCTGAACCCACAAGAGTAAAAACAAAGCACGGAGCCTAAAGGAATCCAAAAGCAGCTGCTACCCTCATTCTCCAGCCAGCTGGACAGCATGGGTGCTCTAGAAATGCTTCCAGGAACTGAACAAAGAATGCAACTCCACCTCAGAGGCTGGAGATGCATTATGTGCTGCACACAACAGCTTGCACAAATCAGAGAGCTCTGCAGTGCAAGACAAACAGGAGCTTTCACTTTTACTGATCCTTATCTTTGTTATCTCACAATGTTGTGTCAATCCAAAACACACCATAGCCTTACATCCCACAGCCACCACCTGAGACATACTCAGCACTCAAATTATGCACCAGAGAGCCTCACAACAGCGTGGGCAAGTCACAGAACAAGAGAACTTACACAGAGCTCTTCCTCAAGAGGTTATCAAGGCTACCAAGAAGCTACTTTCTGAGAGGAAGCTTTAGGTGATAAGTTAAAAGTGGTTACACATTAGTCCCCCAGAAGCTGGCACTTTGCAGTGACTTACCATGTAGACGTTTTTGCTCCCATTTTCCAAGGGATATCCATTCCTGAACCACTGGTAATGAGGAATTGGGTTTCCAACAGCTCCACATTCTAGTACCAAGGCATCTCCCACTGTCAGGTTTTGTGGCTGAGGCTGAATACAAATATGCAACTTGTTTTCAGGCAAACCAATTAAGCTCCCTTTGAAAAAAACAAGTAAAAAAAAAGAGTGAGACAATCTAACTGCATGTAGACAAATAAGAACTGAAAACATATGGCCACATCTTTCTGTAAGAAGAGCAGACTGTTTTAACAGCAACGAAATTAAGTTATTTGATCTTTAAGATTATACTAAAAATGAGTAGCAACAGCTTTTCCAGTTCTTCAGCTGAAAACTGAAAAGAAATGCACATCCAATATAGCCTAGAAGCAAAGGAAAGCAAAGCTCTCTTTGCATTACTTACTCCTGCCTAAAAGGCTCCAGAGGAAGGAGTACAAAGAAGAGTGGCTACTGAAAGATGGACTGAGAACCCAATTTATCTGTGCACAGGAACAAGAATTGGTACTTTCAGTGCCATCTAGCCCAACTGGAACACGAGCAATCCCAGACCAAGTGTCACAGGAGATGGAGAGCATTCATGCAATGCAAGCACCAAACACCCTTTTTTGGTTTCTTTTTAAGGACCCATAGAGGGGAAGTTACAGCAAGGAGTGATCCATCCTGCCCCTCAACCTTGTGCCCATCACATGCTAAAATTCACTTCTGCAATGCTTCCTAGTTGGCCAAGAATCATGGAACACAAAGCAAGGCACTAGTCTGTGGGTATCTGCTCCCTTTAGCCACCAAAACTTTTGCCACAAGTGTGGAACAACATGCTGCTGTTTTTCTGAGATGATTTTTAAAAATTAGTCATTATAAGGTTATTCATCTCAGTTTCCTGGTGCAGTCAGCAAGATCTAAAACTGCAGGTTTCTAACTGAACAGAAGCTGAAGTAGGAGCAAAGGCTTTGTGAAGTGTGCAGGCCTCCAGGACGCACATGCTCCTCTTCAGTTTATTGATCAGACCTTTGACGTAAGGGAGGATTTCTTTCTAGGAAAGAAAGGCAGAGAACCTCAGCAGACACCACATTTTTAACCAGGCCTCTTTCACATCCGTGCAAGAAGGCCAAGAGGGACCCAAGTTCCTCCTAACAAGTGGGAAGCCAGCGTTTCAGCAGGCTGCTGGTGCCACTCACCATGCTGTGTGCCCGGCAGGTCACACACGTCGAGCCGTGCCCAGCGGCTGAAGGCAAAGGACGAGTCGCTGTTCACGCGGCAGATGTAGAAGCCTGAATCCTGCACGTGCACTGGATTCAACACCAGCTCTGGGCAGTTGCCATAGGGAACCTGAATTGCAGGGGAACCAAGAAATATTGACCTTTAGATTGATTGAATCTAAACCAGGATCTAGCATTAGAGTATTTACTGCAAGGTCCCTAACAGCAGCCTCAACTCCTTCACTTGAAACTTCTGGATGAGAAGTCTTGTTCCACGCATCCAGCAGGTCAGAGACACGCTTTCTTCCAGGAACAGTGCATGTGCCTCTATTTAAGGCAATTCTGAGCTTTTAAGCCAGTTGACAAGCTCTTCCCCAAGTTGATCATTTATACCTTTCTCCACAAATGACACTGAATCACAGAAGAGCAATTTTTTAACTCTAATGAGCAGGAAGTGACTGCAGTCGTATTTTTAAAGCCCTGGTTTGAATGATCCAGAAAAACTTTCAGAAAGGTGTAGGAAATGAGCTAAAATGTGGGTCCTAACAGCAATTTATAATACCATAAACTTCCTGCACTTCTAAAAGTAGTTCTTTTTCTGTATCAACTCTTACCTCCTTTTCCTGCTTGAACCACTGGTAATGCACAAATGGGTGTCCTGTTGCCCAGCAGCACAGCTTGACAACCTGCCCAGACAGCACTGCTTGAGAGTCTGGCTGGACAACTATCCTGATACCTTTAAAAGAAGAATTGACACACAGGAAAGTTATTAAAAAATACAATTCCACTACTGAAATTTGCACTTAAATTGCCCTTTAAGCAAAGAAAGTTTCAATCATTAAATATACTTGAAAAGACTTTCTTTGTGCTGTGCACACACGCAATTCCAATGAGTTATATGACCTTAAGACATTCAAAACTGACTTCCATGACACAGAATTCATGCTCAAAGTGATCAGTACTCTACAGTGTTTATGAAAGGTTTAAAGTAGATCACTCAGACATTTTCATTTCAGGATGCTTCAGTCCTCTTTGCTCTTTACTCACTAAAGCAAGTCATACTTCCAATGGCATCATATATCCCTTCTGGGAAAAGAATTCCCAGTTTTAAAGAGGTGGCTTACTCCCAACTCTTTCTTTGAGTTGTTAATCTTCAGATTACCATTAGGCACAGCCTGAGGGAGGATTAAAACAGTTAAGAGTTTAACTACAACACAGACCTTTTTTCTACTATTGCTCATGCAACAGAGGCATTTTATCACCATCTCACTGCTCTCAGAAATGGAACAAGCAGATACAAAACAGGCATGCATTTTGGGAGAAACCAACTCCTCCTTTATAGTTTAATGAAAACACATTTCAGCAGCTGAAGGCATAGCCTGCTACAGCAGCAGTACTCCAGATTGCTGAGGAATAATCCTACAGAATAGCAGAGAGTAAACCAGAAGCTGTGTAAAAGAACAAGACTCAAGATTATCATTTGCCCCAAGCCTTCTTACTACATTCTGCCAGGAGGTGTTTTGTTGTCTGCTGCTTTTCCCCTCTGATGCTGAACAGCTTAGCCTCACATCAGAGAATGCTTGAGGAAAGAAACCACAACAATCTGATCAATGGGCTGAAACCTCAGCAGAAGCACATGTGGTCAACAGACTGAAAGGAGACCATCTGACCTGTGGAAATGCCATCCTCTGCCCCGCAGGGAAGTGGGCTCTACTGACTTCCTCCACCCACAAGCTGGTTCTGAAACAGCTGATCACACAGCAGCTACCGGATCTGAAAATTCCCTGCCTCTCCTCGGCTAAGTTAAGTTTCCTCTACACTCAGCCTGGAAGACTGCTACCTCAGATCCTCCTTTAACACCTCCTCTGCTGTTTTTCACAGCTAAAGGGACTGGATGAAGTGCAGTTTGTAAGCATCACAACCACCTGATGTTAACCAAGACAAACAAGAATTATTTCAGTTCAACTGGCTGAAAAGTTAAGAAGAGTTGTTGCTCTTCTCAAAGACCTCCACTTCTTTTTTACCTAAATCTCTCCTGATTTGCATCCTTAACATCTCTTAAGAAAGTAACTGGGGAAAATTCTCTGCAAGATTCCTATTTTGCATTCCTTGGAGGCATTACAAACAAGGTCCAAGAAATCTGAGTCACACTTTCTTCACTGTTCCATTTCTCTTCCTGCAATTCATTCAACACTACACAGCTACCTCCTGCAAGCATCACAGAATTTCATGGCTCAAAAGGAACACCTTCTGGGTCAATTTGTTGAAAGATTACAAAGATAAACAAGTAATTCTTCAGTTTTCCTTGGAAAAAGCAAAGCTCAAAGTTTTACCACTGAGGATGGCAAAGTGACATTTATGGGTACCAGACTTTGAAAAATGCAGTGGAAATTAAGTACTCAGAATCTTAACTATAATCCAATTGTTATATCCTTAGCTTACACACTGGTAAACATTTTCAGTCATTTCTGGAAACTCAGCCTCAGCTCTATTCAGATGCAAGTCCCTGAAGTGCTGCAGCAAGAGACCTGCATGCAGGACCAGAAACACCTCTTTCAGGGAGTTTGTACCAGGACCAGAAACACCTCTTTGCTCCTGTTTCAGTCACAGTTCAGGGAGGCTGCAGGAGGACTAGACTGCAGGACCACAAAATGTGTAGTAAGCCTTCTTTCCTTCTCAGCCTGGGAGAAAACTCATTTCCAGTAAGTTCTCCACATGAAAAGTCACAAAAAGGGAAGGAAAGAGACAGAGAAGTGACCCAAGGAACAAGATGCTTAGGCTTTCTCACCACCACAAAGGAGAAGTTTTTAAGTTATTAGTACTACAATTTTGTCTTTTTATAGGAAGATCTATGGAACTAATCCAATGTGATAGGCAAACCTCTAAGCTTCAGAGCACAAATGTGCAGCAGGATCATTCTTGCTCTCAGCACTCCCCCAGTAAGCACCACGTGGAGAACAACAGAAAGAATGAAGCACTCACAGTGCAGGACAGAACACTACCTCCTATGTCTCCACCTCAACTCTTGTTCCTGTCAGCATGATCCACCAACACTGATCTAAAATCAATTCCACTCTCCCCTCCAAGCCTACACACCATGCTCCTCCTAATACAGTAAGAAGCAGCAGCCTTAACCACATGGAATGGCTGCAAAGCATTACTATCATCTACTGGAAAATTTCCAAAGTTGTCCTCACAATATTTCTCAGGCAATAGCTTCTTCTCCACACTGTCCAAAGAACAGCTCAGCTGTCAGTATGGGAAGGAGTTTGCTAGTCTCATTTCCACTCCTCAGCCTGAAGAAGAGCTTTTATCACTTCGTAATAGGCTGAATTTCACCACATCCTGAAGGAGGGTAACAGAGAAAGGGCCCTGCTTTCATACTACAGCAAGAAGCACTTGAGCTACATGGCCTCACCTGTGCTTACCCTGTGCTGCCCCACTTCCTAGACTACTGGTGAAGAAGCAAGAGGAATGTGTCAGCAGAAAACAATCTAGCTCTATTCTAAGGCAGCCTGGTCTTCTGTCCAGTTAGCAAGTTGGACTGCACCCAGTATGCACCACAACTGGTACTGACTGCACCCTTTCCCCTGCTCTGAAATGCTCTTAATGAAAGCTGTAGCCTGAACAGATGGCTGGAAACACTCCTCTTCCTAACTCGACCACTTCAGTTCTACACTCCTCTCCCAAGGGCACAGTCAGTTATGAATCCAAGTCAGCTGAGGGAATGACAGCTCCTGTCATACCCATGTAGCCAGGCCCAAGTTTACAACAGCACTGCATTAAGCCTGCCTAGTTACTTGGCTTACTTTTAATCTCAGAATCCCATAAGCCAACTACTACGGTAACCATAGGGATACCAATTACCAGAGTTCAAACACTACAGTCGTTTTTACTTACTCTGGAAAACAAATACTTCAGTGTTCCCAGGGTAAAAGAGACAGCAAAAGCACAAAGCAGAACTGACCTGAATGGCTGAGACACTGGAGAGCCTCTGTATGCTCCAGGGCCTGCAAGAACTCCACAAGCTCCAAGACAGTGCAACCCCGATCTGCCAGCAGCTTCAGGAGACTCCAGCTGGGGCTTCCTTCTGGCTCCAGCACTCTGAGGGAACACTGCTCTAAATCCAGAGGGCTGCAAAGTAACATCGGCAACATTCTTAGCACTTTTTCCTCAGCCAGGAGCTCAGTCAAAAATCACATGTAAGTAAAAACATCTCTAAAAAAACAGAAATGGGAACTTCCCAGATGATTTGGACATATTTGCAGTATTTCCTTCAAGTTTTAGGAGTTCAGAAATTAGACAGTGACACCTCCAGAGACAGAAAGTGGTATTAGTAAGCTGTATGCTACAAAACAAGAGATGTCTGTACCTAACAATTCTGACTAAATACATGAAGAAATCATCTAATTTTCACTTTTTAAAGTCTCAGCAGAAAAACAAGTACAGCAACTTTCATCTTCACGTGCCTAATTCAGGGGCAGTAATGAGGGAGTCAGAATCTAACTTGAAAGTCCAGGAAGACTTTGATTTTCAGAGCAGTTGTTAGAAGAAGTGGCTGCTGCAGCTCCACTGATACACACATCTACTGCCCTAGTGCAGTTAACTGCTCCACTAAGTTCATCTCCAGCTATAAACATGCACAGTTTTAATTTTTGCTGTTCAGTCTCCATGCACTTTCAGCCACTGCCAATAAAGGGAATGCAAGATGATGTATTCCCACTGAAAAGATTCATCAGCATTTCTTTCATTAAACCATAGTGTCATGCGAACCTAGAGGAGAACTATTTTCACTTATCACATACATTTCTATAGTATTTTACTGACCACTACAAAGAAACAGCCACAGGCCCTCCAGAGGGGTCACACTGTAGTCCTCAGCTTCTATTTCCCTATACTAACCAACCGCCATAACAGAGAAAGGACACATCTCCATCCCGTACATTCAGTGCTACACTTGAAACGCCTCATTTTTCTGATACTACCTTCTAAGCAGAACCTTTAAAAGCCACAGGAAATAAAAAGATCAGGAAGCAACCTAGAGAATGTGACCGAGGCATAAGGAGTTGAAGAAAGCGAGTGTTTACCCTAACACAGACGAGGGGAGCTACAGGCAACAGGCAAACATTTCCCACGTTCCCTATCTGGGGCTGCAGTTGGCTTCGTTCGCGCTGCGGGAAGTCAGAAGAGATCCAAGGGGATGCCTCTCACCCCAAAGGCGGCAAAGCCAAAACCCAACAAGTGTACCGTTACACCTCTTGGAGATGTGTCCTCCAGCCAGCCTGCCCCAGCGCAGGGCCCTGGGCTCGGGGACGGGCGCATCCCTCCGCAGAGGAGAGCTGCTCTGGTTTTGCGGGGAGGGACACAATGGCCTCCACCGCCTGGCTCACTCCGGCTTCAGGCAGGAGCGGCAGCCCAACAGCGGCAGCGTTCGGCTGCTGTTCCCCGCTCGAGTACAGACTAGCAGAGGGGCCGGAAAGCACAGCGAGTCCACACCTGCTCCGCCCTCGCTGCCCGCCGCTCGCTCCAGGGCTCACCCCAGAACCTCGACCCCACGGGGCACCACGGCCTCAAGCCTTCGCTCGCCCAAGTCGCGCGGCCCCTCCGCCACCTGAGCCCCGCGCCTTCTCCGTCGGCCCCGCAACCCCACGGCGGGCCCGTCCTGCCCGGTGCCGCGGCCCGTCCTCACCTCAGACGGACCCTGCCGCGGTTGCCCGCTCGCTGCGCCAGGTCCCTCCAGCCCTTGCCGGGCGCTGCCCGGTCCAGCAGCTCGCTAAGCCTCCGGAGCAGCGGCTCGGCCAGGCGGCTGAGGGGCAGGGAGCCCGGCGTGCTCCGCACCGATTCCGACATCCCCCGTCTCCTGCCTCCACAGCGGCTGCGAGCCACGGCCCGCCCGGGGCGGTGCTCCTGCCCGGAAGGACGCGCCGAGCGCAGCCGCGCGATGCTGCTCGGCTCGCCCTGGCACGGCTCGGTATCGCACGGCACGGCATCGCACGGCTCGGCATCGCACGGCACGGCATCGCACGGCTCGGCACGGCATCGCACGCCACGGGTTGACCCGCCTGAGGTCCGGCCCAGCCCGCCTGAGGCCCGGCGGGAGCGCTGCCCGCTCGCGGCACAGGTTCCCGCCTATTCCTGAGGGGACCCTGAGGCGCCATGTCCGCACCTGGGCGGCTTTGGCCCCTCGGCCCGAGAAGGCCTTCCCTCGGCCCGGGAGTGTGCACTCCTTCACTTCCGACAGCTCGAGGCTACCGGTCAGAGTTTTGTTTTACACGTTTTGAAAGTGAAAAGTTGAGTGCCTGAGGCCGAGACCTGCTGCCAGCGTGAGCAGCTGGCGCTGAGGGCAGACACAGCCGGGCTGCTGGGAGCTGCTCTTCTGGGAGAGGGAGAGCAGCCGAGCAGGGGTAAAAGTGCCCCGCTTAAGGGGTCAGGTGCCCTAGGTGTCTTTTAGCAAGGGAGAGGAGGTGGTGCTGAGGGAGAGTCTCCCAATGTTGCCATGCTCTCCATCACGACTAATGGACAGGTGCTTGTGGCCAGGATCTAAGAGGAATTCTGATCTCTGGAATTACAACTTGCTCAAAGGGGGCTGAAAGTGTCCTATAAAGTAATTTGCTAACATTTTTGATCAGTCATCAAGCATTCAAATGAGGGTGCCTGTGTTTGAGGTGTTCTTTCATGTCACTGTGAGCCTTCTGCAGCGAGCTGGAGGTCAAGTGGCTGGAGTAGCACAGCATTGAGACCAAACAAGCCACCACTGCTGTTCAGTTGGATCTATTGGCTCTTGGGTTGTACTGCACTAGTCAAAATAGTCTTTACACACCTACCTGCAGAGCAGATGACAGTATAGCATCTTTCCTGACTTCTGTGGGCTCCAGAATCTCTGAAGAACAAGCCATTTAGTTAGACTTAAAGAAATCGCAGAGTGGATTTTTCTTCTGTTGTTAACCAATAGCTCTTTTTGTTCTGGTTTAGGTGCAAGACCAATCTGCATGGCAAAACAGGTACAGGTAAGACAGTGAATTTGACTTCCTGGTGATACATAGTGGTCCATAGCTGTGTAAGACTTAGCTGCTAGAAAACCTTTCACCCACCTCAGCCTATGGTCAGTGCTTGTTGGGTGCCTTCCTACAATACCAAACAGTCAAATTATCTCAGATTGAGTTTGCTTTGAAGTCCTGATTTCACATTTCTTTTGGGGTTATTTTTGACTATTAAGCTTTTACATAAAACAGATATCCCTGCTGCTGTTTCTGAATGAGGGTGGTTGTAGGTGCTATATTTATCACTGAACACACCACTTCCCAATCTGGGTCTAGATAACACTGGGAGCAAGAAGTATTTAGCACAGTAGTATCTCATAACCAGTTTTAGCTGTGCTTTCAGCAAAATACTCAAGAAAAAAACCTGGCAGAGAAGTTGCTTTACAGCCTTCTCTAAATCCCTGCAGTTTGTGCAGTTCATTGAAGTTCCTGCTGTGTGAGACTTGGCTTCTTGGGTAGCAAGAGTGGGAATACCTTCAAACTTCAGGATTCACTTATTTACTTTTGAGGAATGTGAATTATCAGGTGAATTTGTGTAGTGAATGTTAAAAGTTCACTATTTGCCTCTGGTTTCTTCAGCCCACTTGTTAAGGATTGCAGGTTTTCTCATGTTAGCAGGGCTTGTATGCTTAACTTCAAGCAAGTAAGAAATTCCCCACGTGCCAAGCAAAGCAGTTACCCACACTTAAACATCTGCTTTGAGAAACAGTCCAGGGCTTTCTTAGGAAAAGCTAAGGCCAACACTTCCTCTTTCTCAAGGCCATGAGGAAATTCCCATGGACTTCTATGGAAGTAGGATGTACCCTCTCACCGCTGCCAGTTCTCTCTGGCCGAGGCTTTCCCAGCAAGAGCCATCTGCTGCATGTAATGAAATAGTCTCTCTTAAAAGTCAACCTGTTCTGCGATCAGACTCACTCTACTAAGGTCACAGTAGCAAAACAACCCTGAAGCTTTCAGCTAGCTCCTCAGCTCCACAACAACATGCGGCAATTGAATGTCTTTTGTCTTGTGACACTGAGGCAAGCCCCGGGCCTGGCCCACCTCTAGAGCGAAGAGAGGGCAGCCAGCGGTAAGTGTGCCTGTATGGTTGGAGAGGTCAGATGGTACTTCTAAAATGATTGTCTGCTGGTTTCTGCTGTATGCAAATAGAATCTGTACCATAAAAGAGAAAGAAGAGCAAGTTACTTTAGTCTTAATGCACTACAGTAATATAATGTTTTATGCTGTTAATTGAACAGGAAATAGGATTTGTTATTTGCCTCTGCTAGGATACAGTCATTTAAGCTCATCTTAGTAGAGTATTTTGTTTAAACATCCTGCATTTAGAATTCTGCTGAAGTTTCTGAAGTTACACTCACGTACTATTGCCACTGAGTTTCAGCAAAACAAAGAAAATTCCAAAAATCATACAAAAGCAAGCTTCTTTCTCTAAAGAATGTGCAAGTGAGACTAGGTATCCTGAAATATGCATTTTATTCTTTCTAAATACATACTGCATGGCCTGATACTCAGTGGGAAAACATTTCCTCCATTCCTGAGAAAAAAAGAATCTGGTGGTTTGGTTGCATGTAGATGATTTTTAGGCTGCATGAATTGCTCATGCTGACAGTGTCAGATGCTTGACAAACGTTAAAAATAGATTAAGAGAGATCAGTGTTAAGAGTTGTGCTGTGATTGCTTAATTTAATTACTCTATATTAAGATCCTTGTTAGAGATACGCAGAGCCAATCATTTATTCCTCTTACACTTGGCCAGTGAATTATAGCTGTGGTGTTTCTTTCATACTGGAGTGGAGTGCTGCTTACAATGGGTAGTACACTAATATAAACACTGTCAAAAAGCTTTGGATATCAGAAGCTGAGAAAGGCAAGGACATTTTCCAGACATCAGCTTTTTGAACAGCCTAAACTTCACTGATGTTTTTCTTATCCAAACCTTGTCAATACAACAGATCCAGGATAATTGGTTTAGGTAGTTCAGTAATTGGCAGTTTGATTTCTGACATTACACGCAGCTAATGCTGCTCTAAATGTTTGATTTGATTGCAGTATCTTGAAGGATTTATAACAGAACAACATGGTTGGTTCTTGTTTGTGTTCCTGCCTTAGGGATTCCAGACACAACTACTGTGAGACAGGAACATGCAGAAAGTGCAGTTGTCATAAATCCTTGTGTGCATGGGTTCTCACTGCTATTACCTCATCACACCTTACACTCTGTAGTGAGCACACTGCTGTGTAAATACTTACTGTAGCCCTATTAGGGAGAGATGTTTCAAAGGTGTAGCCGAATTCTACAACTCAGCTTTCTGTTGCCTGGGAAATTTTAACTTTTACAAGGCAATAGCATTTAAGAATGTGGCATAGTCACCACACTTTAAAAAGTGTTTTTTGTGGCTGTCTAGGACAATCTCTTTGGAAAGCTTGTGTAGATAAGATGTGGAGGAAAACTGTCTACATTTAGCCTGTACCTGGGACTAAACTGTAGCAGCTACTGGATGGAATTATGGCTGTGGATTTCTTAGAGGAACACTGCAGCTACACAAACTGTGTGCAAACTCTTTGCAAGAAAGTTCAGACATATTTGAGAAATATTTCCAGGGAGAATGGAAAGGGAATTAGCATTAACCATGGAACATAACTGCGTTTCAGCAGGGCACTAAGATGTGGCAGAGGACTGGACGTCAGGGTGTGTGTTATACCTACAGAGCCATAGCTGGTCATTCTGGAGAGGAGCTGTGAGGTTATTGCAGCGCTTAGGCCTATGACGTCTTTGTGTCTGCAAACCAGGAGTCAGGGTCATAAAAGCATAGACAAGATTTCATTTTAAGCTCCAATTGCTGCTGCAAGTTATTTGCTGTGCAATCTATTGCAGTAAGTGCTATTCTTTCAGTTCTCATGTGCATATGCTAGGAATTGCTGTGATTTCCTGTCAGTGGCTTTTCGGGCCTAATCTTAAACAGTACTGTCATGCTTATTGACATAAATGCATATAAAGGCCTGTTTCCCTGAGCACTGTAGAAATCAATAATCACATCTACAAGCTTTCTTGTGGCCAGCACTTCACCCCAAACTTCCCTGTTTGTGCCTGCACTGAAGCTCCTTTGTGTTCCTGAGCACTGCCTCAGCACTTGGTCATGCAGAGTTCTGCACAGGACTCCAACCTGTCCTATGTGCCTGGTTTTGGTGGTTAGTGGAGATTCCTTTGTGCTTTCTTCTTGTTGTTTCTGTTCTGCTTTTGCTGCTTTCTCTCCCTTTAATCGATATCATATTTATAAGATCCTGCTGTCCATGTCTGATCGCTTTCTGGTTGGACCTGCATAGTAAAATCATTTCTATTGATCACATAGAAAGGTTTTGTGGTTATTAGTGTTTTGATTTGCAGATTTTTCATGTTTGTTTATCTTAAATGAGGTCTAATTATACCCACCAGCTTCCTTTGTGGTTAAGCTGCCTGCCAATAAAACATCTCTGTAAAGGGATGTATGAAAATGTATATTTACACTCAGGCAAGTGGAGAAGGAGCTACTGATAAATCTAACCGTTGGTAGGATAGTCTAGGGGATGATAATTGGTTTTCAAAAGGCCAAATCCAGATCCCAAAGTTCTGCCTATGGAGTGGAGGTGATAGTTGGAAGCTGCTGGCATTTGGGGAGTTTGTTGTCTCAGAGCAAGTAGCTTGGGATGCACAGTGAAGAACACCAGCAAACACTCCAGTGACTTTCTGCACAGGATCATTCTGTTGTAGAAGTGTTAACAGAATAGGTGAGCAGACTGTACTGTGTGTGCATCCACATCCTCGGTGCGTACACATGGGTACAAAGGGGAAAAAGTGTGTGTTTTGTGTGTGGTTTGTCTGTAAAAGCTCAATGAAAGTTAGTCCCTGATTAGTTAATCACAAGGAATCTGCCAGGTTTTGTGTGGCAGATAAGTAGCTGAAGACATGGTCTGTGCGATCTAAAGCTGTTACAAGCACACATTATTTATGTAGCTGTCCGTTTTTCTGATGTTTTCAAGTATCCCAGACCCAGTGTCAGCTTGGTATAAAGAGACCGAATTATGAGCTGATGGAAGGGTATTTCTCATTATGGAAGATAGAGGGATTATCCATGTTTGCTCCTGCTGTGTGTTTAGCTCAGATAACCCCTTGAGTGGGCTAGGGCAGGCCCTCCTCTCCCCTTCCTCTGCTCTGCTCTGCTGTGGGTGTTTTACAGCAGAACTGAACAGCCTTGCAGGGGTATTTATGCACTGGTGGGGAGCTTGTAACGTGCTGACACAATGCTGTAGCACACTGATTGTACTGCAGTTCTGTACAAGGTTTGGGCATAAAGTAGGTGTCCATTGTGCCGGGCAGCACGTGGATCCACACAACAGTCCCTGGCCCAGGGGGCTTGTGAGGGGATGATAAGGGAGACACAATCCATGGGTATAGACTGACAGGTTCTGGGGACGGGTAGAGGAGCAAGTGCCTCTGAAAGATAGGAATAAATCCCATTGAGTAAGGATGTGGGCTGAGTAGGGCTGTGCAGAGAATAGAGATTACATGATGACTAGATAGTAAATAGGAGAACAAAACTTCAGAGAGATAGCAAAGGGCTTTCTTTCCCACTGACTCTAGAGGATATGAACCCCACAGAAAGGCACAGATTCCCTCCTGGACTCATAAAATATGTTAGCTTTCTGCAGAAATAACAGAATGTACAATCACTTACAAAGGAAGATTTCCATTTTTGTTATAACTAAATAAAGTAGAAAAAAGTTGATGCAAGAGAGAAAAACTAATAGCCACTTTTTAATCAAATTTGTATATTTTTGTCAGTTAAAGGTATTTTGGTTAGCATTAGGATTAAGCCCATGGTGCCTTCTGAAATCATTAGAAGTGGCTTTGGGTCCAAAACCACCTGCAAAATGGCTATTACCAAATATTAAACTCATTTAGGCATTGTTCCTTTCATGTTAAAGTCTAATTTTTCAAAAGTGTTGTGGTCTCACTTGGACTAAATGATCAAATATTGGACATTTTAAAGATCAAAAATAAATTTCAAATTGGGAAAAATATTGGCATTTTCATGAAAATAAGTTTGAACAATCATAATTTTTATTTAGAAGTGGAATTTCAGACAGTTTTTCCATTATGAATAAGTTTTTCAAAACCAGTGTGGAATTATGACAAAGCATGAACTTTAAATAAAAAAAAATGCTTTTTTTCCCTGAAAATTCACTTGATTTTGTTTTATTATCTATTTTCCTTAGAGGAATATTCAGTGATTGTTTTAACCATTTTGATGCTTTTTCCTGACACATTACTTGAAACTGATTGTTTTTCACAAACACTCTGACTGTGTCCTGCCATGAAAGGGTTTTGGTGAAGCATCTACAACTGTCCTTACTACTGCCTGTTGCTGCCTTGTTGCCCTGACTGTTGCAGGTTTCCATCAGTTCTGTATTTTCCCTAGCTCATGTCCAGCCACAGTCTCAGGATACTGTTTGCATGCTGCTGCCAGCTTGTTTCCCCTTTTCGTTAGTTCCTAGAGCACTGAGCTCAGGCAAGACCAGACTCTGGTACCTGGTGGTATGTGGCTTTCTCCGTGGGAGAAAGGCCCAACTGCAGAAGGGGTTAAGCTGGCTGGAAGCAGGGATGCCAGAGACAGAACTGTAAGGGAGTGGTGGGATAAGAAACAGCCACATCCTGGAATGTGGGGCTCAGGGGCCACCCTTGGGCAGTGGAGCTGGGGGATGGAGCCAGGGCCCATGCCACCACACAGGGACTTGTGCTGGTGACAGTCTTTGTCAGGAATGGGCTCCTGACTCTCTTTGCAGTCTCCTTGTAGATCTGCTTATGGCATTAAGACTCTGCCTAATGCATTGCTCATTAAATTATCATTTTTACTTAAGCACAAACCTGTGTTTCAGTCACCTCAAGGGGTACCATGAAAATACCCTAACGATCTCCATTGTGCTGATCAGTAAGAGAAGGAAAATGTTTACAGATCATGAGAGAACCAAAAGGCCTCTTTCTTACCAATGCCTGCTAAAACCTGGTGGTGTTAATTTCTCCTACATGGCTCTGCTTTGCTATCCTCCTGTCATTAGCTAGGACCTGGTTCAGCAAGTAGCATCACTGGTTTCCAGAGCAAGACTTGAGACAGGCAGTCAGAACACCTTATACATTTAGGTATTCTCTTGTCTTGTTTTCAGCAAATCTTCAAATCCTCCTTTATGAGGAATTAAACTTATTTTCAGGTTACTAGTCAATGATCATGATCTCCCATTCATCGTTCCTGAGTGAATTTCATTTAGCATCTTCTGTCAAAAGTTTTCTTGAGGAGCTGAGAGGTATTACCAACAGTTCTCTTTCCAATTTCTATCTAAAGGCAATAATTCAAATTATGATTTTATTTAATGTCTTCTATTTTCTCCCTAGATAAAAAAAAAAAATAGTGTCTCTTTATCTTGGGTGGAAACACAGCATTTGTTGCAGTTTTCCTCCTGGAACATTATTTTGCTTTAATATCTGTTGTTGGATCTGACAGAATGCACAGCAATCTAATCTAATTTTCATATCCAGAAACCTTCCATTGCTTTTCCCCTTGATGTCAAAATGCAGCTGAACTAAGATAATGATAACTGTAGAGTACAATTGCTTTATAAAGAGTATTCATGAGCCAATCTGCATTAAAAAATGTTGCCATGGCTCTTTTCAGCTGGGAAAATTACTATGCTTTTAAAATAACTTACACCCTCCAAAAAAAGGGGAAAGAGGCATCTGGTCTTCTGAAAAACAAAGATGAAAGCAGATTTGAAAGAGTGCAATAGGGACCATTAGGCAAATACATGTTTAGGAGGAGATGGGTGAATGCTGGGAGGTATTTCCATGCACTGCAATAAAATGGATGAGGAAAAGATTAATCTCTACTGCTCCATTTGTTTTTTCTGTTAAATATTTATATTGCTTAGAGTTGGAATGGAAAGCAAAACGTGATCAGAGATCTGAAAGGCTGAAGATAATGGGGTGTGATGCCTTTTCACTCCAGGCTCTTGTTGCCTGTGTCATTTAGCTTGCAGTTCAAAGGCCTGCATGAGGCAAGTGTAGAGTGTTGGCCCAGGGCCAGTCCACAGGTGTTCACATTTTTTAAAGCTATTACAATATGCACTGGTTGTCATCTTCTTGTCCTCTTCAGCAGGAAAGCCCATATTATGATGGATTTTGACCTAGACTGCTTCTCAGGCTCAGAGGTGGTAGTCTGAGGAAGTTTGCACACTAGCTTCCTGCCCTGTACTTTCTGTGTGGATAACCATAGACTCACAGACTGGTTTGGGTGGGAAGGAACCTTTCAAAGGTCATCCAGTCCAACCCCCTTGCAGTCAACAGGGACATCCTCAACTAGGTTAGGTTGCTTACAGCCACAAACAACCTGACCTGGAACGTTGTCAGGGATGGGTCATCTATCACCTCTCTGGGCAACTTGGGATAGTGTCTCACCACCCTCAGTGTAAAACATTCCTTCCTCCTCTCTAGTCTATGTCTCCCTCCTTTAGTTTAAAACCATCACCTCTTGTCCTGTCATAACAGGCCCTGCTGAAAACTAACCTGAAACCTTCTGTATGTCAGCAACATTATACAGCAGTGCATGCTTCTCCCTCTCAGTTTCATGCTGCAGAGCATCTCTAGCCAAGCCTCTGTGACCAGGCTGGCTTGCACTACTGTAAAGCTGTTTTGTCATCTTTCGCATCTTCTGGCAAGTCCCTGGCACATTGGGCTTGCTCTTCAAACTGTCCTTTCCTGTTGGCCTCCACTTGCTTGTATGCTGGACCTTTGACAAGTTATTCCAAGACTATATTGCCAAATATGTTGCCTTTCTACTGCCTTTCCACTATCTCCTCCCACTCCTCTTTCTTACTTCTCATATCAGAAATACTGTACTCCTCTTTTCTCCTCCTCTCGTGTTCCCCAGAGGCCCTGTGCTGGCCCAGGTTGCCTGGTAGGAGGTGCTGAGGCCAGCAGCCTTACAGCAAGACTGCTGCAGCTCCATGCACACAGGTCCAACCAGTGTGGCTGACACATGGACTTGGTAGGCACATAGAGTCCTGTATACAGCACACAGGTTGTGTGCTGGCAGAGAGTGCTGGTCTGGTTGCCCAATCTGCTGTTGTTTATGCCCATTTTTTGGTGTGCATGGAGTCAAACTGTCACACGACCTAGCATTGTCCTTTCTAGTCTCCTTCCTGTGAACCATCTTCTCTTCCTGCTTTTCACTGCCCAGGTAGCTCAGTGGAAAAGGTGTCTGTGGCAAGGTTTGCCTGAAGGAAATCAACATACACTTAACTGCTCTCTGCTTTTTGTGTGTGGAGCAGATTCCAAGGAAGCCATCCAAGCCTCTTGCTATTTAGCTATTACACTCTAATCTATCTCCCACAGATTTTCTTGCTAGCTGACTGGTCAGTGTCTGCAGTGGACTGTGAGACAAGGCTGGGTGCTGACAGGTCTAATGACTGCTCTGCTCATGGCCTCGCAGGGAGCAGATAAGGTGCTGCAGAGTGCTTGAAAGGGCATTGGGAAGGGTTGCTGTGCTTGGCTGCCAGTGGCTGGTGATCCTGCAGCCAAGAGAGAGATGTTCACTAAAAAGGTCACAATGGGGAGAAGCAGAGAAGGGAAAGGAGAACTAATACAAGTATCTTTAAATGGCTTCATCAGATTAGTAGGATGACAAGAAAGTTTTTCCTGCTGTTCTTCATGTCATACCAGACTGAATTAAAATAGCTCAGTATTTTTCAGAGCTTTTAGTCAGGCATCCTTCACGAGATCAAATTTACTTGAATCTCAGTTCTAGTGCACTGCTTTCCCTGATACATGGATCCCTGGATAGGGGAAGAGTCCTGCTGTGATTAGCGTGGGTACCCTGTGGTGAAGAAGGATCCAGTAGTATACAAAACATCTCAAGTATCTAAAATCCTAAGATCTGGGAATGTTTAGTAAACAAGGTTTGTTTACAGAAGACAGGGATAATTCCATATTTCTTTAGCTTCAGCTAATGGAAGCCTTTTGGTATATCTCACTTTTGTTTTATGTACATTCCACATTGCCACACCATTTTGCCACTGCACAGCTGTCTGAAAGTAAGACTCAGTAAAAAGAGGATGTTAAGCTAATGAGCCTCATTTCATTGTTCTGTCACCACAGAAACAGCAAACACCAAGCCAAAGTACAATAGAATTGTGTTAACCAGAACTAGCCTGTGAAATCTAACCAGACTGATTGCTCCAGGTGTTACTAGAAAGAGATTTTGGAATGTGTGTCCGTACAAAACCCATTCAAGGGATAGCCTACTGTTGTGCCAAAGTGACTACCAAAGCAGCAGGTATTTGGTACCTGTAGAAGTTATGCACATGAGGAAATTGTCAGCAGACTGCTGTTTGCATTTAGCAATGTCTAAATGGCTTGTGCTAAAGCCTGGTTTGTGCTGCTACATGCTAGCATGCTTCAGAGGTTGTTTTCCTAGCACAAATCACTCTGGACAGTCACGATGTGTCATTGCATAGAGAGCTGGTTTCTAGTTAGTGCTTTATTGTGTGGTCTTGATTTTTAAATAGTGATTCCTTTTTTTGAAAATGCTTGCAACCATGTGTCACGTGGCCACCTTTTAGAAAAGATGTGTCCATTTTAGAGGTCATTTTAAACTTCAGGTTTCTTTTCTTTGCAGGTGCACAGAGCAAGATCTGCACTTTATTGAGGAGTCCTTGGAAGCAGTTTGACAACTAGAATGACCTCAACTGCTGTTGAGCTGGAACCAGACACAAAACTGCAAGCTTCCCCAGAATTCATTATTGACCTGAATGACAATTTGGGGGACTTCAGGGTAAAATGAGAAGCATTTTGCACGACATAAGCGTTACCCCTGTGAGAGTGACCCCATGTTGATTTCACCAGATTCTTACTCTTCAAAGATCAGCAGTTTACTGCTTGAGAAGCTCAGAAAAGCAGTATTTTCCCTGTTTGAGAAACCCCACAGGCACTTGCCTAACGCAGAAAACAACATGAATGGAAAAAATGTATTTGAAACCCAGGAAAACACTTCCTGCCTAAGGGATTTGTCAGAGAGTGGTGATGACCTAGTGAATTGTAACAGTACAGTCAGTGTCAGTTCTGGAGAAGCAGAGGAATACTGCAGTGGACAGGTGCCTACAAATGGAATAGCTTACCACACAGACAACTGTTGCCTTAGCATGGAAGGCTCTGAATCTGGCCAGTCTCTGGCAGAAGTCCAGGTGTGTAAAGAGACTGGGTTGGGAAGCCCTCTAACCATAAATACCCTGTCCAGTGAACAGGCAGATACTCCCACAGTAAATCACAATCATTTTGTGAAAGAGGAGTCAGAAAGTTCTGGCACTATTCCTGAGATTTATGCAGAGGAAATTCCAAGTGTTAGAGATGACTTTTCTGATGACTACCTAGAGTATTTTGAATGTTCAGATGTGCTGACAGCGCGTGAAAATGAAATCTGGAAGAAGAAATTGGAGTTTTTATTAGAAAGTGATGATGAAGATGATTTAAAACTGAGTAAGAATTGTGATGGGTGTGCTTACTTCCTCAGTGAAATGCCTTGTCTGTTCCAAGTGTCAGATAACACTACGCCTATGGATACCACCATTGGCTTCTGTGGTCATCACTCAAAATTCGAAGGAGTAAATGTAAGGAGAGACCCTTCTCTGTACAGCCAGTCAGCTTTGCAGGCAGAGATGACTCTCACTGTTGGACACCACCGGGAGAAAAGTACCAGTGTGAAAGACAAAGAGAAGTGCAAAGGCTCTGTCACATCTGCAGCCTTGGAAAATGACCATCCCACAGATGAAGAGGAAAATGATGGAAGTGGCCACTCAGCTGCAGGTTTCTCAACTGACACATCAAAGAACAAGGATAATGTATGTGCTGAAGTGGACTCCTCTGCTAGTGCCATAGATGCTTCTGTGACCAGTCAGGCTTTGGAGACGATGACGGAAAGCAGTGCGGACAAGGACTCGCAGGGTGAAAGCTCACTGCTGCTAGAGGAGGGGGGAAGAGATGTGCCGGAGGAAAAGGCAAGGCATGCTGTCTGTACCTTAACAGAAAGTCTCAGAAGAAACCTCTTAAAGTTGTTAAACCCTAAAGAGCTTTGCAGATATGTGAGCAATATAGGACAATCTCTTCAGATTGCACCAGAGGCTAAGGAATCCAGCACTCTCTTTCCCAGTCAGGAAGGTGCCATTTCCACACAGATCCCTGAGGAGACAGAAAGCTCACAAATGCAGGCTGGTTTGTGTCCTACTGAAGAACAGAACAAAGACTGCCATTGGGAAAGGAAAAGGACTTGGGGCCTGTCTGAGCAAAATCAGATGCCAGATGAAAACATCTTGCCCAGGGTAAGTAAAGTGTTTATCATTTAGTAGAAAGAGCTGCTCTACTGATTTAAGTGCTTTTTATTTCCTTTTGTTACAAACTAATGTAAAATCTAAATTACCTTGAAAGAAACTATTCATGTACTTCTGAATGACAGCTACGGCTGGGAAGGAAATCTGGTTTTGAAAAAGGCCCAAATAAACCATAAGCTGTTCTAATTTTAGAGTGAGACTGATGATAGTAAGAGGCACTAATGGGACTCTGGACAGCTGGATAGAGAAATCTGATATGTAGGCTATTGCACAGGTCTTACCAAAGTAATGTTTCTTTCGACCCAGAAGGTTTCTCAAATGCCTGTTGTGAGCAGCAAACTTTTGTTTTACTTTCTTTGCAGTTTGTACTCCAAGAACAAAGTTGCCATCTGCTTATGATGCTGGAAATCTAAGCCAAATCAACAGGGGTTTGCTCTGAATTTATAGCAAGGAGGGGAGTTTAATCCAGGGAGTTCATGTTACAGAGGTGAATGGAGCTTTGCTCTTCAAAAGTAGAACAATGAAAGAGTCAGGTATTTCTGCTGAAATGTAAAAATCAGTCAAAAATATCCCCACCCCGAAGTGGTGCTGTCCATGAACTTGTGTATTTTATCCTGTTGGTAGGAAATCAACTGGGGAAATCAGTATGGATGTAGAGAATGACATGATGCTCCACCAGTTTTCATGAGTGGGAGGACTGAATCATTCTTTTTCTTTCACATAGTAAAGACTCAAGATCTATAAATACATATGTATGAGTACTCAATAATGAAAAACCTTATTATTACTGACTTTACTGATTTGAGGGTGTGCAGCTACTTGCACAGGGGAAAAAAAAAGACAAATAAACACAAGCTTTTTCCAGTTCCACAAGCTTTTCTTCATCGATATTATTTAGACAGAAATGTCTCCCAGTTCTGGATAGTAGACTGACTTCAGTCTTACTACTGGGGTATCTTAAGCACTCAAAATCACTGAATTCCTCTCCCTGAAAAACATCCATCAGTTTCTCTGTTTTGTGGTAGATAAAATTGCAATCACGTTTCAGCAGCACACAGAGTCATATGATGGGGAATATTCCCTCTGAAACGAACCTGAGGACTGCATGACAGTGTGCAGGAGGCACTGCTTCATTGTTTTCCAAGTGCAGGACAATCATTCAAATGCCAGAAGGCTCTTAGCAAAGAGCAGCTGTTAGGTTACTGTACGTGCCATGGCTGAGTTTCAGACTGGCTAGTTAGACTCTTGCTACCTGCAGTCAGTGTGTGCTGCTTCTCTTTGTGTGTCCACCACGAAAACTGCATTAGATAAAAATCAAATAGGAAAGAAGGACACAAAATGGCTAGAGATGAGCACAAGCCAAACCCCCCATGAGTGAGGATGAAATTTAGGTGTAAGTTCAACATCATGTGGTCTTTAAAAATGAGCCAAACAAAAGCATCCCATCTGGAAGCTACTCTTTATAGTGCAAGGAAAACATGGACAGCTTCTCACAGCTCCCATACAATAAACCAGAAACTCCTCAGCAATCAGCTTGT
Source organism: Bucco capensis (assembly GCA_013396975.1). NCBI lineage: Eukaryota > Metazoa > Chordata > Aves > Piciformes > Bucconidae > Bucco > Bucco capensis. Next base: position 247,325 of record VWZO01003042.1, on the reverse strand, counting down.
TTAATCAAAGAAAGGCAAGAAAGAACCAAGCTCCTCTGGCTGCATGCAGGTTTATGTAGAAGTGGGCTGTGGTATTAGCGGGAGCCCAGCATTTGAGACAGCTCTGGCAGGAGCTGACTGCTGCTGAAGAGTATTTTCCCTCTCTGTGTGGTGCATCAGGTCTGCTGAGAGGCACATATCAGCCCCAGAACCACAGCACTAGTTACCCAGGGATTTGCACTTCCCCAGAGTGCCCAGTTGCCTGGAACTGGAACAACCTTTGCAGCCTGTCTTGTGCAGCAACTGAGGTTCTGGGCGACTTCTCCTTGCACTAGCTGGTCGAGGTGGGAGGCTCCTGACTCATCTCCTGATCTCATGGTCTAGATCCAGGTGAAATTCTTTCTTTATCTAATGCTTCAAAGTGGCTTGATTAAAGGTGCTAAAAGCCAAGTGTACCAGCAGTATGATATTCCCTACTGTATGGAGAGCCAGGAGCTGCCAGTGTGCAGCGTGTCATTCAGCGTGGTGGATCTGAGGGAGCTCTGATCCAGAGGCAGTGGTATACTTACTGTCTGTATTCTAGGGGTGGCTTGTTACACTCCCTTTGTGCAAACAGAGGGATATAAATGGAACGTGGAGACTTTACTTACAGGGGAGAGTTACCTGCTAAACTATTTCCTCTTAAAAAACAGTGAAAAACCATGAGGTAAAATTAATCTTTTCAGAGACGGACTTCTTGCTTGCATTAACAGAAAGGGTTCAGCTGATCAAGTGAGAAATTGATGTATAAATTATCCCTACATTCTGTAGGGGAAAGAGAACCAGAATAGCCTTAACTCATGCCTACTGAGTTCATTTGCACGTGAATGTGAGAGTTTCTCACTCAGTTCAGAAACAAACTGTCACCTTGGGTGAAGATGGTGGCATCCTCAGGTATGGTAGCGGAAGCAGAAGTGACAAAAGTGCTTAGACACCCTATAGTTCTTCTGTGCTTTTCATTTCATTATTCCTGTCAAGCTTTGGAACACAATGAGCCTTGTTAGCAGAGCAAAAAACCCCAAGGAATAGCCCTCCTTACCTAGTGGTTTTATAGTAGGTTAAAAATAAAGCCCTGGTTTTGTAGTGGCTGCTTCCATTTCCCTTTTACATAGCTATTGTGTAACTGACTTACCTACTTGTCCCTTCTAGGTATGAGTTTAAATACAGAACTGTGATCTCATCTTCCTGTCATCACACACCAGGCAGGTTGTTACACACAAATTCAAATTGCTTGTTCTACTGCATCCACATAATTAAATTCTCTAGTTTGTTACCATTCTTTTGTCACCCCTGGAGTTGAGCAGACTGTCCAGGAGTTGAAGCAATTGTTAAGACAAATGGCATTAAACCCTAGAAATCTTCTGTGAGAACAGGGAACAGAAAAAACAAATCAAGATGGATAGCCGTAGCACTGTGTTAGCTGAAATAAATCTAACTAAGAAAATACCAAAGTTAAAGCCAGCAAGGTTTCTTAAGTACTTTCAAATACAAGTGTCTGGGCAGCCTCTGTCTCTACCTGAGCACACAGCAGCTCATGGGAAATCCTTCGCTACATATCCTTCGCTAAGTGACAGCACTTGCTCCTTTTCAGAATCACCTCTCTGCCAGCACTCCTTACACCTTTCCAGCTCTGCTGGAAAGCTTCAGGCAACCACTAGAAAGATACATGGTCAAATGTACAAACTAATTCATGTGCTTCATCTTGTTACATCCTGATAATGGCTATTTGAATGTAAAGATCTTTTTTTCCCCAAGGTTGACTGCTAAATTGCTCTCTGCTTTTACAGATTGTTCTGGCAAGGGAATGGTAACCAAAAGCATAACTTGGAAATTTAGGGAATAATGAGGTTTTGTCTAGTGAAAAACCATCTCTGGTTTGCTGTGGGTGAAACATGCTCACCATCTCCATGGAATTGATGTAGTTCTGAAGAGGACTAGAAAAAATCCTGGAGAGCAAAAGCTTGGCAGGAACAAGGGGAATGGTGAGGAGTTTTACAGATTTTGTGTGCCAGGCAGATGGCAGCACTTTCTTCATCCTATGCAGGCCCAAACATCAGCCAGTAGTTCTCTATGATAAGGTCTGCACTCCTTGCATAAATGAAGTTCAGTTTGGCTTAGTTTAGTTGAGGAATGGATTGTTTCTACATAAAGTGACAATTTGGAGTATTTTCATATAGAGAAATAAAGGAGATGCATGGATATGGATTTTTGTTTGCTGCCCAGATTTTTGCAGCAGTACCCCTAAGGTTGCAGTGCATGTCTCATTGCTGGAGAAGGGCTGGACATGCCTTTTGTGGAGCAATTCATTACCCCCTGGACAGAGGCAAGATCTAGAATGATCTCTGGCTCTCCCTTTTGGAGTGAGACTTGCTACCTCAAGGAGTCAGAGGTGGCCAAAGACAGATTTCTAAGAGAGCTTAAAAGTGATGCAGAGATGTTCATTTCTTGGTAGGAGTCTTGTTCTGAAGTACACAGCACAGCAGGTGTGGGGGACATTCTCTGGAACTTTTCAAGACTGATACATATTAAGAAAGAATCTTGGTGAAACTCTAGGTAACAATGTCCATGGTGGAAGCAAAGGGGAAGGCAAACTCCCCAAAAGCTAGTCAGAGTAGTTCCAGAAACTCATCAGTTTGAATGATGTCGTAATTCCATAAGTGTGGTGGGACACTCCAGCTGCTAGCAAAAGGCATAGATATGACTGGTTTATTCTGTTTTGGTTTGGTTTATTTTATCTGCTTTTGTCTAGCTGGACAATATCAGTGATTGGCCTTTATCTTGATTAAATTTTGTATTTCTCAGCATTTGGATCCAGATCTGAAACTACTCAGGGTTCAAGGCTGTTAAGGTTCAGGTCTTTGATTGAATCCATTAGGCTGATAGCTACAAGTCAAAACTTGACTGTTGACAAATATTTATAAATAAATAATAAAACAGCTAAATTTCAAGCCAGGATGCTGGTTCAGGCCTGTGTCAAGCAGCAATTCTAAGGTTTTAATTACATTTTTATTTTCCGTCCTTGTAGAATCAAGTTGCTGATCTTCAAATCTTGACTCAGAGTTGTGAGGAGCCTGAGATAGAAAAGGAAAGTGTCTTCCTGACTGCTGAGAGTGCCAGAAGCATCCACCCAGCTTCAGCAATGCTCTTCACTGAAAAGACATCACAAGCAACAAAGGGAGGTTTGCAGACCTGTTCTCAACAGCATGCTCCTTCTGATCAGAGAGAAACCTGTCACCAACAAGTCTTCTGTGAGCAAGGAATGAATGTTCTTAGGAATGGCAGCAAGTCCCAGGAGGAGACTGCACCATTTCCTTTATGGGATACAGACTCTGCTCTTGATAAGCAGGAATGGTTGTGTGCTGGCCTCTGTTCTGCTGAGCTGTGTGATGAACCAAGGCAGGCAGAGCAAAGGTGTGCTTTTGACTCGTGTGACAGCAATGCCACAGATGCTCTCTGCAGTCTGTCATGTGCTGAAGCTAATCCCCAGCTGGTGCTGGAATCTGGAGAAGCTGGGTGCAGAGGAGATGCTGATCTATCTGCAGTGCATGACAAGCTGTGGAAACTTCTGAATGAGGAGGACTCAGACTGTCAAATCCCATTTGAAAACCAGGGAATCACAAGTTTGGAAATCAGGCCAACAGATATCAAAGTCACAGAACTGAACTTTGTACAGGAGACCTGTTCTGGTCATCCTTTGCCAGCATTGGTGAGAGAAGAGCAGGAACGTGGCACACAACCAGCTCCTAGGCAGAGAGCAGGGGAAGAAAACTGCAGTGTTTCTGATCTCCTACTTAAGGCAGACGAAGCGTGTAACTGTGCATCCACAGGAAACATTTGTCTTGCACAAGGGGTAGGAACAGATGGTTTCTATCTGGATTCTAGCACTGGAAATAAAACAGAAACACCATCCATTTGTGTTTCAGCAAGTAGTGTCATCTCAGATACAGAGGAGTGCTTGGAGCAGAAGCCAAATCAAACCTTAACTGACAGTGATGGATCCATTCAAATGACTCTTGCTTGGGAAGGAAAGCTTGCCATCAGTAACTCTTCCCCAACATGTTATGCAGATTCTCCTGGAGGATTAAAAAATGCTGAGAGTGGTAATTCAGTACATGACACAGAAAATATACCTTACTTGTCAGATAAGTCACATGGGACAACTGGACAATTGCTTCATACTGAGCACAACATACCCTTGATAAATGAGTCTGTAACTGGTAACAAGTGTCATCTGAGAGACACTTCTCCAGCAAGGAAAGAACTGGCTTATTTCCCTGAAGAGAAGGACCATTTCCCCTGTGAAAAAACCAATCAGCTTACACGTGAGGAACACTCCTCTGTTAACACCATAGATAAAAGTTATAAAGAGCACTTACAAGAGAAAGGAAATCACTCAGATGTGAGTCCACAAAATGGCAACAGTTGTGACAGTTGTCATCCCTCAAACAGTAATGACTGTCAAGTTGTTTCTAATGCACAGAAATGCAGTTATGTAATGCAATTGCCTAATTTAAGTGAGACTCCCAAAATCATAACATGTAAGAATCTACCCCAAAATCCAGACCGACTGACAACACTAGAAACACAAGAGGTGGCATTCACTCCCTCTTCTGGGGATCCATTTGTAAGAGATTTGAATGTAGAAGTGCCCAGCTATGAGCCATGTCAAAGAGGAGAACAGAGAGAGATTTGCATAGGTGATGAACAAAGGGCTGAAACTTCCTGTGACTCAGGACTTAGTCATGTTTCAGAGAGCCAGGCTGCAGCTTCCTCTCCAAATACCTCAGAACAACATCTCTGTTTTGTTGAGAGCACCTTCAAGTCTGATGAAGAGTTAAGACCAGACTCTTCAAAGCATCCCATGTGCACATCTGGCACTGTAACACTGCTTAGTGCCCTGCTGCCTGCAGAGGCTCAAAGGGAGTGCCACAGCATGGCAGATGTGGAGTGTAGGGATCACAGTGGGCAGTTAGAGAGCCAGCCAGTGGCTGGAAAAGAAACATTACAGTTCCTCACGCCCCTAATCCAGTCAGAGGATCTTCTGACCAGTGGACCTGCAGTGGAGTGTCCCAGCACAGGAAGTCAAGTGAAAAAAGAATCCACACAAACTGCAGTCAAAGGAGATGAAAATTTGGGTGTGCTGGGAACTTCCTGCAAAGCGTTGCAGGAGCGTTTCCGTGGGGGGGCTGAACAAAACAAGGAGGAAGCAGTCTTGTGTGAAAATAAGGAGACTCAGAGAGGTGTTGAATATAACCCAGGTAAAGCTGAAACAAAATCTGTGCGTGCTTCAGTTAGCTCCAAGGCTCAGAGACACTCTGTGAATATCAGAGCTAAGCAGTGCTGTCCTGGCCTGATCTCTTCCAGCAAGCTAACCAGGTTTGATAATTCAATTAAGTCTACTGAGTATGATGAAGCAGCCATGACATCAGAGAGTGTAGTAAGTGGTTTAGTTAATTTGTCACCAGCTGATTCAGGGAATAACCAGTATTTTCAAGAGCAATCACCCTGCAGCACAGCTCAGCCATCCTCCTCAGCATCAACCACACGTGAGCCGTTCACAGTCAGTGCAGAAAGGCTGAGAAGTCAAGAAGGGTCAAAATCCTCCCAGACATCACCAGCCCTTGCTGAACCTGAGCCCACCAAGTGTAAACAAGATACAGGAAAGAGTGGGCATTTAGCTGCTGGAGCTAAGAAGAAATTGCCACCAACAACACTGTCAAAAAAACCCCGACTGGAGGGGAAAGGAAATGTTACCAAGGATCCTAGCTGTGCTAAGAAGTCTGTAAAGAGTGAGGCAGGCATGATTCATAAAGAAGAGCAGAGGAAACTCATTTTGAGAAAGGATAACAAAGGTAAGAGAAAACTGATCCTCATTTCTGTCCTTTCCTCTCGTTCTGGCCAAGTGAAAATGCAAATTCATTTAACACACTGCAAGTCTAAATCATGGCAGCAGAAGGTGGCTTGCCCTCACTGATTTTGAATTGCACTTCTGTGAACTTAGTAACTAGTGCTATGCCCATGGCACAGAGCTGAGCCTTCCGTAGCATCTTTGTCATAGATTAAATTTGTTATTTTTTCACCTGTTTGAAATGGTTTCTTCTTCATTTGTCTCTTTGAGTAACTTCCCAGGGATGGATAGCATAGTGGTACCACATCACTACATGCAATGGAGCAGTTGCAAGCCCAGCACTTGCATGTTGTTATGTTCCTGCAGGGCTGTGTTCCCAGCTATGCTTCAGCACTGTGACTCTTCAATGCAGTTACCAAATGATTTTGTTATTAGCAAAGTGGTATTGTTACTAACAGAGTGCCACTGATAACCATGGAGTTTTGCAGTCCTGTCTGAGAACTGAGGGCTCATTCTGCAATTGATTTTCACCACTGTTGGCCATAAATGACGCTGATGACATTTGCAATATTAAACTGAAATAGAAAACGTGTAACTGAGGTGAGATTCAGGTTACTTGTCAGAGTCCCTGGGAGGTTGCTAACAGGTAAAACAAAATGCAGACAGTAGTGTAGTATAACAGCTAGACAGATGAGCTGTTTAGGGTTTCTGTGGATATCTTATTTTTACCTTTTGGCATTACACTTCATGTTCACATCATAGAAAAATTTGTTAGATCAGAGCAAGACTGAACAGTAACTAAAGGTAAGCTACACAACTGTGAAGCTCTCTGGTGTGGTCTGATGAGAGTTCTGCTTTTCCAATTGCCCTTTAAAAAACCCCAGACTCTTCTCTGTTGGAAGATGTGTCCTTTGCCAGAGAATCAAATGTGTGGGAGCAGAGACACAATCCTGCAAAGCAGAGCAAGCCATCTGCAGTGACTGAGCTGTGCCTGATCTTTCTCCATGTACCTGAGGCTGTGCCTGAAAAGTGTTTGAAATATTGAGGCTTGCCTCAGACAAGGCTGAGTTTTCTTAACATGCTGTGCTGCTGCTCTGTTTCAGTCTAGCCTGAACTGAGTGTGTGTTTGTGCCTTGCAGAACTGTGTGGGCCTTTGGGCAGCACATGGGAAGGTTGGTAGGGTTAGTCTGATGGACACTGTGTGTGTTATTGTCAGACTGTGGGGTTAGGGCAGGGGATCTGGAGCCATTGGTTCTATTTACAGTTCTGCCACATACTGTCTGCATCATTTCAGCCCTGATTCAGCAGGACTCTTAGGATCAAGGACTTAAGTGACTACAAGTTAAACATAGCAGTGAATTCTAGGTGCTTGATCCTTCAAGTTGCATCCAGCATTCCTTCAGCATTAGGCAGGGAAGATTAGACTGCAGGAATGGGATCTCTGAGGGGTATGTGTCATTCCAGTTCATTCAGAGTGCAGCAGCTCAGAGTTAACATAGAAGGGAACATAACATCTTGCATTTTACATCCCTTGCATGTAGCAGGGAGATGTGTCATGATCCCAAAACCTTTCTGTAAGTACATGATGATTCCCTTGCTTTCCAAGTACCCTCCATCCTCCTGCTCATGTCATGCCCACATGCAAAGAGGCTGGAGAATTCTGTAAGCCACTAAAGTGTTAGCAGAGGAGGTTCTCAGGACCTTCTCTAGCCTGGGTAGACTGCTCTCTTTCTGAAACCTGAGTGTTTATGGGATTTGTTCTGCAAAAGAGCTGTACCCTGTGGCTGGGAAGGTAGGGACATTCTTTAGAGGGGGGAGATTAATCCTTTGAAACTGAACAGGGAAGCATTACCAAATGCAAATACCTAACTACTACTTGTGGGTTCCTCCCTCCTCCAGTTTTAAAGGAAAAGGTGTTATCTCTGCATCTTGGAAAGGATCTCCTCCTGGCAGTGTGTGTTAGGTATGTTCCAGGAACACCTTGGAGACTGCACCACTCCTGGGTCTTAGTGCCTTTTCTCTCAAAAGCTGTGACAAGTTAAGAAAATATACTAGTTACAAGTATTCAGCTAACATGAATTCTCAATTGTGTAGCCATGTGGTGTGGTGTCTTCCTTTACTGATTAAACCAGCTAGTCCTTCAGTCAGAGAGAATGTGTTTGGATTAAGAAATTACTTTGTGTTGATGCCTATTTAAGATAGAATTTCCCTTGAGTCTTATTCCATAAATTCAAAATGCCTTTGCACTGAAAACATTTCCATTGACTGTGTGGGCACTGATCCAGGCTTTTCAAACCACAGTGTTTTGAAGCCTTGGTTTCTGCATCAGAAGAAATCATAATTACTTACCAGTGCTGTCAAATTCATGTTCATCTGCAAATCATTCTGGGATTCCTTTAAAATGCCAAAGCAATGTTATTGCCTTCTAATCCTAAACTGTGTCTCTTCTGTTTCAAGCTCCCAAGCTGGTGAAGCAAATCCAAGCAGAGTTGTTCCCTGATTGCTCTGGAAATATTAAGCTGTGCTGTCAGTTTGGTGACATTCATGGTGACTCCACCATTACATGGACTAAAGATTCCAAGTTACTCGCTCGGCTGCAGAGGAGGTGAGGGAATGCTTCTGAAGAGCTTTGGGCAAAACAGTGATTCACTCTGGTACCTGTTAAGAGGATTAGTGTAAGAGGTGGAAAAAATGAGTTTAAAGGGAGCTTGTAAGAAAGATGAAGAGAGACTTTTGGCCAGGGCCTGTAGTGACAGCACAAGAGGCAACAATTTTAACCTGAAGCAGGGCAGGTTGAGACTGCACATGAGGAAGAGATGCTTTACAGTTTGTCCTTCCACTAGGGCTGCCCAAGGCCAGGCTGGATGTCCCAGCGTGATCTAGTGGAAGATGTCCCTGCCCACAACAGGGGTTTGGAATGTCAGAGTGCTTTTTGGTGTGATTTCACGATTTTTAAATCTGATGAGGGTACTTTTTTCCCAGACTGTAGTAGGATAATGTACTGTGAAACATAAAACTGAACACTTCTAAAGAGGGTACAATGCAATACTTTTTCTACTTGCATCACATTTGAATCAGTCTTTGCAGTGAGGGACAAAAATTCCAGAGACAGGAGGAGATAGTTATGGAATAATCAGGAAAGGCATTTTGTGAGTATTAATTAACCTATTGTGTTGCAGTGCCCAGGACAACTCTCCTGTCTCCTTGGCAATAGCTAAAGCCAGTAACAAAGACCAGGGGATGTATTACTGCTGCTTGAGTAACATGTATGGGAAGGTGACTGCTGAGTTCAATCTGACTTCTGAAGGTAAATCCCATTTATAACTTTGATTACTAGTAATGATAATAGCAGCTTCCATTTGTATTTTTTCACTACAAAATGGTTTCTTTTTTTCCTTCTAGTATTGGAACATCTCTCGAGTTTTCAGAATTGTGAAGGTAAGCAGACACATCTGCTTGAATGTGCACTCAGATCTTTGTTCCTTCTGATTGCCAAATAGAACAAAGGATGGGACAGATAACCAGACTGAGACATTTGGGCAGTTATCCCATGGGGATCCAGTGAAGCCACTGAATCAGGATTGTGGTTTTGCTAGCTCTCTTTCCCTTTCTGCACTCATCTTTGCTGTACCATAAAGATGAAATTCATGTGAGTTTGTGGGAGTTTGGTAGGTGAGATTCCCTCAGACAGGATGGCATGGTTTGTGCAGGTGATGCACTGTGTCATACAGAGACACAGGCAGACACAGAGTACCAGGAGCTCATTTGGCAGAAAATCCTGCCAGTGCTGTTGGAACACATGGTCTTTGCAAGTCACCTGCTATGTAACTTTACTCCATGAGGGTTTTTGAGTGCTTTCCCCATATGTTCACTTGTGTTTAATCACACTTGGCACATGTCTTGCTGTGCTGCAGCTAGAGGTAGACAGTGCATTGCAAATTGGTTTGTCATTTCTGAATGCACTGGACTAATCAAGTACTTCATTTGGCCAATTCATGTTCTTTCTTTTTCCAGAAGATTAAATTAAACATTTAGTTGTGTGTTAAAGACAGGACTTGTAACAGCACAGAGAATTTCAGGTGGAGTTAGGGAGCCTTCTGATTCTAGCTTGGTGTGTGTACTGTTTGTGCTTCAAAGCAGCAATGGTGTACAGAGACTAAACCAGAGATCACTCGAAAGGGAGCTGGAAGGACTTCACTACTGTGTAGGATACACCTTTTGTTTTCCTATTTCTCTTTTTACTGATGTTCCTTGAAAAGTTCTGATTAGAGAGACTTGAAGTGCAGTTAGAATTGTTTAGTTTCTCTCAGTGCTTAACCTTCATAGGATCATAGAATCCTAGAATGGTTTGGGTTGGAAGGGACCTACAAGATCATGTAGTTGCAGCCCCCCTGGAACAGCTGGAACAAACTTAGGCACACAGTCTCATGCTACAGGTACCTTCAGAATCCACAGATGGGGGCATATTGTACCAAGTTCTCCTGAATAGGAAGATCTCTAGAAGTCATGTGTTTACTTTTTGATTGAAGCTGACAAGATCATTGACAGAAATGTGGTTCTTATTCCAAATCACTTATGAAATTCAAATCTAGTTATTTTCTTCTACCTTTGCTAAACAACCTGTTTTTAAGCTGGTGCTTGCCAGGTAGAAAATAACCACTTAGACATGGCAGTCTGCAGTCCTGGCCCTGCTGTAGTGTGTGCTTGGTGCTAGGAAAGGCACATTTCTGTCATGCTCTGAGACCTCTTTCAGATGAGTGCCTCTGTGAACGTGGTGGCAGAATCTCCCAGAAACCATTCCAAGCTGTAAGTTAAAACAAGCTCTGGTTGTTCCAGCAACTCCTGGCTGTTCTGAAAGGACATCCAGCTTCAGAAGAAAGTGCTCTGAGCACACAGGCCACAGAGCTGTGTTCTACTTTTAAATTCATCTCTACATACACTGCTGCCCATGAGCTTTGTTGTTGTCTCTGCCTTCCCAAAACAGCAGAGCTGGCAGGATCTCTGTGTTCCATCAATGCCTCCTTAGCGCTCAGTCAGCTTGACTGACTTTACATTCATGTAAAGTTCCAGTTTATAACTCCCCTAATTGTTTTAAAAAGCAGCTTTTGTGATCTTTACCTCTATTTTCTGTTAGCTGCATTCTGTATTATCTGCTCATGAACCTGCACTGCCACGTTTCTCCCTGCTGCCTTGGGTCCCAGCCCCCTCTTCAGACAAGCTAGGCCCATGGGTTCTGCTGCCAGTGAGCATTTTCCTTCAGTACTCCTAGAGACATGCATTTGTCCTCCCCTCTCCCCATGACTGCTGTGCAGAACAGAGTGGCCTTGTTCCTTAGGTGTGGAAGAAATCGAATTCATGCAGCTGCTGTTCAGAGAAGATTTCATCAGGGACAGCTATTTTGGTGGGAACCTGCAGGGCCTGATAGCCACAGAAGAGGTTCACTTCGGGGAAGGCATGCACCGCAAAGCCTTCCGCAGCAAAGTGATGCGAGGCCTCGTGCCAGTGTTCAGCCCTGGCCACCCCTGTGTCCTCAAAGTGCACAATGCCATCACCTATGGGACCAAGAGTAAGGATGAGCTGGTTCAGAAGAACTACAAACTAGCACTGCAGGTAAGTTCATAGAATCACAGAATCATAGAATGGTCTGGGTTGGAAGGGACCTCTGGAGCTCATCTATTCCAACCCCGCTGCAGTGGGCAGGGACATCCCCAACTAGAGCAGCTTGCCCAGAGCCCTGGCAAGCCTCACCTGGAATGCCTCCAGGGATGGGAACTCAACCACCTCCCTGGGCAAGCTGGGCCAGTGTTCCACCACCCTCGTGGTGAGGAACTTCTTCCTAATGTCCAGTTTAAATCTACTCTTCTCCAATTTCAAACCATTGCCCCTTGTCCTTTCACTGCAGGCCTTTGCAAACAGGCCCTCTGCAGCCTGCTTGGAAGTTCCCTTTAGGTACTGGAAAGTTTCCCCTGTCCTTCATAAGAGAGAACCGTGGGGAAAGGCTGGTGGGCAAAGATTCAAAGAGATGATCTGTTCAATGCTTTGTCTGCTTGTACTACAGGAATGCCATGTCCAGAATACTGCAAGAGAGTATGCAAAGATCTATGCAGCTGAAGCTGGACCCTTGGAAGGCTTTGGGGAAGTACCAGAGTGAGTATAGCTATGTGTTTTTGTATCAGATAGATGTATGTGTGTATATATTGTCCTGTGCCACAGCTGCCCACTGACTGCTGGGAGCAGCCACTAGAGAGAGAAAAGAGGAACCCTGAGAAGAGTGTTATAGCTGGAGTCATGGCCTAACTAGCACTGAAAGTCGGGATGGGGAGAGATTCCATTCCCATTAAAGGAGGATAATGATGAGTAGCAGCCCAAAGGCATGGTTCTGATATAAATTTGGAGGAAATAATTCATACTAAAACGTGAAAATACTCATTAATAATATGATAAATTACTCCATGGACAGAGCTCTCTGTATTTTATTACACTTTACCCCTTGATTTCAGGATCATTCCTATCTTTCTTGTCCATCGTCCTGCTAATAACATCCCCTATGCAACAGTGGAGGAGGAGCTGGTGGGGGAGTTTGTGAAATACTCGGTCAGGGATGGCAAGGAAGTGAATTTCCTGAGAAGAGACTCAGAGGCTGGCCAGAAGTGTTGCACCTTCCAGCACTGGGTGTATGAGAAGACCAATGGAAGCTTGCTTGTCACTGACCTGCAAGGTGAGTTGTCTGAGTGGGGGCAGTGACATGGCTTTGCCATGGTGCAGGCTGCTCAGCACTCACAGCCAGTCCCTGTGACTGCAGCACTTCCAGAGGCATAGGGCTGAGTGCTGCCTCTGCTCCTTCCATCACCTTGGCATGGGCAGAGTCCTGTCCAGGTGTGGACAGTCCCCTGGCCCTCTGCCCATCTTACACAGCATCGTATTTTCTAGCCTCTTGTAAGTGCACTGTGTTTATTTGTGTATGTGTGTTACCCTAGGGAACAGAAAGACATGAATTAATTGCCTGCTGTGGCTGCAGGGCCCAACATCTATTAACCTAGACTTAGTGTTATGATGTTTATCTAATCAGCAGAGAAAGGGAGTTGTTACCTCGCTTGTGTTCTTGGAAGAAGAGAGTTTGGAAAAGAGCAGACAAACCTTACACTCTTAACAGGAGAGTTGTTCTTGCACATGTGTCCTTGGTCAATCAGGACACTCAATACCAGTCAAGTCTGGCTTCTTGTCTCACCTGCCAGAGGTTAATGAAACACCTTGTGAATGGAAAACTCCAGTTGTTAGTAACATCCTAGTCCTTTACTTTTTCTTGAATCAGGGAACAATGTTGAATGCCTGTACATGGAGGTATTCCTAGGAATTCTGGTGTAACATAAGCTCTGTTTCCTTGATGTCCTGTAGGTGTAGGAATGAAGTTAACTGACGTTGGCATAGCAACACAGGCCAAAGGGTGAGTGAAAAATCCTTTCTCAACAGCACTGTTTGGCTTTGCACATCAATCTCTTCACACTTAAATGTGATGGGGGAGGGTGCACTGCACATTTCTTCTTGCTTTAACTTGGGAAGAAAACACCCCTGATCTGACTCTTTTGACTTCTTTTTTGTTGATATGTATGGGATCCCACCTACAAGGGAGACACATTTATTTCTGCAAGCATGGGGTTTCAGTGTAGATTGGGCTTTGCTTTTGCTTCATGCCTCTCTTAAAATAGGCTTACTCATGAATGAAAGGAAGGTCTCTAGTGACTTACAGACACTTTATCTGGAGATACACCAGCTGGAGGAAGGTATGGATGGAAATACAGGACCAACACTGGCTCCAGCCTGGGGTACAGGGAAAGACTTGGTGGTTGTGCTGTCAAGAGCTTCTGACCATGGAGGAAATGCCTCAAGCCTAGATGCTGCTGGGCACAGAGCTCACTAGCACCGAGGTGCTCTGGAAGGGGCCAAAGGTGATGTCACCCTTTCTGCAAGGACTTTAAAGGGATGGTGCAGGGACTGCTTGAGAGAACACAGCTGCAATCCCTCTTGCAGTCAGCAAAAGTGCCAAAGCTCTAGGTTATGTGTGTATGACACAAGTTTTTCTAGAGGCTCTTTTCTCAGTTCAGAACCCCACGAGTTCTTCCTATGTAAGCTTTTCTGGAGCCTGTGCTCCTGTCAGCTGCAGGGCTGGAGGGAAGGTGGCTGTCACTTACCTGGTGAAAAAGGAAATGTGTGAAGGGATGTGATGATAATCTCTTCTCTCTCTCAAAAGCAACAAAGGTCTGTTCAAAAGATGTAGAGAGGCCTGTTTCCTAGTAGCTTTGCAATGGCTGCAGGTCTGTTTGGGACACTTGGACACGTGTGCAAAGGTGTAGGCCTTTAACTTTCTTCCACCTCTCTTAAGTTTCTGTTAATGAAATGTTTTAGCTCTAGCACAGACTGATAGAGCCATTGATAGGAATAGGCAGTGCAGGCAGTCATTCATGGAGGGGGAGGGAGGATAGGGGTAAATGCCTGTGACCAATGCTTTAAACTCACACTCTCCTTTGAGAAACTGTCAGGAAAAAGCAGATCTGATCAGATGTAGTCACTCTTTATACTAAACTGGAGCTTATCTATATACCTATGGTACAGGAAAAAGCCCTCACAATATCTTAAATTATTAAAACCTTGACCTAGGAATATTCAGGGAAAATCCTTAGCCTTTGCAGGCTGGCATCTATTCAAAACTTACTTTCATTTACTCTCCTAGCTGGAGATCCAAAGGGAAATCAGCTGAAATGAAGTTACATCACTCTCTTACAGAACTAAGTCATGAAAATTTTATTGAGGCACCACTGTTCTCTGGAACCAGAGGATTTATGGAAGTGCTGTGATGGATGTTGTTCAGCTCACTGTGGGGAATGACTCTAAACAAACATGTGTTGGACTGGGAAAGAGGAAGGGGGAGGGGGAAAACGGCTGTATAATGCAGGCTGTAGTGAGGATCACCTCAGCCATGTATACAGGAGAATCATTTCCCTTCATGAACAGCCTCTTCAGAATGTTGCTGTGTTGTTTGTCACTTAGCTAATGACACTGCTACAGGACAAGAGGTATTTCCTGGTCCTGTACTTTTCTTTCATGGTCTTTCCCAGAAAGGACCCCTCAGCATCAATACCTGCAGTTTGACTTTGAATTCCACAAGCCTGGATGGAGAAAACAAACACACAGAGAGAATTCATCTGCATTGCTGGCTCTTGCTGCCTTTGGTAGTGTGCAGCCATGCTGGAGAGAGGTTGTCTAGTTCACTTGTGGGGAGAACTTATACAGTCCTACCTAACTAAAACATACAGTATGAGACTCTTATGATTTGAACTGTACTGGTAGAGAAGATGCAAAGCTTTGCTGGGTGTAATTGCCTGTAGAAATTCCCAGTTTTCTCAGCCATTCTTTGCAGAGGTGATGACCTCACTGGCCACAGACAGGTCCTCTGCCTCCCCTGTTCTAAGCCTGGGCCAGTCACATCAAAACAAACCAGAACTATCCTTGGGAAATGCCTCTGTGGTGCATGATGGATGGAAGGACATTCATGTTCCTGCTTGGAATGTAAATTAAATACAATTATGATTTAACTCGAGTATTAAAATTGTGATTGGGGAAAAAAAACCTCTGAAAGCCTCATCCATCTCCCTCACCTCCACCATGCTCACAGGATAGTCAAGCTATCAGCTAATCTAATGGGGAAGTGCAAACTGTTATTGATGAATTTGCAAAACCCAATAGAGCAACTGCCATGAATTATTCATGGCCACTGTTTATCCCCCAGGGCTTCTTGTAAACCAAGCACAATAAACAGCATCTATTAAAATTGTGTACTTATATTCAGCATTGCTCAGAACTCCTAATGATTTTTGGAGCATCCAGATTCATATTCCAACATTTCTGGATGAGCATTTATGTTTCCTTTGCCTTCATCTTTCCTCTACCTCCTGTGGAGGCTGTGGAGAGATGGATGTTTTCAGCAATTAACACCCTTCCAAGGAATTCTGCTCTTCTATCCTTTCTCTGCCTGTTTCACCAGTGAGCTGGGAAGCAGAGGAGCCCAGGCAGGATTGCTGCTCGTGCGGCTGCGGTCCGCTTTGTGTCAGTAGAGGAGCCCAGGCAGGGTCGCTGCTGCTGCAGCTGCGGTCCGCTTTGTGTCAGCAGAGGGCGAAGCGTGGCTGGGAAGCGCGGAGCCAGGCAGTGTTCGTAGCGTGGCCGCCGGGGCGCAGCAGAGCCAGGCGAGCAGGCCTGGAGCCGAGCAGTGCAGCAGGGCCTCCGGGGAGCAAACTGAACCAGCAGCTGCTAACGGCGAACAGGGAGCTGGCTTGGAGCTGTGCACAAGTGCCCAGGTGTTTATCCAGGAGAGGTAAACACAGAAACGAGAGGATTTGGAACACAGTGACCCATGGACAGGAGTGCTCTTTGCCAGGTGTGGATCTGAGAGCCTGTCTGGTGTCAGGGCATTGACAACTTTACTTTTGCTCAACATGGCAAAGAGAGTTTAATTTAAGGTTGAGGACAAATCCAACATTCCCTCTTCAGATTTAAGGAGGATTTGGGTTGGTCCAACCCCCAGCTGTCAAGGTTGGGAGAAGGAATTCTGTGCAAGCTTTATTTATCAGTCATCTAGTCAGTGAATTAGGAGCAGATGCTGTGCAAAATAACAGAGTCAGCTTTTTCAAGGCTTGGAATGGTCAGTAGTTTGTTGTTACTGGACACTGAACATCTGAGAGCAATAGGGACTGCACAGTTTGGAAGCCATTCACTGATGGAGACCTTCCTCCAGTTGCACATAGCACTGGCTCTGGCAGCACAGAATGCTTTGAGTTAAGCTCTCAAGTCCTGCCAGATTACAAGGGAGCTCTAGGCCTGCCCAGAACAAATGAGGCAGTCTGGAAGCACACAAGGGAGGCTCTGTGGAAGCAGTGAGTAACAAACAGCCAGCAGCTGGCAGAACTCTGGTGCAAAACTTCTGTCTCAGATCTGTAGATCAGTTTTCTTCTGGCCCACTGTACAACGTGGGGCTATGTGCACACTGCAGAGCCCAGCTAGGCCCCTTTGTGCCTCTCAGCTTCCAACATGCACGAGGAGTGCAACCTAGGCCATGTCTGGAGCCACAAGATCCAATGCAAACCTGTTCTGTTAAGAGAAGGGAAATGAGCATGGCTTGATTTGGGAGCAAAGCTAGTCAAATAAATGTAATCACATGCTCTTCATAGCAATGTCCTGATATTTATGCTGTTTTTCTGCAAGTATTTCTGGCATCTGTTGACTTTAAAGCTAAAGTTAGTGAGCAGAGCATTCAGTTGTTCATTTAAAGAGTCTCTTACAGTATTGTCTGAGCAACTGCTGCTGTTTCTGCTCTTTGTTTAGATGTTCCTTCAAAGATACACAGGAAGTGGCAAGTGCCAAATACAGATAAGAAAGTCATTTACACACTTTTCTTGACTTCATGAGAAAAGTGGATTTTTTTTAATCTCAACTTTTTCATTCCAAGGTTATTTCTAAAAATAAAAAGTAAAAAAATCAGTATTATCAGAATTTTATTGCATGAGAAAAACACTCAAAGACATTTTCCTTCAGCTGTGACAAAATGGTTACCTAGGAAGAGAGCAAGAGAAAGTGTGTGTGGCCATTTGGCAGCCACAGAGAGCAGTCAGCATTCAGTGCAGTGAAGCTTCTCACCTCATTGAGAGTCCTGGAGGTTATTTATCATGAACAGTTCTGCCAGAACACACCTGTACAGAGCACAGGAGAAATGAAGCCCCTCAGCCAGTCTTGCAGGAGGGATGGAGACTTTCAGACCCCAGAGTAAGCAGATGCATAAGAGTCATATTCTGCCTCCCTGTGCTGAGAATGAACCTTGAAATCCCATCTGGCTTTCTTTTCTCTTTGTTGCTACAGATACAAAGGTTTTAAAGGCAACTGCTCCATGTCCTTCATTGAGCAGTTCCGAGCCCTGCACCAGTGCAATAAGTACTGTGAGATGCTGGGGCTGAAATCTCTGCGAGCCACTCATCCCAAGCAGAGGAAAGCAACCTGCATCAAAGGCAAAAACCTGCCACACTCACCAGCTCTCAAGAAAACAGTGCCCAAGAAAGCAAGAGAACCTAGAGACTTCATTTCTTCAGAGCACTGAGTGGCACTGTCCCCCCTGTGGAAACTCCTCTGGAGGATGTGGAGGACTGACAGGCACCAGTGGCCTGAGGGGGAAAGAACTTCAGTCTTTTCCCTGAGGACATTCTTTTGAAGCCATCCTGATGCTGAAGGAGCTGATTCTGTGGTCTTGTTAGCTGGGATTTAATGTGGAGGCAAGGCTTTGAAGAGAGATGAAGCTCTCTATCTGCCTGGAGTATTTCACAACCCTTCTGTCTGTTGGTATCTGCACACTTTGAGCCTTGGACCCTGAGTGCCCCACAGGTGACTGGAGAACATCTGCCCTGCTGTCTGTCTGTGCCTGTCACCTGTGGCTTCAGCTGCTGCCTAAACAGCAATATAGTTAAGATGCCACTTAGTCCAAGTTTTGCAGTTTTGCACAGTGTTGTTGCTCAGGCTGCTGTAGAAAAATGGTTTTCTGTCCCAGATCTTTGCATATTGTAATCCTACTATAATCTTATTCCTGTCATTTTTTTCTCCTGCTTACCTGTCTTTTAATAGAAGACAAAGTCATTGATGATTGGATTTATCTGTTTTCTGCTCCCCTCTTAGTTCCCCAATTAACTTTAAGGTCCTCACAAAGTGATGTCATCAGCTTAAAGATGGGAGCTTGTGTGATTATCCTTAAAATTCCTTGCTTTCCATGCACGTTTCCTTGAATCTACAGCAACATTCTTTAACCTGTGTGGGAAGATAGAGCCTAGCCACACGAGTTAGATTATTCTTGTCAGGTTTCCAAAGGAAAAAGGCCAGACTGCTGAGTTTCAGGATGAGAGTCTGTGGCTGACTGCTCTGGGATGAGTGCTGTGAGAGACACTGCCAGCTCTTATCCCTACACCTGCTGTTCCTATGGCCTGGCCCCAGGTTTCCAGAGGATGCACATGCAGAAGGCAGCTGAGGTGTTTCAAACACTGTGCCTGAGCATCTCTCCCCTTGAAGGAGATGTGAGATTAGCAAGCAGGCAGTATGCTTCCCAATCCATTCCTTGTACCACACAGCAAGAGGAAATTGGATGCACCTCTTGTTGGAGGTAACTGCCACAGATGAGCCCACATAACCTGACAGTGACCTGCAGGGATACAGCTCCTTGTTTTTTTTCTCTTCAGGAAATGTCAGTGTATGTGATCCTTGTGTGGGTCTTGTAAAGGTCATGTTGCTCTGTAAGAAAAGCCTCAGGAAAGAACTTCACATTTTTGAGTTTCCAGAGCACAGTAGTAAGAAAGTAATAGGGAGAGAAAATCAATCTACAGTGCTGTCCTGGCACAGAGCACCAGGGCAAGGCTAGGAACTCTTTGCCCACAGGGATGCTGGAACATTTGAAATGGGTTTTGCTCAATAACATCTCACAGAGAAGCTGAGGAGCCTGTACTGCCATGCCACCACTGGAGTCCTAGCAGCACAGTTGGAGTCTCCACGAGAATGAATGCTGTGGAATAAGCTGACATAACATTGCAAATTGTGGAGCTAGTCCAAAAGAACAGATCTGATCTCATCTCCAGCTCTTTCTGTTGGTACAGTATGGATATTGTGCTCAGGCAAGCAGCACATGAGGCTTCCTGAGTGGGAGGAGGGAGGCTGCATGAGATATTCTTCAAATAAGGAAAATCAGAGTGCCAGAGTCAGGATAAGGGCAAGCAAGACTGGCACAGGCTCCCTAGAAAGCACTGCAGGTGTGGTGAGGGAGGGAAGGGACTTCATTTTTCTGTCACCCAAAAGCTGGGAAGAAAAGTAGCTGCCCTAAAAACATTACACAGAGGGCCTCTTGCAGACAAGGTCACTCCTGCTGTCCTCCTGCAAAGCCAGAGCAAAGAGAAAGCAGTTGTGGCTCTCTTGCCCAGCCCTGCCCTGCACAGATCCCCTCAGCTAGAAGCTTGTTCTCAGCACAGACCTTCTCAAAAATAAGCCATAATTATCTGCATCTCTGCTGATTTCACTGTGAGTCTGCCATAAAATACTGTGGGTGTGAAATTACTGTGATTTACTGAGTCTTGGACAGCAGGAGAGCACTGGCTCTGGGAGCTTTCAGCTGCTGCTGACTACTTCTGTCTGTGTTTGTGAGTGACTGAGGTTGCTGCTTTGGCAGCAATGGGAGGACAATGTCCCTTGTTAATGTTAATGCTTCATGGTCTCTGTGCCAGATGTTTTGGATGTGGCTCACAGCATCAGGATAGACAAAGCAACCTTGTGCTATGGGGCAGCCCAGCCCTCACCTTCCCCTTTCCAGCCAGACCCTGCAGCCTTTCTCTCTTCACACAGCTAAAGCTCACCACAGGAGCCATGCTGATGTTCCCCAAGCACACAGCAGGGATGCATTTGGTCTTGTGACAGGCATGGACCTGGTGCCAGCTGACAGGAGCTGCTGCATTGCTGTGGCCAGAGGTACATGGCACAGCTTCACTCCTTCAGCTCTTTGGCTTCAGTTTTCTATTGGCTTGGTCAAACCAACAGGAAAAAGAAAATCCCAAGCTGGCCTTGTTTTTCAGAGGTAATCCCAACCCCTTTGACTGATGACATCCACACTCCTCGTGGGGACATTGTAATGATGATTCCTGTGCTGAACAGTGGGGACCTGGAAGTGCACCTAGCTGAGTCTGCATTTCCCATGTTGTGTGCTTTTGCTTGCACAAGAGAGAGCAGAGGCATCCTGAGACACAGCTACAGAGTGATTTATTCCCGGGGGGAAGAGGCATGGCTGCAGTTCCCCCCCACTCCTGGAGTGCTGTCTGGTCTGCTGGTAGCTATTTAGTGTGATAATGGCGTTTGATAGACTGGACACAAACACCATTGTCACACTCCACAGCTCTGGCAGTAGTTAGTCCAGTAAGGCATTGTGAACTTCAGCAGGGAGGCTTCAAAGGTCTGCAAAACACAGAGCAAAGACCATCAGGATTCTCAGCAAAGAAGGGAGAGACAGGATTCCACACTTCTTTAGGGTGGAGACTTAGGTAGCTGTAGTATCTAAAAGCTAAGTATCTTGAAGTGTGTCTTTGCAGGCAAAGGAGATGGACAGGCAGCTTCAGAGAGCACTCAGCCCTGTGCTGGGGGCAGGGAGGAATCACCCTCTGCAAGGAGCTGTGTCTGTCTCCTGTTGCTGGATACAGCTCAGAATATGCACCTGACTTCTACAGAGCTATGTTAGATCTGAGGGATCATGATGCTAAAGATTGTATTTGTTTTCCAT
Organism: Bucco capensis; assembly: GCA_013396975.1. Lineage (NCBI taxonomy): Eukaryota > Metazoa > Chordata > Aves > Piciformes > Bucconidae > Bucco > Bucco capensis. The sequence goes on along the minus strand of VWZO01003042.1, from coordinate 226,122 downwards.
ATACTTGTTTTTACCAGCAATTTAGAGCTAGCCCACCTACAAGAGAGCCAGTTTGTCTGTACTCCTAGTCCCACTTCAGCTGTTTTATCCAAGGCAAGTTCTTCTCTGGCACATGAACACCCATGCAGTGTAACCAGAATACACATGGCTGTGGAGTTCCAGGGTTTTTTTGTTTCATAGGACAGAGTGTGTGTCTGTGTTTGCTCAGCCTGCAGGTCTAATAACATCTCTGCACATCCTCAGTGAGCATAACAAGTCCTGTCAAAGATCCTGCTTGTCAGGAGCAGACTGGAAGCACCCAGACAGTAACTGAGGGTCACAGGATGCTCAGAGATCTGTCAAGCCATGGGAATTCTGTTACTGTGTCAGCATCACACCTGAGTGCTGCAGAGAGGCAGAGAAAACAGAGGAACACAGGGAAGAGAGGAGTTTAGAAACCAGAGTTTGGGTGAATAGTCTTGTGTCTTGCTCTTCCATGTATCTGCATTTTCTTCAGTCTATACAGACTGTCAGCTGGTGTGGACATCTGTGCAGGATCATGTGGATATTAACTGGAGGAAACACTGACCTGTGAGGATAGGATGTAGCTTTGGGGAAGTGCAGCCCTCCTGGGGAGTGTTCATTAATAGGAGTAATGAAATAATATTAGTAACTAGTTGATAATGGTAATGAGGTCTGCTCACTTAAAAAAAGGTGAAAAGAATTTAAAAAAGCAGAGACAGACACAGAGTGAAATTCCCTTATTCCCCTGGAACTGGTAAAAATCTGTCAAAGAAAGCAGAGTACATTGAACATAAATCTGGGTAGATTTCGAGTCTGCTGAGTACTGAAGTTTTTTTTGTAGCTACTGAAAACTTGAACTTTCTGGCTCAGAAAATCATACTGCATGGAGTGGTTAGAAGCATGATGGGAGGGGATGGGTTGTCTTTTTGTGCCAAGAGGTGAGGATGGAATGTCTCACTACAGTGCTTTTAAACTCTGTCCCATTAGCTTTTAAGATCAGTAAGTGCACTCCAATTTTTATGTATCCAGGAGCATTTGCTACTCATCTGTAATGAAACTAGTCCCTCCATTAGTCTGCTGGATGTGGCTGCATTTTACTGGGGAGTGTCATTCCCAAACTTGTCAAGGAAGCAAGTCTGTAAGTGCTTGGCCAGGGCTGAAACTTTTCCAAGTGATTTTGTCTATGGTCTGAGTCTGTGCATGCTGCAGTGGGGAAGAGCTGTGCATTTGAGCACACAGACAGAGCTGTCAGGCAGCTCTGCAGACCCACAGGTCAGGCCTCTGAGCTTCTAAAAGGAGGGAAGGAGCTGCAGCACACCCTGGGCATCCAAAGGCACTGTCTGGAATGGATGATGGCACTGTCACACCCAGAACATGTTCTGTCTGCTCAGGATCCAGCTGCAGCTGTCAGCCTGAGGTCCATGGGGCTGCAGACCTGAGCTCCATGGGGTTGCAGACCTGAACTCCATGGGGCTGCAGACCTGAGCTCCATGGGGCTGTAGACCTGAGCTCCATGGGGCTGCAGACCTGAGCTCCATGGGGCTGCAGACCTGAACTCCATGGGGCTGTAGACCTGAGCTCCATGGGGCTGTAGACCTGAGCTCCATAGGGCTGTACACCTGAGCTCCATGGGGCTGTACACCTGAGATCCATGGGGCTGTACACCTGAGCTCCATAGGGCTGTACAGCTGAGCTCCATGGGGCTGTACACCTGAGATCCATAGGGCTGTACACCTGAGATCCATAGGGCTGTACACCTGAGCTCCATGGGGCTGTACACCTGAGATCCATGGGGCTGTACACCTGAGCTCCATAGGGCTGTACACCTGAGCTCCATGGGGCTGTACACCTGAGATCCATGGGGCTGTACACCTGAGATCCATAGGGCTGTACACCTGAGATCCATGGACTGTACACCTGAGATCCATGGGGCTGTACACCTGAGATCCATGGGGCTGTACACCTGAGATCCATGGGGCTGTACTCCTGAGATCCATGGGCTGTACACCTGAGATCCATGGGGCTGTACACCTGAGATCCATGGACTGTACACCTGAGATCCATGGGCTGTACACCTGAGATCCATGGGGCTGTACACCTGAGATCCATGGACTGTACACCTGAGATCCATGGACTGTACACCTGAAATCCATGGGGCTGTACACCTGAGATCCATAGGGCTGTACACCTGAGATCCATGGACTGTACACCTGAGATCCATGGGGCTGTACACCTGAGATCCATGGGGCTGTACACCTGAGATCCATGGGGCTGTACTCCTGAGATCCATGGACTGTACACCTGAGATCCATGGGGCTGTACACCTGAGCTCCATAGGGCTGTACACCTGAGATCCATGGGGCTGTACACCTGAGATCCATAGGGCTGTTTTTAACACCTGTGCCTATGCTGTAGGTGGTGATAATGAATGCCAAAGGAACATAAATGCTGTATGTTGCTTTCTAATTCCTAACAGTCTCAGTGCTTTCCCCCTTACCTTTCCTCATCCACATTTCACTCAGCTTTCTCTCTGCAGCAGAGGAGAAAGGTCAGGCAAGATCCTGCTCTCATGAAGCTCTTTGAGGAAAAGCCCAGCAGTTGCTGGCAGACACAGAGCAAAGGGCAGCAGATCCCTGACAGGAGTGCTCTGGGCTGCACTGTGAAATGGACATGACAGTAGGTAAGCTAGGCAAATGGTGCAGCTGCCACTGGACAGTTTTATAGTTCCACAACTCCATGGAAGCTTCCAGAAATCCAACAGGAATATTTCCAAGACAAAAGGTAATGAAAGAAAGAGAAATGGCCACTAGCTTTTAGTACTGCTATTGAGAAAAAAGCCCCAAACAAGGGGAAAGTTACAGGTCAGTGCAGGGAGACAGAGAAGTACAAACATCAGAGAAAAAAAATGCACTTTTTGCTTCTCTTCTGCTAGACATTTGTATCCAGAATATTACTGGAATATTCCAGGTGAGAAGGTCATTGGGAACAGCAAGAGGGCTTTTCAAGAAGTATCTTGATGGATCACAGAACCTGTCTTTTAGGTCTGTCTGCACTTTGAACCCCAGAATGGCCTAGGTTGGAAAGGACCTTAAAGATCAGCAGGTTCCAACCCCCCTGCCATGGGCAGGGATGCCCCCCACGAGACCAGGCTTCCCAGGGCCACATCCATCCTGCCCTTGAGCACTGCCAGGGATGGGGCATCCATCACACCTCTGGGCAACCTGTGCCAGTGTCTTGCCACCCTCTGAGTGAAGAATTTCTTCCCAACATTCCATCTAAATCTCCTTTCCTTCAGTGTGTCCCCATTCCCCCTTCTATTGCTTTCTGACCAGCTAAAGAGTCTCTCACCCTCCCTTTTGTAAGCCCCTTTAGGCACTGGAAGGCTACTATGAGGTTTCCCAAAGCCTCCTCTTCTCCAGGCTGAACAATCCCAGCCCTCTGATCATCTGGAAGCATTCCTGGAACCCTGGTGCTTAGTATTCAAAATTCATCTGCACCATTTTGTTTCTGTTCATGCATTTTAGTGTTTCCTTTTCTTGTGAGGAACAAGCAGAGAAAGGCACTTACCATCTGAGCCAACTGGTGGGTGCTTAGGGCTTGGCAGGGCTGAGCTTCTCTTGCCTGACAGTTTGCTGAGTACCACAGGATCTGTGGAGGTCTTGCTTCTCCTTGGTGAGCAACCAGCAGTGGTCAGCAGTTGAAAGGCTCTGCTTCCAGTGGACACCTTTCCCTCTCCCTTTATGGGATCCTGAGGTTTAAAGTAAACAATTCATTCTCTTTCTGATAAGTCATATTAAAATATTGATCTGGGGGAGGGAGATGGCCCTCACTGCACACAGCCACAGTCACCTTTAGTCAGACAGACTATGGAATGGGAAAAAACCTCTGAAATCTCAGTTTTCTCTGTCCCTTCGGAGAGTGCATGTGTGGGTAGGGAAAAACCCCAAATCTAGGGGGTTTTCACCTGCCTGTTTTCTCAGCCCTGAGATGCTGAGTGTTTACTCTGTCTTCACATTCCTTGCTTTCTTCTTCCAGTGAGACTGATTTCCTCAGACCTCACTGTTCACTGCTGGGTCACACCAAGCTTTTGTTCCTATTTAAAATGTTGATTTACTGTCTGCTCTGCAAAAGAATGTTCAGAAACACAGTGAAATGAAGAGTTTTATAACAGAACAATCCTGGTCACTTGCTCTGAAGTTGGAAGTGCCAGTAATCTGTGCTGCCTGGCTTCAGGTGCTGTAGGAGAAGGGAGAACAAGGCTTGGAGCCAGCCTCAGCTGGCTCTGCAGCCCCTTGGATACACTGATGAGAGTCTTGTTTTCATCCTTAGCACAGGAAGATGGCTGGGGAGATCCTGGAGTGAGTTTGTGTGTGCAGACCTCTTGTGCAGGGTGGGGTGACTGTGCCATGGCTGCTGCTGCTAAAAGAATTCTTGTAATGTCAGGAAAAATATTGCATCCCATTGCAGCTGTCCTCCTCGTGTGGGTGCCAGTGGCTAGGGCTTTGTGGCAGTGCTCTCAGCTCTCAGCCTGTGTGCTGCCTTTGGTCCGTGATCTGTTTGCAAACCCCTCCTGAAGCAGGGACTGCTGCTCACTTGGTGTTGGTACTGCTTGTTTTGGGGTGAAAAGTCTCTCCTTTGGGACTTGTGTGTGCATACACCGTCAAGGTGACTGAATTACTAGTAGAAGTAGCAGGACTCGTTTGTAGTCTGCCCAGAAGAGTAGAACAAGGTTTGGGGAAAAACATTGAAATGCCTGTGCAATGAGAGCAGAACCCTGTGTGCAAACTCCATGTGCCATATCAAAACATGGATGTGTACTCCAGGTCTACAGAAGGGATCTGACAGCTTGCTTCGTCATTACAAGAGGGCAAAAGACCTCAAATAGAAAAATCCCAAATGCCACATGTTGTCCAGAAACAGCAGAGAAAGATTAAAATATGCTACTTCTGTCCACAGAGGAAATGCCAATTCCTTGGTATTCCTGGGGCTGTGTTTCTGGACAAAAAGCTGTTTTCCCCCAAATGGCAATCTGCAGTTGTGAGGGAAGCACTGCCCACTGCATGGGAGCCATGGGGAGTCTGCAGCAGCATTGCAACAGTCACTGTTCTCTGGAATTAAATGCCAACTTCTTTGGAAATTCCTGAAAAAAAAATGGAACTGGTTTGTGTAACTGTTCCTAAAGGTGACACAAGGACAGATAATGCAATCCAGATTGCACATCCATCTGAGGGCCAGATTCCTCCCTTGGAGAGATGGAGAGATGACACAAAGTGAAATTATCTAGCTTTGAAGTTGGCACTGCTCAGAGCAGGGGACTGAGCAGAGAGTGAAATCTGAGGAGTGCAGGCTTGCCAGTGTGGGCAGAGTGAAAGAACAACTCCAAACCTGGAGGAATAACAACCAGGCTCTGTCTGAAAGTTTTCCACCCTTCCCGAGATTTAACTAACAGTAAGAAGCTAAGGTTTGCCTCTGCAAAACCTGAAGTGAAATTCTTCAATAAAGAACAACAATTCTGAGTTCAGTATTCTGTGCATGAAGTTCTCACTAGTGCACGAGGAGAATTGTTTTCCTCTGTCTCAAAATTCCTTGGGCCTGGAAGGGTTTGTGAGTGGTATCAATCTCTTTGGAAGAGTAAACCCTTTTTTGCAGCTGGTTAGTTTTGATCATGAAGATACTATGTGCTCAACAAAGATCATTTAGAAAGCTTGTTTGAAAGGGCTTAAAGCCACAATTGCTTTGTTGATTTAGAGCAGATTTCAACAGCCAGTTTCAACATTCAGTTCAAACTGGAGTCTTTCAAAGAAGGGTGAGTCTGCATGACCTGGAAGAAGCAGCATCAATGCTCTTTTTTTTCCCCCCTCTACACTTAAAATCAGAATAGTCTGAAGTTTATAGGAAAAGAAGAATAACAGAGAGCAGGATTGTGGTGCACATGTGGAGTAAGTGGGGAGAAGCCAGTGGATTGGGAAGAGCTTTCTCTTCCTCACTGGGATGGCCTCAGGCCTCGTATTATCCAGCCAACTTACCACAAACCTCAGGTTAAAGCCAGCTGCAGTTTGGAGGGAGATGGGAAGCTAGACTCTCTGGTGAGGAGGGAGTTAGAGTAAAAGATTGTGAGCTGAAAAATATGATGCTATAAGGTACAGAAGTTTAAAAAGGAGCTACTGAGGCACCAGTCCAGGGAGACTCCAATTCTGCAGTTCTCTGGAACCTCCATATTCAATGGTTTTCCTTCCCTATATTCCAGCCTCAGAACTGTTGCACTGATGGCCTTTCATGTTTGAGAACTTGAGCTGTATCTTTATTGCTTTACTCCAGCTCTATCTTTAATGAACATGTAATCAATGCTCTTAAACTGATTTGGGGTTGGCTTTTTCACCTGTGGAAAAATCCCATTACAATCCACCAGTGGTCGGCATGGCTTGCTTGGTCTGAAAAGACAGACAAATCTGGGCCAAGGATTTAGGCCAGATCCTTTTGTGGAGAGGTCTGGCACACCAGCAATGGAATGGAGTTTGTCCCTTTGCTTTGACCTATTAACTTCAGTCAATCTATGCTGACTTAGAGCATTTGGGATATGACCATGTTTTTTGAGAGGAAGCTGCTGCAGGAACTCTTATGCTCAGAATGGGCAAAGCTGGTGTTCCTGTTCATCGCAGGTCACTGCAGAACTCAAGGAGCCAAGGAGGCACATTTTCCAGCACCAGTACCACAGGGCAGTAGCCAAAGGAGAGGTATATGTGGTGCTAGGACAGCTTAGATCACCAAGGGGGAAAACGCTGTGACCCTTGCAAGTCAGTGGCTAGTGGTTAAAGATTACCTGTTGTGGTCGTTCTGACTACTAGATAGAGAAAGATTAACTCAGAGCAGCAGAATGTAGAGCAAAGGTATTTAACCTGGAAACCATGATCTCTTCTGATTTCAGCTGGGGCTCAGCAAATGAAATTGATCTGAGTTTCCCAATCATCAAACTCATTACATTAGTTCTAGATCATCCTGGACTTCCCCAGAATGATTCCCCATCTGAGACACAAAGAGTTCAGGGTGAGGGTTATCTTCAGGTGAAGGATGTAAAGGCTGACTAACAATGCCCAGTCAGGCAGCATCCATCTGAATTTGGGTCAGTATCAGTTCCCTGTGAGGTCTTTTTGTCTGGCAGCCATTAAATGGCTGGAATCCAGTCAGTGTGCCCTAGCTGGTTCTCTGATCAGAGATGTGTTACCACAGCCTCTCTCATCCATGACTTCAGTCTTTCCCTACCACAGCAGCTCCTGACTTGCTGCACTCCTGAGGTACACAAAGTTGAAGAGTGAGTAAAGCTTAGTCATTTCTAGACTATTGTCCTAAGTCATTTTGGAGTCCACATCCGAGTGGGATTGTTATCCTCAGGAGATGCCACAGCAAATCAAAGTTTGCTCAGCAGTGGTCTGTGTCAGAACAGACAAAAGGAACACTCAGCATTTGCTACCTCCTCTTATCTAGGGATTCATTTACTTCAAGATCTTCCTCCCTCCTGCTTGCAGGTACTCAGTGCCATGTACCTTCCCAGAGGTGTCCAGAGCTTCACCTGCAGGATGTGCCACACAGCAGCCATCCTGCAGTCTGCACACTGACATGCTTTGAGGGGAGCATCCCCTGCCTTTCCCTTGCTGCCACGGATGCTGCACATAAAGCTCTGTGATGCAGACGAGGAGAAGGAACTTTATCCATTTGTCATGTTTGCAAGGAAAAATCCTAGTTAGGTCCTTGGAAGGTAGAGAGCTCTGTTGGCCTGAAATCTGCAAATTCCAGTCTAACCACCTCAAAAAAGACACAGAGGCAGAGACTCCACACCTCAGACTACTAGGCTGAGGGCCAGCTGGGGTAGCAGAACCTTCCAGAAGCAGCTGGGCAGCTGTGGGCAGCTGACGTGCAGTTGGGCCTGGATTAGAGCAGGTGCTGGTCGTTAGACATTGTGCCAGGGAGAGGTCTGCAGTGGGAAGAGAACTGGAGCAAGGATCCTGTAGGACCTCTTGAGCTCTTTCTGAACAAGAAAAGTTTTTGTTGCGTCGGTGTCTGGAGAATGCTATGGAGAGGACTTTCTCTCAGGTAGTGGAAGCTGGTCTGCCTTGGGAGCTCAGTGGCAATGGGATTTGTCAAGTGGCCAGCTGGGCCCTTGGAACACACTTGGTTCAGCTGAAGAAGCTCACCTGTTGCACTGGATGCTAAACTCCTGAATGCTAACAGAGGTTGTGGATTCCCCATCCCTGGCAGAGCTACGGACTTCTAGAGAAAGCTCTTCTGGGCTGAGCTGGCTATAGTGAGTGAGCTTACAGCTAACAGGTGAGTGGACTTCTAATCCCTGGTTGTAATGGGATAGCTCTGTGTTTTCAGTGCTCAGCAACTAAAACAGGTGATGGTTCCTTGGTGTGTATTACATTTTGTGTCCCTTATATCTGTGGGAAGGAGCTGGATCAGAAGTAAATCACCTCAGAACTTTCCTCCTCCATGCCTCCTGCTCCCAATCTCCATGGCACCTCTGAGGGGGGGAATTCAAAGGATGTTGTTGATGGAAGGGGAGGAGGCCTTGTGTTTCAGCTCTGCCTAGCAGAGCAGTGTTGTTGGTCTAATGGTTAACCTGGTGGGCTTGTTACCCTCTCCAGTAGACAAGGGGTGGTTGGTAAATGCTTTTCTTGGTCGTGTGCCCTACAACTCCGAGTTTTTAAATGATTTCTTTGGTTTGGACTGAGTGTTCCCAACAAAGCCTCAGGGCATGCTTTTGCCGGTGTTTGGAAATAAAGGAGCTCCTCACCTCTTGCCAGGAAAACAAAAGATGCAAGAACGTGGTGGTTTCTGCTGTATGTTTTCCTAGCAGTCCACTGATAGCTGCCTGCAAACGGCTTGGTTGGGCGAGAAGGAGCTGAGTGTCCCGGGGAGGAGTTCCTTCTTGTCTGCCTGGCTGGGGAGGGGATCACTGGGGGAAGGCAGGAGCTCTCCAGGAGAAGCACCTGGCTCGCTTTAAGCTGTTAGGAGCTAGCTGCTGGTGCAATCACACACTAATTCAGGTCACCTGAGCTATACATAGCTTGCCAGGACTTTCCCAGCTTATACAGTGTCGTGCTCAGAATAAAGAAAAATGCATTTGAGACTTTTTTCTATGCTTCACTTCTTAATATCTTACTGTATTGCTGTTGGTGTTTGAGCGAGGAACTGGTCTGTTTGCTGGTCAGACTTCTGGTTTAAATGGAGCAATGACTATTCACTTGTCAAAGAACTGAGATGCTTTCTAAAGAGAAAAAACAAAGTGGGGAGGAAAATTGCTTTGCAACAAGTGCCTGCTTCAAATGCCTGTGTCTTGAAAATGTTTGTGTTTGGAGAGAGTGCTGGGATGTTTAGTCATTCTTTTGGAGCAAGGTGTCTGCTGCTTCTGTAATAGTGCCTGCAGAGATAGCATAACCCTGCTGACTCCCACAGATCACCTTGCTGTTGTTTCTCAGAGCACAAAGCATAGATCTAAACTGCAATCTTCTCTACAACACATGACATTTTAAAATCTCCCTGTAGTCTCAGGAGGCTCCTTCAGCTGAAAAAGGCTGAATTTTCTGGCTTTTTAAACTTCCAATCTAAAACTTTCTACTGGTCCTGAAATGAAACAACACTTTCCAACCTCTTGTTATTGTTCTGTGGTATTGGAAATCAATTCAACACATGCAATTCTTATTTTAGTAATCTCAGTGAGTTAATTTTTATCTTTATTAAGTAAAAGATAGGCTTGTTCATGGCAAGATCAAGTGAAAATTATTTTCATCTCCAAGTGAAGAATCTAGTGGAATGTTAGTATAGGTATGGTTGGACTTGATCTTAGAGGTCTCTTCCAACCTTAATGTCTTAAGTTATCCGATTTTCAGTCATTTCAATCTTAGTCACTCTCAAGGCAGATACAGGGATGCAGAGATTATCCTCTCTGCTTACCAACTTAAAAAAAAGTTTAAAAAATTGATGCTTGCAGGATAGATTCTGTATGAAATGAAATTTGGAACTCACCTGCTAGGATACTCCTGAAAACTGCTAGGACACTCCTGAAAACTCCTAGAATACTCCTGAAAACTTGTTTCTCTTCCGAGGAAGTTTATTGTGACTGGAAGAAAGAAAACACCACATACACAAATCTTAATCTTTGTCCCCAGTGGAAAATGGGTGATTTCCTCCAGAAATGAGCTGGTGTTTTCCCAACTTACATGAGAAGGTTATCCTCCTGCTCTGCAGCTGCCTTTGACCTCGGGGCGTAGGAATGGTGCTGTACAGAGGTGCCCTTTGCCTCTGCTGCTCTGGGGTCAGAGAGAAGCCTTCCTGCAGCCTCTGCCTTTGTTAAAGATTACTCACTGAGACACACAGAGCACAGACCTCCTCTGAAGCTCGCTGTGACTGTGCCTATCCTTTCTCTAGGGCTTGTCAGTCTGGACTGCTCTTCCCCTTGGGACTGGGCTGCCCTCCTCAGGGTGCCTGTTCTCCAGAAGCATTGGTTGCAGTCGCTCACCTGGGTCCCCAGAGCCTGCCCTCGTGTCAGAGGCTGTCAGGGGGGTTCAGAGTGGTGCCTCTGGCATCACAGAGATGGTAGCTGTGGTACTCAGACTGGTGCTCAGGCTGTCTCAGCACATTGACAGTGTGCTCAGCTGAGGTGTGCTCTGACACTGTGTGGTTACTCTTATGGAGACAACACACAATTTTAGTGTTGGGCAAATGCACCTGCATTTGCAGTGTGAGTGGTGTGACCCTCTCAGGGAGAGCTTTTTGGAGCTATTTCATATATGTGAACTTGAGAATGCTAAATATTAATCATTCTGTTCTACCCTCTGTGAGCAGTGTGCCCTGGCACCAAGAGGGCAAACTGCATCCTGAGCTGCATCAAACACAGTATGAGCAGCCAGTCAAAAGAGGAGACTGTTCAGCTCTAGTCAGGGTTGGTGAGGCCTCACCTGGAGCTCTGTGTGTGGTTCTGGGCCCAGCACTGGACAAGGATGTGTGCAGAGGACAGCAGAGCTGGGCACAGGGCTGGCAGGTATGTCCTGTGAGCAGTGGCTGAGCACTCAGAGGTTGTCTCCTGTGGAGAGGAGGAGGCTGAGGGCTGAGCTCATTGCTCTCTGCAGCTTCCCGAGCAAGTGACATGGAGAGGGAGGTGCTGAGCTCATCTCCATGGGGTCCAGGGACAAGGACATGTGGGGATGGTTCAGAGCTGTGCCAGGGGAGGTTCAGACTGGACACTAGGAAGCATTTCTTTTCTGAGAGGGTGGTGAAACCCAGAACAGGCTTCCTCAGGAGGAATGTCAATGTCCCATGGCTGTCAGGGTTTAAGAGCCATTTGGACTTCACAACATGCCTTAACTTTTGGTCAGCCCTGAAGGGGTCAGGCAGTTGGACTAGAGGAGGGTTGTAGGTCCCATTCCTCCCTAAAAGGTGTGTGCACAAGCCACCTTGGTTGTATATTGTAATATGCATTAAGTAAAAGTAAGAAAAAAATGGATGGTCTGAATTTAATCTGTGTGATGCTGTGATCTTGAGAAGACAAAACGATGTCCTGAATGGCACTGAGAAAGCAGAGCAGGGCTAGTTATCTCTCATCTAACCATGTCTGATTCCTTCCTGTTGAAGCCATGAGAAAATAGCATCACTCTGTCAGCTGGTAGGACTGCTGAGCTTTAGCAGCACAGGATAATTAGCACAGGATCTTAGGAAAATTCAGCTTGGAAGGGCTGTCAGGAAGTCTCTAGTCTTCTGCTTGGGAGCAGAAGAACAGGAGGAAACTGAGCACAGATGAATGTTTCAATCCAAAGGACTTTGTGTTCTGTGCATGAGCAATTTAACAAGTTCATTTGACTGGGCTGTTACAGCTTGTGGTGTGACAGTTTAGACTGAGTGTACCTAGCTTGTGTCATGTCTGACAGACTAGAGCATGGGCTAGAAGTTGAAAAATACAGGAAAGAGCTGGAATGCTTTTGTGTGGAAATAGTCATGCATCCCAAATCTGAAGGATGCCATGACATTCAGAAAACTGAAATCTTGAAATGGGCCTTTGCACATCTGCAAGAAACCTAACAGCTTCTGAAAGAGCTGGAGCTGGCTGGAGGTGAAAGGGCAAGTTCTGGCTCTAGGAGTTTCCCAGGGATCTCTAGTGGGCTCTTCACTGTCTTTTAAGACATAAATCACAGTGTGAGATGTGCAAGGTTTTGCAGAAGCTCTGGCTGGAGGTTTTTGGGTGCTGTTACCCCCGTGCCCCCCTTTGGGTCTGCCAACAGAAACTGGTAGCCAAGAACAAACAGCTCCTCAGTAGGTGACCAGAGGAACTGACTGCCTGGTCGTTGGACTCCTGTCCTTTGGGATGTGGACAGATGTGCTCAAACAAAGCTATTTAAACAGATGCCAGTGGCACAGATAAAGGTGACATAGATATGTGTATATACATCAGCCTTAGAGGCAAAAAAAGGGAAAAAGGGGTCATATTTTCATTAGTAACTACCCCACTAGAAAACCTGATGACAGTGCTAAGTGGAAAGGGTCTCCTGGGGAAGGAGGGTTTTTTTTTTTGTGTGTGTGTGTGTGTAAAGAAATCCTTCAAAGTAAAGAGATGTTGTGCATCAGCATAGTGAGCTGTTGGAAGCAGAGCAGAGAGGTCTGTCCTCAGCGTGCGACTAATATTTGCCCAGCATTGATCAGTGTCCATCTCTGTTATCCTTTAACTGCAGTCCAGGGTGCAAAGTTTACCTTGTGTTTAAGAACTGATTCCACAGGGAGGTCGTGTCCTGCAGCTAATCCAGTGGTGAAAGAGGTCTGTAAAATGAAAATGGAGTTTAGCACAGTTTGGAGGAGAGCTCTGAAGCCCATGTGGGGAACCTCTGTAACACTGGAGAGCAGAGTGCAGGTGTTACGTGCATCTCTTTGCATGTCATACTGTGACTTTACTACCTGAGTTACTTGTGCTGTCTGGAGGCAGTGATTGTTGCTCACTTGGCACAAGTGTGCATTACAGCTAAATATAATGAAGTGTTCCAGCCCTTGGATCATTTTTGTGGCCTCCTCTGGACCTGCTCCAGCAAGTCCATGTCTCTGCTGTGCTGATGACTCCAGAGCTGGACCCACCCAGCACTGCAGGTGATGTCTCAGCAGAGCAGAGAGAGGGAATTCCCTCCTTTGACCAAAGGATAATTGGAGTTTGATCAGATGTGAGCATCTAAAGGCTGGGCAAAATGAAATTGGAACTTGCACTGTCAACCTGATGGCTCTCCCTGTGAACATGTACCAGTCCTGATTTTATATACCCTGATTTAGTTCTGGGACCTAACTCAGGAGCCAAGCCTCCCTGGCTTCAACCAAGCCAATGGCACCTGACTGAGCAGCCACCACACAGCACCCAGGAGGTTCAGTCTGCATCTTCCTGAATGCTCTGAGCTGCACACCATGCTAGGTCTGTTCCTTGTGCAAGTGTTGGTAACTGCCAGATCCCTGTGGGACTGGACTGAGCCTCTGGAAAAATCCAGCTTCCCGTAAGGTGACTGTTGCCTTCCTCTTTGCTTTCTTAGTATGACTTACTGGAAATGGGAGATGTTTCAGCCAGCTTCTAGGAGATTAGCAAAAACATTGTGGTAAATTATTAGAGCACTTAAAATCTGAGGACATTTTTAATTTGAAACAATAAGCTACAGGCATGAAATTCTGAAGAGGTTGTCTTGTTATACACTGCTGGTAGAGAATTATCAGAGAGGAAAAGACAGTGAAATGTAAAGTAAAAAGCCTGTATTAATAAGGCTGAGCTGTGACAGTCAGGGTAAAAAGTAGATGTAGAACAGTGTGTATTTGTAATGACTGTATCTTCAGTTTGTATTGTACTGGAATTCAAACCCAAGAGTTTAATCTGTCAAGCTAATGAAACACCAATGGCAGAAATGAGTTGAGTGAAAATAGCAGATGCATTTGGGCAAGAATAAATTGCATTTGAACAAGGCTCCCAGTGAAAGCTGGGGAAAATAAGAAGTGGTAACTATCAAGGGATGATTTCTCTTTGTAATCCTTGCACTGGAGAGGTTTGAAGCAGGAGTGTTTCCTGATGGTTTGCCAGAGCAAACCCTGGGCACCTTGCGTGTGGTAGTGTTACACATGAACGTAAATGATGGTGGGGTCTGCAGAGTCAGTCTGGGAAGGAAAGAGAAACATCAGACTGTCTTTCAGCTGGGTTTAAAGGGCTGAGGATTGCTGCAGCACTCAACTTGTTGGCTCTGAGAACGGTGTGAGGCACTGGTCAGTGTCTGAGCCTGGAGTTTGTAGGCAGTGTTGCTCCTACAGCCTCCCAGGTTGGAAAGCACTGGGAGCAGAGGAGCCCATGGATGTCTGAGCTGTGCACACAGAGACAGCCAGCAGGCTACTGTGTCTAAGGAGCACGAGGATGAGCGTGGAGTAAGGAAAAGGTAAGAGGTGTCAGGGTCAGAACAAAGGGAGATGCTCCCTCACACTGATCCTGTGCTCAAGCAGAGTGTCCCATGACACTAGAAACTGTGTATTAAAAAAAATAAATATATAAATGATATGGCTACTTCTGTGGAAAGGCCCAGAAGCCATCAGCGCTGTGGCAGGACCTGGAGCTGCATGTCACTTGTGTTGCAGAGGGTTTGCTGTAAGCAGGACTGTGCCCTGCTCGGGAGCTGGGCTGGCAAACCCTGCAGGTCAGATACTTGCCCAGCTGGACTTGGAGCTTGGTCTGCTGGGGACGTTTTTATGGATGACAGCAAGCCTAAAGGAGGAGGAACTAATCTGTGTAGTGTAGGATTTTTTTTCCCCTGCTGGGGTGGGAAATGCCCGGGTAGGAAGTAGCCAAGTTTCAGGGCTGGAAACAAGGCTCACTGCTGATGGAGCTCCTGCAGCGTCTCCTGCGGGTGGCTGCGGAGCACTGCTGGGATGCAGCAGAGTGTGCTGACCTGGCGGGGTGGGCTTTGGCTGCTTTGCTTGCTTCTCAGGGGCAACAAAACCTTGCTGGATGTAGGCAAAAGTTTGTACAGACATTCTTTCAACACTTAGAACACTACCCTTGCCACAAGTTATATTTCCAGTTAAAACACAAATGAAGTTATTGTGCTTTCTCTTTCAAACCTAGTGGATCTAACTATGCCAAAGCATGTCAGTGCCATGGAAAAGAGGATGTTGAGGTGGTTCTTGTTTGTTAGCAAACTTGTGCTGTGCAGAGTGCTGGTTAACCCTGTGTTTCAGCATTACACAGTGTGTCCCTTCACAGTGCAAAGCTGTTGGTTCATGGGCAGGCTTACAGGAACCATACAATGGAGGTGGTTACAGCACAAGGGGAGCTGCAGTGTTAGCTGATAGCATTAACTTCTGAAACGTTCCCTGGCTGCTCTAGCTTGGGAGAAGGGGGAGGCTTGAGGAGATGGGCAGCCCTTCCAGAAAACAGTGTCAGAGTACAGAGTAAAGGAGTTGCTGCTCTGTGGTGTTGATATAGCTGAACAATAAAGAGACTAGTCCATTAACTAATGCAGAGTATGTCATTCCAAGCTGAGATGATGGGCCACATCATCACACATGTCCACAAAAGTAAGTCAGTTGCAAAGCTGAATACCTTAAGTCATCCAAGGGTTTGGTGTCCTTAAGAAGTCATAGGGCAGCACTAGTGACTGTCTCAATGTGATTTGTTACAGGTATTCCCACCCACTGATGAATGGGACAGCATTTCTGATGGGCTTATCCCAAACTGGGTTCTTTATATGGTGTACAAGGAGCCAACACACAGAGCTGAGACACTTGTATCATTGCTGGGCAGAGGTGGTGCTGGGTGGTTGAGCCCCAAAGGAGCACACCAGCTCCACATTTGGTCCATATTTATAGGTTACCTTCAGCAGAAGCTTTCCTGTGGCACACTGCTCGTCAGTCTGTGTTCATAACAGTGTCTGGTGGTTCCTGCACTCCCATTTAGAGATGCAGTATCCTCTTTCTCTGCTATGCAGGTCCTGCAGGAGAGGCTTTTGTTGGGAGAGGCTTCTCCTACCCAAGGGTGGCATTTTACAGAGTATAGCTTGTTTTTGAGCAACTTGTTTGCAGGTAGTCTTGCTTGTTTGTGAGCTTATGGACCCCAGCACGAGGAGGACAGCCCCACTTGCATAGCAGGTTCCTGCAGAGAAGGACACAGCGTAATAGCCTAGTGAGCTCAGCTAACAGCAGGCGAGCTGCCAAGGGCTGTGTTCACCTGAGCTGTGCAGTGAACCTTCAGGGTGAGTGGAACAAACAAAAGCTAACTGAGAGCTGGGCTGGGGACTACACTGATCTGTGCTGAGGGCAGGTGTGCAGTGTCAAATCAAATAACATTTATTTAGGTATTTGCATTAATTGCAGGAAAGCCAGAACAGCACAAAATTCAGCATGAGCTGTAGCAGTCTAGAGGGCTCTGGTAACGTCCAGGACAGTGGCAACACTTGGATTTGCTTCATCCTCTCCACCTTCCCACAACTAAACACACAGTGCAGTGGTTCTCTCTCTGCACAGATGGGGTCCTCTCTCTCCTGTTCAAGCTCACTCATCAAATGTAAAAGGTTGGAAAGACTGGCAGGAGATATATTTAATAGAAAATGAATCTTAACCCACGTTCACATAAGAGAGCAACATTCCCTGTGCATCTGTTTGTTAGCTACTCTTGCTCGCACGTAACTGTTCAGTGTTAGCAGCACTAAGGGTTCCCTCCTGCAGCCTTTCAGCAGCAGGAGCACTGCAGTGGAGCTTCTGCAGGACAGCTGCTCCTCCTGGGGCAGAGAGTGGACTTGCTGCAGGTGGGCTATGGGCAGGGAGGTGAAACTGGGCTTTGGCACACACCATCACCTTGGGTCATAAGCATTCCCTAGGTTCTGGGGGAAAGCCTGTCTGCAGCTAAGTGCCTGGGCAAAGCTCTCAAAAGCAGATGTTGCACTGCAGAGGCCACACCTGAAACCTGCTCTGGTAGTGCTGTAACCACTTAACTGCAGTGGAGTGAATACAAATCTTTCACTTTTAATCCATCACAAAAGAGATGCAACTCAGACATTATAGTTTCAGCATGCAACATGTCATAGGTAACAAAATTGATTAGATAGCAGTGTATATTAAATAAATCTTTGTGATTAAGTAAAAAATAAATCACAAAAACAATTGCTGAGGAACATGTCTGCAGGCTCAGCTCTACAGCTCTTGTGGTTTGTTTTCTTTTATACATCAGCAGCAGCCAGATTCACAACGGATAGATATTGCACCAAAGACATGTGCAGTGAGGAGGAATAAATCACATTAATGTTTATGATAAAAAACAGATATGCCTTCCATGTGTTACATAAAGTGCCTTTAGAGTTGGTGCAGTTAGGAACAAACCAAACCCCCTTGTTACTCGCTAGTGGTAGCAAATGCATACAAACAGGAGACAAACCAGAGCTGTTTCCATAGTGCCAAATCCCACAGTGCCAGGTTTCACTCCAAATGCCTCCCTTGCAAACAGGAAAGGATAATAAAAGAATCACTGTACAGAGAGAATGCCAGGGTTAAGCATATTGTCCCAAAATGATTAATGCCAACACTACCCCAAAATGCTTTATAGTACATGTCAATATTAGCAATAATGAGGCAGTTTCTTTACTGAAGATGAGATTTGGCATGCTATGGTACGATTGATTCTCCCTTGACTTGTAACTACTACCCTAATATTTATACAAAAATGCAACATCCAGCCCATACTTCTGGATACAGAAAAATAGTGATGTGCTCAATGAGAAGAGTTGCTCTGGATAGAGAGAGAAGCCTTCTGACATTGTGCTCTCCTGCTTCCTTAATGGTTTGGGAACACAAGGCTCAACATGTGCTCTGAAAAAGTGACACTGGCATCAAGTCTGGTATGAAATTAAGGAAAATGCTCATTTTTCCAAGTATATGATATTTAATTGTCATGAAATAAAATCTGAAAGTGTCTAAATCAAAGTAAACATGAGTTGTAATACTATACCTGTCAAATGATTAATTCCATTCATTGTCATTAGAAATTATGTAAAATATTTATTAAGGGCTTTGCCTACAGAGGCACAACATAAATAGAGTCAAGTCCTGCTGAAATGTGATCAGAGTCTGTGGTGAGCAGTCGGGGTCTGTGCTGGGAGCCCCTGCAGGGCCCAGCTCAGGGCTGGAGCTTCGGGCAGCGGCATTCCGGCAGCCAGCGCTGGGCCAGCCACTGCCAGGCCAGCGGGCACAGGCCAGAGTGCAGCACAACTTGCACCAAGGGGGAACACACAGCCACGCTTTAGTCCACGCCTTCGAAGCCTTGAGCATTTTCAACTGCCATCAGCAGCTTCTCCCGCAGATCTTCAAAGGAGTCATAGAGAGGTAAGTCGAGGCGATTAAAGCTGGATTGAGAGGGAAAAGGATAGTTTAATAACCTACTGGAAAACACAGACAGTTTTAAAGACATAGAAAAGGTTAAATCATCTGGGGGCCTTAACAGAGAATGTGTCTTATTGTGCAGGTGGGAGACTTGCGCTTGTTTCTCCAGGACCCTGCTCCCAAACTCCACACCTCTGCTGCGTGTGCTCCATGGGCTCTGCTCCGGATCGTGCTGCAAGTATCTGACATGAACAGACTTCTGTATGTGATACAGAATCCCTTCTAGCTGAAGGGAGTCAGATCACCTCCATGTTGTCCAAACATCAGAGCAATCTGCAGGCTGCTCTGTGGCTCCTAATCTGACAGTTAACATTTGGTATGGAGGGGTAGCTATTTCTTCAAATGCAGTTCCAAATGAAGTGGGGAAAAGCTCTCTCTTGTCTCTCTCACACACCTTTTGACATGCAAGCAGTTACTAGAAGAGAAGTGATGAACCGAAAGGGGTTACTTGGAGTACATGAAGAAGCCTGTATCAGAAAGGCTCTAGTGGAAAGAGTTTACTTTGGATTCGCTCACTGGCACTCACTGCACAGCAGCTCCTCCATTAACAGCCTTTCAGGTGTCCAGCAGAAGGCAAATGAAGTTTGGCAGCTGTAAGAAGCCAGGTATGTCCCTGGAGCTCAGCCCTGCTGCCTCCTGGAGTTCTGCAAGTAACCACTGCCTGTTGTTGGCCTTTAGACACATGTGTGTGTACAGGTAGGGGTGTGTGTACCCTTCAGAGTGTCCCATCTTACAGAAGTTGTGTGATCCAGAGCTGAGCTGTGTTCTACAGGCAGACTGCTCAGGTCTCCCCTTTGCTGGCAGTGCCACACCACAGCAAAGCTGCAGAATGGTATGATTCTATGACTTACCATGTGTGAGCTCTGGGCAGTTTATCAGGACTCCCCCATTGCTCTATTGTAAACAGCTGAGGACCATTTGAACCTGGGTGAAAATGGAAAGCATATGGCATGTGAACTGCTGCACTCTGAAGAGACTAACTAGATACTTTTAACATTAAATGTTTGTGTCAGTTGTAGGCTAGACTCTGCAACTGATACAAACTCTTAATTAAAACTCCATGAAAGCAAATAGGAATGTGGTTATTATTTCCAAGCCCAGTCAGCTTGTTATCTGACCACCTCTGTGTAGAGCCAAAGCAGCTAGCTCAGGCATTAGCACTGAAAAAGGGATGTGCAAAGTTTAACATCCGTTGTCCTCCTCTTCATGGGATGTGAATATTGCTCCTGCTGACAGCTGGAGGTTTGTCTGTTGCAGCCAGGACAGCAGCTGTGTAACACCCACAGTGTACAGAACCTCTGCAGAAGGACAATCCTCAGGTGGAGGTGAGAGGTTGCCCATGGCAGGTGTCTGCACTCCCTTTGGAGGGAAGCTCACCGTAAAGTTCAGCAAATCCATTCATAGGCACACGTGAGGTCCCAGTGACAAACTGCAGCAAGCGGATCCGCTTCTCAGCATCCATCAGCAGAACAGCCTGGCCACACACACACAGACAGACAGACAGACAGTCACTGCCTTTGCACTGCACAGCATTGCTCCAAACAAAACCCAGACTCTCTTCATGCATTATCTGCTTGTGTGGCACTACAACAGACATGGAACTCTGAAAGATGCAAGTGTCAATCCCAGGTCGTCTCTGGTTAAACAAGGACTACCCTTTTCCAGCTGGGCCCTGGGGCACAAGGGTGCCCAAGAGGGGCAGGACAGATGGGGAGATGGCACAAAAGCCTTGCAAGTCAGACAGACTGCAAAGGTTCACAGAAAATCAGATCTGTGTTGTACCACAGCAGGACCTTTTCAGACTGATACAAGTAGGTAGTCTTCAAGTCATGGAAATGATACAAAAAGCCCTAGAAACAAAGTCTGAAGCACAGACAAAGCTGTAAGATTTATGTCTTTCGAATAACCTACAGCTATAATGGAGAAAAGTATTTGAGTAGTTGTTGTGGGGACATATATATATAAATAAAAGTATTTGAGTAGTTGTTGTGGGGACATACATATATATAAAGTATTTGAGTAGTTGTTGTGGGGACATACATACTTCTCATGAAAGTATTTTACTTCCCAAGTACTGAAAGCCACCTCAGATAAAACCAAAGATCTGTGCTCCTCTCTTGGGTCTATTGCTAGTCTAGTCTCTCCCCAGTACCAGAGCTGTCACTTCTAGCACAGACACACAGATGGATGGATGGATGGATGGCAGATCCTCACAGGCTCCACCAAACCCTGCAGGAAGAGTCAAGAGAAGCCCAAAGAAGCCTTACCTTCCAGAACCACTGGATAACAGGGTGATTGGGGCAGTAACCATTTTTGTAGATGGTGTGTTGTCTCCAGTCGTTGACATCAACATCCCCAAGGCCACACATCAGTAACTGCAGAGGGAAGGGAGTTGGGACTGCTCACTGGGGATGTGGTGTGTTACCCTCTACACATTACACCTGACCTCTGAAATGGCTGAATACAAACACCAAGGAGAGTCTGAGCTTCTCTCCACAAACATCCTCCAGGAATACTCCATTTTACTGGATGTATGCTCCAAGTGGCAGCAGCTCTGATGGGATTTTGCTCAAACTGTGACCAGTATAGGCACGATGGCATTAATTCAGTAAGCTCCTTACATGCTTTGATATGCACATATTCAACCACCTCATGAAATAATTACAGGTTTTTTGTGCTTTTATATGATAAATATATCTAGTGGGAAATGAGTTTTTCTCCCTAATTAGTATCAGCAAAGCATCTTTGTCTGCAGATTCACTGGTGATGAGCAAGTGGTGAATGATGAGCCTGGAACATAACATGCCTTTTTGTGGTGCTCGTTACGATCTACTGTCTCTGGACATCAATTAAACTCACCTCTAGTTCGTTTTCATCAAAGATTTTAATCAGATCAATAGGAAGGAGCTCTGTGAATCCCTAAAAGGAAGCAAAGCAAAGTTAAAAATTCTCATACCATGTAATTTTTTTTTTTTACCTAGCAGGCTCTGCAGGGGTTTTGAAAATGAAATAAGTAAAGTCCCTAGTTTACCACATTCATCACTACATTATTCCAAGCTCGAGTAATTTTAAGCTGGAGCAAGAATGACCTTATTCTCCTCAAGGAAAGATGACAGTTCCTTATTCTAGGTAAAACTGTAGAGCCACTGGACACAAGCATTCCAGAACCAGTGCATTCTTTTTCCTGAAGCACTTCCTAAACATAGAGACTCTTGGGTAAGAATTCTACATGCAAAAAATATCTATCTTGGGTGACAAAAAGCAGCTCAGAGTCCTTACCTCCAGAAAAGCATTCATCTGCTTCTGAACTCTGTTCACAAACCTCCACTGGATCACCAGGCTAGAGCACAGAAACACACAAGTTAGAAGATGCAAAGCAAGTGTCTGGAGTTCCTCCTTTACAGCTGCAGCCATCACCAGCCAGGGGAGCTGAGCAGCTTTTTAGTCACTGTGCAGTCTCAAGGACTAGACATTTTATTCTTTAGAGCTCCAAGCAAGGAGCAGCTCCCAACAAAGCCTCCAAAAGGTGAGACTAGCTGTATTTAGGGATAACAGCCTGCCCACACATCGCTACAGAGAGGAACACAACCTGCACTATCAGAGGCCAGGGCTTGTCTTTGAGAGCTAAGCCCTGCACAGCTCAAACACCTCAGAGGGCCAAGAATAACCCTCCAGAAATCCAATTCTCTTTCTACTGAAGCACAACTCATTCCAAATTTGTGCGAGTGTAGCAAGGACACTTGAGTTTATTATTTTACATCCCAGTCGGCAGAGGAACTGAGGAAGCTTAACATCAAACATTAGTTTCCTTGGGTGGAAACTGGTCAGTGCCTGGGGATCTCCCCAGCAGAGCTCTGGGGCAGCAGGAGTCTCTCTGCTTTAACACTGACTGCTGCCCCCAGGAGCACTTAAGGTGCCAGTGCCTGTCATGCAGAGCAATCCCATCCTGTCCTCAATGCTCCTCATGCCTCCTCATCCAGAAAATCCCCATCCTATTACATCACAGACTCCCCTGATTCGTGTCATTGCCAGAACAGTCAAGGCTAACACTCAAACCTCCTCAGGATTAGGGTACAACAGTGTTAACAATGAAATGGTCCCTTAAAAGGATCTCTGATGATCTGGTGTGGTACAAACTACAGAAGGGCACACAACTACCCCTGTGCTTTCTTACAGCCAGGGCAAATCCCACACATCCATACGTACTCGATGTATTCCCTTTTGTTCTCATTGGTTACCATGATTTCTGACCCATTGGGCTTCAGGTCGACTTGATATGTCTGTATTGAAAAGAGAAACAAAACAACACACAAGATGGCATGATTTCAGGAGACATTTCTCTAGCAATGTCCATTCAGTCTCTAGATGAACTCCTCCTCTCTCTAGCAGATCCTCTCCTTGTACTACTGAGCTTACTCAGGCTTTTCTCCCCTAACATTTGTCAGGCCAATTCTGCATCTCACCAGAAGCAGGATGGAAACAACACTGGAATCAGATGCATCCACTGTAAATGAACAGAAATCAATCTTGCTGGCAATGCCAAAATTAGCTGTTTGAGGTATTGTGGCCTTAGTGTTCTCCCTGATTTTCCACGTAACCAACAACCTTAGGCTGCATCAGGAACAAACCAAGATGTCATCTGGCATCCCCGGGCTGAGACAGCTCAGCTTAATACCCACAGCCTGCCTACACTGATCATTGACATTCACAGTCCTGACCAACTTCACAGCCATGAGATACAACTCACTGTTTAACCACTTTTTGGCAATACCCAATAATAAGGCTTTTGGGATGACCTTTACATACCTGTCCAAAGTTCTCCTCATCGATGCAGAACATGAGGTCCAGCTCTGTGGGGTCATTCTCCAGGATCCACTTCAGAGAGTTGTAATATTCACTATCCTAGAGTGGATTATAATTAAACAGATGTTTGAGAATGTGAACAATAAATGTGTAGTTTAGCTTTAAATTGAACAAATAAAAACTAGAACTCCAAGGGACTGGGAAGATGCTGCTGCACAGCAGGGGGGGGATGGGTTACCTCAGTCATGTGCATGTGCCTTGGAGGCTCTATTCTTAGATTCATGTAACTTTGAACTTCGTGTAGCCTTGCACTTTGCCAAATGACAGACCCCTCCCTTTTCATCATGTATTAGGCTTCTAATTAAAGACTGACCCAAGAGCAGTTTGCTTGTCTGCCAGCGAGTGCCAAACACAAAAGCACTTGACTGCAATGAATGCTGAAGGTGTGAAAGTAGAGGAAGGGCAGGGGGCAAACCCCAAAGGGGTAGAAGGCATCAGTTGTGCTGCACTCATTAAGCTTATTCTGGAGAGAAGTGTTCATCACTTGGCATCCCTTTCTCCTTCCAGCACTGCAGACAAACTCCTGCAATTCCAGAACTAGTCAGAACTAAGCCCTTGCCTCCCCCTCTGCCTGCTCTGTGGCACGAGGAGGAAGCTGTAGAGCTTGTTTGTGCTGCTCCTTGCCACAGGGAGAAAGCTGAGCCAGGGGAAGTCAGAAAGTACAACTGGACACTGAAGTTGTGTTTGTTGCTGGCCTACTCGTGTCTCTTCTCACCACTGTCAGTGCACAGGCACTGTGACCCTAGCAGGGGAGATGTGTTTTATTTAACAAGTATGTACACCTCTTTCTCCCCTTGCTGCAGCCATCCCCTTGTGTTTGCCACCGTGCAGGTGACTGGAGCTGTTAGCTGTTACATGTTTCCCCAGAGGAAAACAACATGTAACTGCAAATGCTGAAAGGCTTTCCATGTTCTCTTACCACTGACTCCATGTCCTTGAGAGTGATGGGTTTCCCCAGCATCATCTTGTAGAAAGGTCTGATGAAGAAGCCTAAAAGAGAGGGAAGAGTGTTAGCTGCAGGTTGTGTGCATTGTCACCTCACCAAGCCATGACTGCTCATGGGCAATGCACCAGCAAGAAACCTGCTGCCAGCAGCAGTGCAGTGCAGGCCTGGCTTTCAATAGGCACAGAAAGTCCATTTTTCCATTACAAGGATTATGCCATTAATTACCCTATGTGATTAAACACCATTAATGGCAGAGGGACAGCAAAGATGGGAACTGAGCTGATGGGAACTCAGAGCCATTTGCAAGTGCCACTCCTCTCCCAGAGATGCTAGACCAGGGCTGAGCTCCCTCTGCTAGTGTGCTGCACCAACAGCACGAGGCCAGTCCATCATGTTTGCCTACTGTAGGATTTCAGAGTGCAGCAGCACTCAAATTTTATCATCAAATCACTCACTAGTGCTTTTACAGACCAAAAGATGCTGCAGCTGACACCCACACAGCTGCTTTGGCTGCAGCCTTGCATGGAAATGGCTGGTAGGAATTGAGTGGATTTCCCATAGGGAGAGTGGTGATTGAGCAGTGCTGATTCTGCAGTTGTAACACGAGTGGGGGAAGCAGAAAAGCTTTCTCTCAGACAGGTTTGCTGGGTGAGACACTGTAGTTTTTGAATCCTCATTCGCATCAGGAATGCCATTTCCACAGTCCCATCGCTTTCTCTCAGACTTTGTCTCCAGCAATCCTGCCCTCCGAGGCACAGGAATTCCTGCAGGGATTGGACTCCTTTGTGAAGGGCAGGGCAGCAGCAGAGGCAGCCAGGTGACCACTCACCATCCAACAGCTTCCCGTGGTACACTGCCAGGCCAGCAACGCGGCCGATGAACGTGAAGTACGAGAGGTGATCCTCGTTACACAGCCCAGAATTGGGGTTAATCTGGAGGGTGTAGTTGTCCCTGTTGGGGGAAAGGAAGAAAGAAGATAAACAACCAAGCCCTTCAATAACTTAAGAAGTCCACCTGCACTGTCCCTGAGTACGCAGAGCAGAGTTACACACAGCAGACTTGTCTCATTTACACTTGCTCAAAGAGTTCAAACTTGGGCAAAGCCAAATGTAAACTGCTGCAAGGCCCCTGCTGTGTGACTACTGAGATGGAAAGGAGAAATGGCTTTTTGAAGCAGTCTATGCAAAATCTAATGTAGATCCCTTATGAAATGGAAATATTTTACAGACACTTACGTTGCTGAATACTCAAAGAGACCATAGTAAGGGTTAAACATCTCCTTGGACAAGAGAAAGAACCATTCTCTGGCCACACCTCCATAGTCAAGTCCTTTTTCTGACTCAAATTCAATCCAGAGTCTGGCTTTTAATACATCAGGTCTCTTCACAGACATGATTCTTCTGTAGGACTCCTCAAAGATATTATTTCTATGTAGTTTCATCTCAAATCTGTTTGGTATATCAGCCTGTGTGAGAGAAGGTTATATCATACTTGTTAGTCTCAGTAAAGAAGTCTTCAGGAGAATCACCAAGCAGTGGTAACAACTGAATGACAGTTTAGACATCTGATGTGTAAAGCTTCCCCTTGTTTGTGTTTTCCAGTGCTCTCTATGGTGAACTAGGTGGGTTCCAGTAGAGTGGTCCAGAGATTTCTGTGCTATCTGAGAAAACAATGAAATCAACAAGAAAAGTAACAAAACACCAAAAAGGTTAGAAAACGATGCCTATTCCTAAGGTCCACTTGAAGGGCATGTTAGCTGTCAATGGTCCCAAATGCACATGTTTATGCAAGAGCTTTACTCTCACATCTCTCAAGGCCAGAAGTTTCAGAGCAAGAACCCCTGGAGCACCCTAGCCACCAGGGCAGTCAGCCAGTGAAACAAAGGAGAAGCTTTGGGCTTCTGTCTCTTTAGGAGGGAACCAGTGCCCATTGTGAGTTAGCCCAGGGAGCTCAGAACAGAGAGAACTCTGCCAGCAAGTTGTAGAAAGAAGACAACAGATAGACCTGACTGCTTCAGCCACAGCCTTCCTCATGACACTGACTTCAAATGACTCTTTCAGAGACTTTGATTTCTCCTGACAAGTCAAGTGCTTACTCTCCAACTGCAGGTGAAAATTCCAGGAGCTGTCAATGAGCAGGTAAGGCCATTGGCAAATCCCTCTTCCCATTACAGTGGTGCTGCCACAGCTCTTCACTGTTAGTAGTGAGTCAAGAGCACACAGAAGCTAATGCTGACTGCTCTCTTATGGAAAAAGTCTAACTGAAAACCCCTTTGTTCCACAGAACAAGAACACTAGGAGTTTGTGCCAGATCCAGCACAACTTTGGGCTCTGCCCTCCAGAGTCCACTGCTGGAGACCAAGTATCAGCCTTCAGGCTTGTGAACAGACCAACAATGAGTGTCAGCTGTAAAGAGGAGCAGTAAATCCCTGCCTCAGCACTCTGTGTTCATATAGAAACATGTGGGTCAAACATCTGGAGGTGTCTCTGTTGGGAAATCAGTCCAACCCAAAGCTCTGCTCATTTTTGGGTCCCAGGAAGCCCCTGAGGGTTCAGGAGAAGCTGCCCAGTGTCCCCAGCCCAGCAGGCAGCAGCACAGCTCTACTCACTGGTTTCTTTAGCTTTTTCCTGAAGTAGTCATACTTCTGTTTGAATTCCCTGGAATATGGAACTGCCTAGCAGAGACAAAGGGAAAGAGAGGTTAATTCCAGCTGTTCAGCAGCCTGACATTCCAGCAGCAGTTATGCATGCCACAGGTTCATCTAATAAACCCCACCATGCATCAAGCACAGCAACCAAACCTTCCCCCCTTCTTGGTGTGTAATTTGAGTGAAAAGGTATGGAAATGGAGAAAAAGCAAAGCTGTGAGTTGAGCTAATGAACAGGAATGGGCTGGAAAAGCAATGGCAGGAGGGGCACAGGTCTGGCTCTAACAAACAACTGCCATGTGCTTCAGCAAGAGTCCTTCCTTCTCTGTGGAGGTGAGAGCAGGAGCTGCAAGTATTTCTAGATGAGTTTTCTCTTGTGGATGATGAGACATGAAAAATTAAACCCCTAAGAACTAAATCATTTTGCTCTGATGATACTCTGACTTTACTACAGACATTAAATAATCTTTCAACCTGTTTCCATTGCTGAAATGCAATAGAAGCTTTGGTTCTGTGATGGCACCAAAAACACCACTGAAAGCATGAAGATGAGTCCTTAATGCTTAGGAGGCTGTAAAATGGGTTAGATCTTGTTTTCTCTTTAAAGAAAGCCAAAAACCAACAAGCAGACAAATAACTTATTTACTTAATGGGATCATGAGTGACCCTTCATTACCCTGGAACACAGCTTCCCAGACAGCCTTTCTGCTTTAAGCTTCCCATTGCTGGGAAGGCAGAGACAAAGGATTTGCAGAGCATGCTGTGTGTGAGGATCTCCAGCACTAGATGGCTAAAGCACCCCAAAGCCATGCTGGCCACACAAGTGGTGATTGTTTATCTTATGAATGAACAAGAGCCACTGGAATTACACCATGCAGTAGGTAATCTGCTGGCTCCTGACACCCTTCAAAACCCTCAGAGTTTACCCCAATAAAAAGGTGTTCTTGGCACCTGGAAACATCTTAAGGTTGGAAGTGTGATCACTCTTAAATAGCATAAAAAGGTCAAAGAATCATTCCCTATCTTTGCTCTTTTGAAAGCCTGATAGCAAAAGCATGTATTCATTGTTTCTAAGGCTGGCAGTCTGAAATCTGAGTTTATCTGAAGTTTTACATCTCCTACAACTGACAGAGCCAATTTTTGTCCTTTCTGTACCGAATCCCAGCAGTCACACCTCTCCCCTGTCAAGTGGGAACAGCAATCCCCACAGGAAGAGCCCAGTGTCTCAGCTCAGTCACAGCACCCCACAGCCATACTTACTGGACCAGTGATTGCTGGGTTCTGCAGCCTGGGGTCTTCCCACTGGGTGATTTTATTATCTGTAAACAACAGAAAAGCTATCATTACTCCTCTGTTACCTCACTGAACGGATGGTGTTGTTTTTCTCCCTACAGCTGTTTTCCCTACCATCTCCACAAACTCAGGTATTTCAGGGTTAGAAAAGCCTGCATTCACCCATCTACATCCAAACTCCACCACACTGTTTAGTTGAAAACACTCAAAAATGCACAACTAGGACAGGCTCCAGTGTATTGACACTGCTTGTAGCTCAGTGTCTGTAGCAGGAAACATGTTCTCTTGGAACATGGTCTTGGATTCAACTCCTACTAGAAGGACACAGACTTCATGCCTGAAAAGTAAAGGAACCCCAAAGCCTTGTCAAGGGACAGACACAATTTTGCATAGAGGTAGCCAAAATGTGGAACTTTTGGTCTGTATTGGAATTGGGAGGGAGTAGCATGTCCTTAGAAAGTTCTAGACACATTTGATGAGAAGTGATAGTGTCGTTAAGGGAGGCAGAATGATGGAGCTCATTCTCTTTGGCCCAAGGGAGGTTTTGGCAGTGACACCACAGCTCTTTTCCTAGCACCAGGAGGGTGACGTGGTGAGGCTGTACAGGACCATGCTGAGACTCTGCCTGCCTCCAGACAACTGCTCCTCACAAGATTCTGAACACAACAGAATCACAACAAAACGATGATGTTGCAACAAGAAGACAAAGCTCCAAAAACCAAACTAGGTGCCACCTGCAAGTGTAAGGTTTAGTCATCCATTTCCTGCCCTGAGAGGGTAATAAGAATCATGATACACCTGCTTGTTGCACACACAACATCTGAGTTATCAGCTGTACAGACAGCAGTCCAGATTGCTAGGTGTGGGAACAAACACACTCAGCAAGTTTAATGAATCCTGGTTTTATAGCTGCCAGAGGTAAAAGCTGAAGAACCAAGCCCACTTGGATTCAAACACAAGTGTCTGTATTCCTGCAGCTGGGAAAAACCTGCGAGCTTTGAGCATCCCAGGCTGGTTTTGAAATGGAGTGGGCTCTGAAAGAGGTGACAGGCATTAGGGGTCAACTGAAGAGAATTCAGAGATCACAAGCACATCTCAAGAAATCTCATCTATCAGTTAATGGACTATTAAAATAAGGTTTTATTTCCCTTTGCACAGGCACTGCTGTTGATACACCACAGGTTAATTCCTGCCCAGTTGATATTTTTCATGCCCTTTCCAACCCAAATCCTGCTATTTATTCCCACTCTGAGTAACACTTTGCAATTCTTATTCAACAGTGGCAGCCTGCCAGCCTCATAGAGTCTCACCCTGCTCCAGGGAGCACCTCTCCCCTCTCCTCCTGCACTGCTGCTTCCTGCTGAACTGATCAGTACATTCTCCACATCACTAAGGAATATCTCAAAGAATGGTGAATCCAAGACAGACTTGGAGGGGAACCCATTTAAAATAGCCATTGCTCTGCCACTGAGCCACTGGTACCTGTGCTGAACGTGGCTCTAAAACCCTTTGTGTTTTCCTTCCTGGCCCCTTCCAACAGGTAGGTCACAGGTCCCTGGGAGGCTTGTAGGAACTGCAGCAGTACATGGAAGCTACAGTGCATGGACAACACTACTTTATTCCTGGGTGGGAAATGATCTTGACTGTACGTTTGTTAACAGCCTGACTGCTGCAGAAAAGAGAGCTGTTTGCAGCTCAACTCTCACATCTCAATCTGTCAGGCTGCTATGTGACAAGGAATAGCTAACTTCTGTTAGCAGTGCTTTGCTTTGCACTCTCAACACTCATCTCGTGTTCTAATAACGAAACTAACTGCACTCCTTGCACCTCACCTCGTGGCTTTAGCTGCAGTGCTGGCCACTTGAGCAGGGCAATGGGCTACTGAGACTGCACAGCTGCTGGCCCCATGGCTGCAGGAGTCAGCAGGCTCTGCCACAAAGCTCTCCCTGTGCTCCAGTGTCCCTGCAGTGCCTTGCTCACAGAGCACATCAGCCCCACAGAGGAGCTGCAGTGTGTGCCCTGCAGTACCACTGGCACCAGCTCTGCTCCTAGAGCCCTCCTGGAACTGCACTGGCTGGGAACAGGCAGCAGCATTCAAACAGCCCTCTCACCTTGGGTAACAACTGCTGCACAAGAGCTAAGCCACTCAGATCAAACAGGGACTAGACAGACATTTCTGATGCAATAAATTGAGTTTTCTAACAACTAGAAACTCTTTGGGGAATTCTCAAGTACAACTTCAACATTCCATTTGCTGTTAGAGACTAACACATGCTGAAGTGCCTTTAGGAGAGTGAACAGTCAAAACCTTTCAAAGGAGCTTGGGAGAGTCAACAATTACACAGATATTTTACAGACAGTTTTGTTATTGACTCTTTAGTGGCAGCAGGTTGGAGTAATTTGCCATGTTTAAGTTTCCTGATATCTGTTGGGAAAAACAACTGCAGAAGGTATGAAGAAGAATAACTCTGTATTGATGTCTGAAAGAGGTTAGTCTGATGCTTGATGAGTCTATTATTGCTGTTTTTATTTAAAGCTATTTATGCCATTTCAAAATGTCTATTACTTCAGAGACAAGCCTAGCACTGGTGTAACAATATCATATGTGCAACTGCAGACAAGCATCAGTGTTACTGATCCTGAAGGGAAAAATACTGGCAAAGACACAGAATAATTGAAGGTTTAAACTCTAAGTCTTGCACAGCCTTTGTGCTCTGTTCTAATGAGTTTGTGAGTTCTCTGTTTCTGTGAGGATTATGCTACCAGTAGAAATCTCTCCTGGTAAAGTCCAGCTGAAATCTTCAATAGAAACAAAGAGAAGGCCCAAGCCAAGCTCTCTGGGCTGCTCTGTGTTCAAACAACACCAACAGCTGACACTGCAGCTCTGGGATGCTGGCAGAGGACAGGTCTACAATGAAACATCACTTACACTACAACTTCACTAACAGAACTGAGGAATATTAATGGGCTGGGTGCAGTTTAACATGCTGGAAAATAGGAAATAAGATCAGAACCAGCACTGCCACAAGAGCTTCTCAAAGGACAGGAGAGAGAACATGCCAGTGCTCATTTCTCCACTGCCTGCACGTGGAGTTGTGGCTAGATGATCTCTTCTCATCTTATTTTCTATTCCTAGTGTATATTTTAATTCATTAAGTGCAAATAAGCCATGGGATCATCAACAACAACAACAACAACTCCAAAATATCAACAAGAACGAAAGAAACCACAAAGAAGAAATGTTAATGCTTCACAAGTCAGAGAGGGACAAAGCTTGATGAGCCAGTTAAAGCAAGCTTTCAGTGAAGATACAGTACCGTACGAGGGCACTAAGTCTCTGGTATCAATGTCTCCACAAATCAACACCTGGCTTCCTAAATGAAGAGTAAAATTACAAAGCTTTCACTTCAATACTTATGAGCTCCCTTTGTCTATTTGCTGCAGTACCTGAGTGCTTACTTACTATGGTCTATGTAAAAGGTTCTTCCATCCAAGTGGATTCTTTCCTCCCAACCAGGCTGGAATGGGGAAATAAAAACAGGAGAGAAAAGTGAGATGCCACCACTCTCACACAGCTTGAAGCAATGCATTACCCCCTCCTGCTTCAACTGTCTGACAGGTGCTTGTGAGGGAGCAAACACAGAAGGATCACAGGTGCATTGTGTCCAGGCAGATGCCAAGAACTGGCTATTTGTACAGGGAGCTGTGTCCAGTACAGCAAACATTTCTGTGATGCCTGGCATC
The DNA here is from genome assembly GCA_013396975.1 of Bucco capensis. Lineage (NCBI taxonomy): Eukaryota > Metazoa > Chordata > Aves > Piciformes > Bucconidae > Bucco > Bucco capensis. The sequence goes on along the minus strand of VWZO01003042.1, from coordinate 194,203 downwards.
AGGATTTATACCCACTGGGATGGTCACAAAGAACAGCTTGTCCATCTCTGGTTAGCTATGACAGTTTCTGCTTCTACCTCTGCAATACAGGTGGGTTATTGGATGTAAACATGCAGGCCAGGATCCCATCACAGTGGGACAAGGGTGTGTGACCACCTAGTTCTTCATTCTTCCCTTCTTATCCATTCCCTTTTCTCCTCTGCCAAGCAATCTCTTTCTATGACCCTGTGACTCGCCTTTTGGATGGGGGAAGGCTGTGGATGTTGTCTACTGGGACTTTGGTAAGGCCTTTGACACAGTCTGCCACAGCATTCTCCTGGAGAAACTGCCTGATCCTGGCAGAGACAAATGTACTCTGCACTGGCTTACAAACTGGCTGGCTGGACATTCCCAGAGAGTTGTGATTAATGCAGTGAGATCTAGCTGGCTGCCAGGCACCAGTGGCAAGGACAATAAATGGCACATGGTTGATATATGCAGTGCTGTCCAGTCTGGCACTCCTTCCACCTACATGCTGCACATGAGCCTCAGACTTAGAGAAAATAGAGAGAGAAATGATTTCATTTCCATCTTCATTGAGAAACTCTCATTACATTCTGTGGTCACTTAGCTCACTCTAAAATGGATTGTTTACCTGAGTTTAACTCTGTTCCTAGTTACATATTTCCAGTGATCTGTGTCAGGCTCTCCTGATTTCATGGTGTGTTTCACCTCTTGTAATTAACAGAACAGATAATAAATTGGCCTCAGGGAGCTGTAGCCCAGCTCCATGAAAGAGAGCAGGAGTAGGCACTTGTTATCCAGGCTCTTTAGAACTGACACAACGAATGTGCCATGTCCTGCAGGGTGGGACAGGCACAGCTGCTGGCAGACACCTTGTCTGTCACCTGTGCTGGAGCACCAGGAGTGCTGGTGACAACTAGTGGCTGTTGTCACCACTGTTTCCAGGGCCACAATGCGGAGTGGAGGTGAGGAGATGAGCTGACAGCCAGCAGCCTAGGGAAAGGGTTAGCTGTCACAGGCTGCTCTCTGCCAGGAAGGATGCAGTTGTTCAGGAACAAAACAAGGCTCTGTCCTTGACACAGCTGTAAATCAGTGTGATACCTTCTGAGCTTAACATGATTTGTTTTCTCTGCAGAATATGGAAGTTTCATTGAAAAATACCAACATCTCTTTCTGTCTCTGGATGCCATGATAAGCTGATAGAGCTCACCTTGAACAGTCTGCTCCCTTCTCTTAAAGCAACAGGGAATTATCTCAAAGCACACAGCCAGGGATAAAACCAAGGTAAGTGTCTTCCCAGCTGAAAGCTTCAGATCAGCCAAGAAAGATGAAACACCATGGGCTGCTGGCAGAGAGCCTGACTGCTTTGCAGACCACAACAAAGCCTTTGGTGCCAGATGAAACACAGCTTTAGTATGTCCTGAGGAAAGGGCTGACAGCAAGCTACAGACAGACAAACCATCCAATATGACAGCCCAGCTATATATCAGAATACATGCACATTATCACTTACAGGAAGAGGGCCCAAATCATTAGGGTTCAGAGATGCTTTTGCTCTCAAATGCACAGGGAATTTCAGTCGTGGATCCTCCTGTAACAGACATGGAACTGTAAATCCAACAGATCAAGTCAGAGCTACACAGTAAATCAAGCACAGAACTACCTTGAGATCTTCTTATGTTATAGTTACTCTTTTATTTTTCTGAGAATAAAACAAACCACACAGAAGTAACAGAACATTTGGTGTTTGGCTGTGTCACATACTTGATTAGGACTCATACACTGAAATGATGTTCTCAGTGTTAAGAGTTAGGGTGATGTAAATCTGAAGTGTGCTGCAGCCAGAGACATGCTACAGAAGAGGCAGCACTGCCCTTGGCAAAGCAAGCACTCCCCTTTCAGATACAGGTGCATGGGCTTGGCTCTTAAAAACACAAGAGGAATAAGCCCTCCAGGCACAAAAAGGATGAAAACGAGCTCCTTACCACTTTTATTAATGCACAGGTATTATCACATCAGTGTCCAAATGAGGCAAGAAGGGGCAAGTAAAATAGGCCACAGAAGATCACAGAAATCTAGACAAATGAGATTTCCACAGGCATCATTTACCTACACACAGCTGGCAACACCATGAGAAATATGCCATGGCACTAGTGGCCACTGGGAGGGTGACAAATCCAAGTTCAACTCCTCTTGCAGGAGCTTTCTGAAATGCCAGCTTGTCTTTGACTTTTTTTTCCCTAGTGTAATTTTATTTCTTCGATTTGTTGACCAAAATAGCAGGGTAATTGAAAAATGGATTCTCATGACATAAAGCAAGCAATGAAATGGATTCTCATGGCATAACCCAAGGAACAACGTGGATTCTCATGACATAAAACAAGGAACAAAGTGGATTCTCATGGCATAAAACAAGGAACAAAGTGGATTCTGCTAAGTGAACAGAAGAACAGACATTCTATTAATAAAAAAGCAGTGCTAGCCCCAGTGAAACACAACTGTGGAGAGTCTCAAACTCAACAGCAATGCACATCTCCATTGCACTGTATTCCTCTAAGCCCCAAACATGGGCAGTTTAAGTGGCAGGACCTGTATGCAATGCTTTGTCAGGGGTTCAAAGGTCAGATACAAAATGCAAACCACTACTGCCTGCTACAGGATGTGTTAAGAGCACCAAAATCCAAGAGGTTATGAGGTGATAAACCCCACTTAAAGACAAGAGAAAAGCCCCAGCCCAGTGGGGCTGTGCAGGCAGGCAAAGGCAGGAGCCCTGAGAAGATGGCAAGTGATTTCAAGTGCAGTCTCTTACCCAGGTGGTGGTTTTGGTGTTATGGTCGATGAAGAAGGGCCTGCCATTGGGAGCTATCCTCATCTCCCAGCCAGGAGGAAGGAAGCTTTGTGCAACTTTGTGCTGTGGTTTAGGAGAGTTGTAAGGGGAGGGCTGTGGAGACTGGGGATTGGAAAGGGTGTCCTTCACTGCTCGGCGCACTGGGGAGTCCTTCATTCCCTGGGAAGGGAGAGAGACATCTGTCAGGTGCCACTCAGTATGCTAACATGAACAGAACTTGGTTTCACAGCAAAGAGTTTTCCATTCCAGATGCAATTTATACTAGAGTGAAGTGCTGGGATTGATTTCCTAGGACACTAGAAACTAAACACCCTTCTGAAAGACAGAGACTACAAAAGACAATGATCAGTATCTTCTGCCATTTCCCAGACTCAGTGCATGTGTTGTTTTCAAAGTTACCAGCATCAAAATAGGTGTTTGAACTTAAAAAGGCATTTCTGATTTTATACACTCCTGGCACTTGAGGGGACTCACAATGTTTCAGACATGCACACAGAGTGTGCTTTGGCTAAGCAAAGACTCATCTGTGAAATACACCATTCCAGGACCATACAGGCTGAGTCATGCTATTGTGCAGCATAACGATCCAGACAGAAAACTGCTGAAGAAAAACAGGGCAAAATCAGATCTAGAGAGAAGTGGCTGTGCTGCAGGACTGAGAAGGAAACGAGAAGTTAGAAGGGCAATGGAGAAGTGAGAGAGGTGAGCTGTGCTGGTCACAGTGCTGCTCACCTCCAGTGGGGCTGACAAGGTCACCGTGGGCGAGCTGAGGCTACGAGGTCGTCGTATCTGGGGTTCACTTAAGTGGTTGCTGCTGTTTGCTGCTGACCCAACCATGCCATCTTCTGCAAGCTAGCTCAGAAGCAAAGCCAAGGGAGAAAGTTATCAGAAAACACAGTTCCTCTGGAGTTGGGACACTTAAGAAATGGTGTAACTATTATTATGAAATAATGAATATCATTTCCTAAAGATCAAGTATTAAGGGCAAATAATACATGGTGCTATTAACAGATCAACACACATTTCAAATCCAATGCTAAGAATGCACTTGCCTTCTTCCACTAGTTCCTGCACCCCTCTCTGTGAATTCCTTCCACTGCAGCAATATACTTCATATACTCAGAAGGAGCACAGAAAACCCCAACCACTGCCATTTTTGCAGGTTCTCCTGACAATGCTTAGGATCTCTTTTGTCAGATTTCAGTGGAACTACCCTCAGCAGAGGCTAGGTGCCTGCTCTCCAGGTACCTGCATGATGGGTCGTGTCCAGGTGGTGGTTCGGTTGTTGTGGTTGACGTAGTAAGTCCGTCCCTTGGCATCCTTCCTCTCCTCCCAGCCCGAGGGCAAGCCTGGGGTGGTGTGCACATAGGCCACTGATGGCTGTCAGCAAGAGAGCAGGGTGTTGCTATTGGAGAAGGGCTACCAACAAAATACTTCTCATGTCTGTAGCTTAGCACAAGGAACTTGTTAACTTACAGCATGCTCAGATGCCACAAACAGCCAGGAAAAGACAGTTTGTGGTTCCATTCCACATCAGCTCTTCTGCCTGCACCTTTCAGTCTGTCCTGTCCCTGCTCTGAGTCACTAGGCACACTCACAAGAGCAAGAACTAAGGCTACTGGAGAGCAGCCTCTCTGTCCCTAGGGCTTTAGCTTTTTTCACCACACCAACCACAAAGCAAGCCAAGAAGATTCTCTTTCCCTGTCCCTATAAGCAGTGATTTGTGTTTCGTGGTCGTTCCATTTAAACCCATGCATTCCATTTCCATTGCAATCTGTACTCCATTCCATTCCAAACCACACCTGAGTTACACTGTGCAGCAGGACTGGACACCTCTCCAGGCCTCTGCAGGCTCCTGCTGGCACTGAGCAGTGGTCAGTGGCTGAGACACCAGCCCTGGATGTGGGGCTGGGGGATAGGCTTTAGGGGTGAACTTTGTAGAGTAGGGTCAATGCTTGGACTCAGTGATCCCAAGGGTCTTTTCCAACCAGAATGATTCTGTGATAGATTCTTTCTTTACACTCTACATTCTTTGCTCCAGCAATGTCATTCACTGCAATTCCTGTTCTTGCCTCAGTATTCTGAAGATCTCCTCCCCAGGACTGGTGCTTTGAGAAGAGCAGAGCTGACACAGAGCCCAGGAATCAGGACACAAAACAAGAGAAGATGCTGCATGGGTCAGAAAACTGACAGACTACAACAGAAATAGAAAACCAAGAAGAACAGAGGAGGAAACTAATACCCTTTGAAACCAACAATGAGACTCTGATTTCTCTCCTTCCTAAGCAGTCAGGTGCTGGAAAGACTCTGCTGCTTGCCCACCCTTCTCAGCTCACAGAGCTGGCAGGCACTGATGGGGAGATGACCTTCTCCAGGGCTGTTCTAATGGGTTTCAAACTGTTCATCAGTGCTCAGTAAAGCCACAGCAAGTGGTCTGGAAGCAGCCCACAAACAAAGCTTTAGCTGTAAATTAGGTAAGTGAAGTATCTGATAGTCTGGGAGAGACTGAGAGGGCTGACAGTGATTGACACATCTCCTGAGTAAGGGATGACTGCTACAGTCTTACATGTTGGCATTCAAGTTGTCTACAGTACAGAGTAAACAGAAGGTGTGGATAATTCAGAGACTGTCAACTGAAAAATGGAATCATTTACCTGAACTAATGCATAATCTATTTACTACATGATGGCAAATCATCAACTTGGACTCTGAGGATAGAGGAACACAAGAAAGATGCTCTAGCTACACCACCTGATCCTTCCTTTCTCTTTAACACTCTACCAAGATAAATGCAGCTATCAGCAGCCTTTCTCCTTACTGTTCATTGTGGGTTAAGCCTGCAAAGCAGAGCCTGCCCTGCAGTCTCCTGTCCATGTGCTGGACACCAGAGTAAAAGATACTCTGCCACAGAGAGCAGAAGCCTGGCAGATGTATCCAGAGCCTTTTACCCACAAAGGGAACTCCTGATTCAGTAGCCACACTGCATTCAGAACACTGCTGCCTTGGGAAGAGCAGCTCCTTGCTGTACAAGGCCTGACTAGCATTTAGCTTAGAGACAGTGCTTGACAAAGAGCATCATTACCGTGGGTTCCTCACCACCTGTGACAGTTGAGGAGCGAGCTCTCCTAGCTGGACCACTCTGCTGTTAAATGATAAGTAATGGCACAGGTAAGTACATTTGGTGATGCAGGCACAGATTACTGTCACATCTTCAGGAGCAAGGAATCACAGACACTCCCATTTATTAACAGAGAGCAATTAGAGGCTTAAGATAGTAGCAAACCCCCTGAGCCATCAATCGCTGATAACCAAGCCAGAATTGTCATTTCAAGAGTTCCTGTATACAGTCAGTACTGTTAATGATGGTGGTAAGAACATTTATACATTACTTCCACCCCCACAAAAATCAATTTGTGTGTTCTGCCCATAAATGTGGCATTTCAAAACCAAATGGACACATCCTGGTCATCAATGAGTGCACAGAGGAAGTCAGATGGAAAAGATGGAACTGATGCTGGGAATGCTCAGCAAGGATTAGAGCCAAGAAGAGCACTGTATTTAGACACAAAGCATGTATTTAGTTGCTGGATGCTAAGCTCTCATTAGCCCAGCAAGGATAAGAAATGATCAAGATCAGGTAACATCCTTTTATTAGAGCAATGCCCTCAGCTGCTCATGAAATGAGTGAGCACCAACTGTGACCACACCAGCCAAGAGAGCCAGAGTGCACCCAGCAAAAGGAAGCAGCAGGACACCTCTGCCCAGGCTGCACTGCAGCCAGCTTTGTCCAGCAGAGACAGGAGACACTGCACTGCAAACCACACCTCTGTTGGCCCAGCAGGGAAAGGGAGGAGATGGAGAGTGCCTCAGGAGCAGCTCTCTGAGGAACAAACAGCTGTTAGCAGCAAAGGCACAGACACCGAACAATAATGGGGGAAATGAAGCAGAGAGAACACCACTGTGCTTACTGGGAATGTCTGCCCAGCAGCAAGAGAGAGAACAAGCAAAGGACACGTCAGTTTTAACAACAAACTCTGTATTTCCATCACAAAGATACACACATTTGCTACTTGTAGAGTCACATGGAATATATTTCTAATTAAAAATTGGGAGGGGGAGGAGAATATCCTGGAAGAAAAGTATCATTTTTTAAAAGTGTTATTCTGGAAATCTGAGTAGTTTTATTCAAGAGTGTAACCTTGCACAATCCTTTTTCAAGTAGTCTCTCCACAGCCTAGCACCTCTGCCATCCTCAGGGCAAAACACCACTTGCTATCAGTTCAGCCAAAAGGTGTGCAGGCTTATCATGTGGAAAAGAATTTATTTCTTTTTAAATCCTTGTCTCTTTTCCTGACTGAAGAATGCATTCCAATAAAACTGCAGAAGCAGCTGCTTGCCTAAAGGCCTCTGATTGAAGCCAAGAGATGTGATTCTCTTTGGTTCTACTGCTTGAGGACTGTCCCTTCAGTCCTTCTAACCTCAGACAGCTTTGTGTCTCCCAAAGAAAATCAGCCTGTGGGATAGAAGCCCAGAGCTGAGAGGATGTTCCTGTGGCTGCCACAGGCCAGGTGGCACTGCTGCCCTCAACACACCTTGGGAGGATTTCCCTTCTGCACTCACTGCACATCTGCAGTGCAGCACACTCAAGCTCTGTTTGGTAACTGAAGTGATGTGATGATTCTCTAGGTCTCAGAACGTTTCTCTCCCCTCATGCATGTCCTCACTTCACTTGCTGACCACAATTATAGCATCCACTGCTATTCCTGATCTCTGTCTGACTAGAGCTGAGCCAAGAAAAGGTGTTCTTCAGCACAGAGAATGTTCCAACACAAAGGAAACACAAGTTAGCTTTGGCTTACCAAGGATAACTGAGATTGCTCAGCAACTGTGTCTGTGACACTGCAGGATCTTAGTCTTGCAGAAGGATCTCTCTGCTGGAAAAATAAAAGAGCAAGATACCTTTGAAGTTGAAAACAGGAGAGGTGATGCAGTAATGTTACTTTTCTCTCATTTAATGCAAACTGCTAAACAACAATAAGTGTTGCACTTTTGTTTCACTACAGGTGTAACAGAAGCAGAGCCTGAAGTCAAACTCAGGCAGAGGAAAAGATTCAAGTGAGCAGTTCTGTTGCTCTGGGGTGAACTCATGCTGTGTTTTTTGGAAGCCCATTTGAACTGTGTGCTCAGGCTGTGCTGGAAGCAGCAAGTGCCAGCCCTCCTGTCCCTGACTCAGAGGATGTCACACTAACAGATGGCAGCACTAGAGCTTTATAGACAAGAGCAGCATGGCACCTACAATCAAAGAGCTGAGTGGCTGTTCCCCATTGGAGTCAGGAGTGACCTGAAGTCTTCTGCTCAGCTCCTCAGACAGCTCCTGAGGACTGGTACGCGAGACTGGAGATGCAGGAGGAGGTGGGAGTGACAAGCTTAGGGAATCTCCACTTGCACTTGCCTCTTCTGAAATGGTTTCCCAAGGCTAACAAAAGAGAAGAAACCACGTCAGGGATTTACAGAGATACCTATCTCACAAGAAATGCCTGGGATGATGACTGTTTCTCCAGTCTCTGCCTAGTACTGCATACTGTGCATACACCAAGCACCCCCAGAGCCATGGCACTGGACACTACAGCTCTGTTTAGGAGCTTTACTGCATCGCTGCTATTTTACTACAGCCATTTTCACCAACACCATGTCAAATGATGACTCTGTGTGTTGTAGAGTCACTAGCTTACAAACGAGAAACACACTGCTGGAAGCTCAGTGAGCTGCTTAAGCCCAAGCCCTTCAGGTACCTCAGGAATGTCTCCAGTCTCCATAGGCTCTGGTTCCAGATCCTCACTGATGTGTCTCCGGGAGCGGAAGCGCCTGTGGGCTGCTTCCTGGTTTATCTGTCTGATGTTGTTATCCGAGTCAGATCCCACATCACTGCACAGGAGGCAAAGGACACATACAACAGAGGTGAGAATGTAGCTACTCAAGGAAGAACAGCCGTGACTGATGCAATAAGCAGCAGTGCAAGAATAGCTGCTCCCTAACAACAATGCAGGATGTTCCACTGAGAAATGAGCTCAGTGTAACTCCTAACACTCTCAGCTCTACATAACCTATAAAAGTCACAGCTTCCTAAATCTAAACAGGAGAGCTACAGAAGGCTCAGAGGAACTCCACATTAGCATAACCAAGGTACACAGGTCAAGCATTCTGCAGACTGAATAATCAGCAGCAACTCCTCAAGGTTAATCAGTTCAACTTAATTAAAACTTAATAGAATTGACTTTTTTCCCCCTCTTACCTTTTCTCCTCTTCAGAAGAAAGTCATTTATTCCTGTTAAATGACTAACTGAAAAACTCCACCTGTGTCTCCCAACAGCCCAAGTTCCACTGCTAATGCACTGACTTTCCTCCTAGCCCTTCAGGTTTCCTGTCATTTTCCCAGAATATCTACATCTGTAAGTCATTTGCTGGGGGTGAGGAAGTCTCATTCCTAAAATAAAAGATGTTTCTTTTTAACTGAAGATACCCAGACTTTGGTTCCCAAGGAGAACTTTTCCACAGATAAAGTTTTAGAGATGTAGCACAGCAGCCAAGCCATGATGAACCTGTTCCTGAAGAACAGGAGCAGGATGCCTTTATAAACTGCTTTGTGGAAGTCTTGCCTAGGACTTTTTCCAGCCCTGAGTCTGTAGATGCAAAGAGGTTCTGTTTGCTGGCCCAAAGGCTGCTCTGCTCCCTGAGCCCTGCCACTCACATCAGGCTCGGCCGATGCCACTGCGTGCTCCTGTTGTTGTGGTTCACGTAGTAAGTTCTCCCCAGGTTGTCCACCTTCTCTTCCCAGCCTGGAGGCAGTGGAGGAGGAGGCAACTCCTCCTGATGCTGGGATGCAGAGTCATTGGAGTCAACCACATCCCAGCCATGCTTGGGAACAAAGAAAACATCGTTAAATATGGTTAAGTTCAAGGTAAAGAGAAGTTACTTCACTATTGCTTATGATCCTGTGGATGTGCAGATTCTGAACATCTTCCAAAGAGAAATGCAGAATCACCTGACTCTAAACCCTCTGCAAGTAGAGCCAGTAACAGTGTGTGTTTCGAGCAGGGGGACCAACACCTATTTTCAAGTGGCCTCTGAGGAAGAGGAGCCTCACACCACAAAATACTTGCACAGGCTTTCTGAATTCTTCTGCTTGCATGATCCACACTCCTGCTTGCTCACAGTCTGAGCCAGGCTTTAGAATTCATTGTGGCAGCTGAAGTACTTTGAAATACTTGAAAACTCCAGGTCACAGTTAAAAAAAACAACCAAAAAGCAAGCAAGCAAGCAAGCTGGAGAGGGGGAGGAGAGGAAGCTGCTCCTGACACTGCTGCCAGGCTTTTCTCTTTCAAAGGACAACTTTCTATACAGTTATCCTTGAATCTCTAACAAGCAGAATGCTTCCACAAGCGTGAAGCCTTACCTCAGAGTCATCCCTCTGGTCACTGTTTTCATCCTCCTGGCCACCATTTTTGGGCATGTAAGCCATCTTCAGTCTCAAGAAGCCCTTCACACGAGATTTGTGGCTGGAAGACAAGGAGGTCCAGGTCATCCAACAACTCTTCAATAGCAGCAAGCAACAAACCTCAAAGTAAGAAATGCTTTGAAATACCAAGGTCCTCCCCCTCACCTTCTTGGTCTGAGAAGGAAATCCTTAAATGTGTATGGCCTTTCCATGGCTGGGTCTTCAGTCTATAAGCATTTAAGAGAATGGCAAGTTAAAGGGCTCACCCACAAGCACAGAGACACACACAGAACACTAGAGCAGCAAGGCAGAGCAGCCCAAGCTCTGCTGCTCTGTCAGAGCTGCAGCAGTGCTCCTCACACCTCCCTGCAGACAGCAGCTCGGGGCTGATTCTCAACTCAGACCAGCTACACAGAGCCCTCCCCACTCCCTTGTCCCTGCAAGGGGAACTGCTCCTCCCTGCTCCTGGGATGGTGGGGCTTTGCTGTGCACACTGCCTCCAGTGCTATGCTGGGAATGCTTGCTTGGAGAACATCTAACTGCACTGCTTACAGAAGTAAATCCTAGGGAACACGAGGGGCTTTCCCTTGTGCTGATGACCAAAGAGCAGGCAGAGACCAGGGCTCTGCTTACCGGAAGGTGACTAAGGGGCACATCCACCTGACCCAGGAAGTCGTCTCTGGTCTGTCAAACAGAGAAAAAAAGGCAGAAAAAAGGAGTCATTTTACATCAGAACAAAACATGAACAAGCAGAGTGAAATGACTGTTCACATCAAACCCTGGTGACTTCCTTTTTTTTCCTCCAGGAAAACCTCACACACACATCTGGCAGGGAAGGGAGAGGAACTCCACCTGGTGAAGGCAGAACTTCATGAATTGCCAACATTCCCCCACAAAAAGAATAGTTTCCCCACTTGACCAAACAGGAACCAAAGAATCAGGAGGTTGTGGTTTTTGGAAGAAAGCTGTGCCACTGATGCAGAGCTGAGAGGCACTCACAGCCCCTCACAAGCAGCCTGCTGACTGATCCTCTGCCTCTCACTGGAGCGCTCGCAGGCCACCGCGTTAGAAAATGCACAACTAAAAGGGAACCAAACCCCTTTCATTCAGAGCCACATTTCAACAGTATTATTGACACTTACCAATCATTTTATTAGGATATTACCTAACCAGGACGGATTCCAGCATTTTGACCTAGATTGGAAGTGTTATAAGGGAATGGTATTTTGGCAGCAGATGATGTATAATAGAAAGTAATTAACTAGCACATCTGCCTCTGCTGTGTGAGCTGCTCCCTGCACTCCATGGGGAGCTGGTGCTCATTAATAAGGTAGGAATTTACAAAACAAAGCACAGTGCCTTCTCCAGAATTCAGCTGTCTGTCAGGGAGAACAATTCCTCCCAGATACTGTTTATGATACCAGAGATCAGCCCTAGTGATTCCCAAATAACCTGCTGCTTATTTATAGCCATGCTATGCACAGAATGCCAGGAAGTGCATACTGCTGCTCCAAAGCCGAGTTTACATATTTCTCATAGCACAGCATTAAGTTTAATACTAAAATTCATATTTTATAGGATAAGATCACAGGAATTCTGTTTCTACAACAAAGACAGCATCGAGTCCCATGCTCCCCAAAGCATGGACACAGACTGCTGAGCTGTGTGTCCATGGAACAGCCCAAAGAGGATGAGTCAATCCTGTATTAAAATATAAAGTCAAAGGTTTCCGTTCAATCTGCAAGTTAAACTGCTCACTGAGCATCATTCACCTCAGAAACAATACCCCAGAGGCAGTGAGTCAAGCAGCTGCTGAATGGTCAGGAGCCAATGGGATGAACTGCAGTAGCAGAGCCACTCCACGCAGCCCCTCCGAGTTCCCAGAAGGAATTTCCCTGCTGGTGTTTTTTTTCCCAAGACACTTTCCTGCTGATTTTTCACAGATACCTTTCTGGTTTATGCTTTTTATTTTCATCTTGCATCCTTACAGCAATTACTCATACATATTTCCACATAAGGTCAGGGAACAGTCAGAGGGTAAGTTAACATCTTATCATTCCACTGATAGGTCTTAGAGGAACTTTAAAAGCAAAGAAATCCTAATCAACAGAGAAATACTACTAACCTCCACCCCCCCCCCACGTGTACACGAGCAAACACTCCTAACACACACAGTTCTGCATGAACTAGATCAAGACATTGAGCTGGCTTTAAGAAGAGGACATGAATTGCCTGATGCAGCTTGCTAAGTGACTCCATTCACATTTCACTGGCATGACTGAGGAGGATGGATGGCACAGGAGCCAGAGCAAGAGGAGCAGGACAGAGGTGAGCTGGGAATGATCACAGCTGGGTTTCCACTGAATGCCCTTGTGCTGCTGGTCCCCTTGGCCTGGGAAGCAGCAAGGCCTGCAGAGCACAGGAGTGATGTCCCAGCACCACTGGCAGGTGACAGTGAAGCACAGAAGGAGAGACAAGGGAGATGCAGAGAGAAAAACACGTGCAAGCTACAGCAGAATCTGTGGTGGTGTGTGCTGACAGCCTGCTGCTATGTGGAGGTGAGTCCTGGTCAGGAGTGGTTGCCAACAGTCTCACAGAGGTTTCCAGAGATGATTGGGATGCTTGGCCAAATACCAGCCTGGGTAAAAACACTCCACCCACCTGTGATTCCCTTGGCATCTTCAGTTGATCATGATGTTCCCAAGCTTCCTGACCTAAAAACTGTTGTGTACTATTTCTGTGCACTGTTTCAACAGATGCCACATTCCAGCCCAGGTATTGCTTGATTTCAGAGCTGGCTGACACCATCCCTGTAACAAATGGTACTGTGTTTTTCATCCCTGATTACATTCTGATTACAGTAAAACACTCAAAGTCCACACTCTCCTCAGACTGCAAACAAAACATGTTTCAGTGCACAACTATGTCTGTAAGTTGTCAGGGCCTGGACTCTGCAGGGCTGATGGCAGAAACACTTCAAGGAGGTTCAGAGACCACCTGACATTTCAAATGACTCTAAATCAAAGCTATGTCATTTATCACTGAAACACCAGTGGGTAATAACTAAACACCTAATGAAATCTGAACCAAGATCTCATGTCCTGTGGGTGACTCAGGATCAAACGTTTCCTCTCTCTTGCTGAGCTCCTCATGCAAGCCCAGGAGCTCGTGGTGCTGGGGAGCAGTCAGCCACTGCACCCACTGCTGTGATGTGCCTGGTCACGTAAGCACAGCATTTATCACCTATATTATCACAGCCTTAGCTGCAGAGAATGATCAGTATGCCAGAGCACATCATCCCCTCAAGGGGCAGGAGTACATGAGGCTCTGGGGACACACAACCAAGCTTTAAGCTGATGTTTTCTAAAAGCCAGAAGCTAGTGACACAGTTTAAACTGGGAGACACTGGCAAATTAAACCAACCTGGCAGAGAAAACCATGAGAGTGTGAAGAGGTGATTCCCACCCCTGGGCAACTCCAGCAGCCAAACTGTTAGAACTGAGAGTGTAAAATGAAGCAAGAGCTCAGCAAGTTTGACTTGTGTGCTAGTTAAGCCCTGCACCTGAGGCATGATGTAGCACCACTGCCAAGGGCAGGGAAACTGTTCCAGGAGTTCCAAAGGCTGCCTGACTTGGAGAGCACTCCATCTGCACAGCAGAAACACAATAGAGCTGCACAGGCCAAGCCAAGAGCAGAAAATACCTACTGCCTTACATAAAACACCACATCTCTGGACACACTCAGCTGGAGAGAGAGACTGAGCTCTTCCCTGCCTTAATTAGACATCAGAAGCACATCACAGGGATGAACAATGGACCTCAGTCTTGCTTTTGTTACTTCATGAACAAAACCAGCCCTGATTTTACAACAGCAATTATTCTAACACAGGAAGACATTGTTGCATTAAATATTTTTACAGACAACACATCAAAATCAATGCTTTTGCCCTCCTCAGCAGGGAATGTGTTCAGAGCAAACAGAAGACATGACACACACAGCCATTCCCTTCTCCCCACAAACACATCTCCAGCTTCCAGAGGCCTTGGATTTGTGCTGAATGGGGAAAACACTCTTCATCTAAGGGTTTTTAATTATTTCTTGAAAACCATCAGCAAAACATGACTTTATGAATTGAAACAAAGTACATTCATTTGTAACTACAATCCTGAAGTATTTGTTAGCCATCACAGATGTCTTTCTACACCTAAGGCACATCAGCTCCCTGATCTCACTCACACCCATAAGCTACAGTGATCACTTCTTAGTGTCATTTATCAACTGAGGAAAGGAACACCCAAACTACATTCTGTCAGATTCTTTGTGTGTCTAAACACCTTCCATTGTTCAGCCAATGCACCTGAACTCTGGAGGTTTGATCTATGTTTTTTTCCACTATTTCTTTTCGTGACATAAAGCATTCAAGATTTTTACAAAAATAAAGATATTTCAGTAATTCTTTCTAGAAAGAAAAAATATTTTACATTGCAAATTTAAGTTCTGTTGTAAAAATGTATAAGCTATTTTGGAATTGGTATTTTCTGGTTTTAATTCATTGTTACAAACAGCCCTGATGAAAGAAGCTCTCCACAAAATTTTGATTTGGGAAGAGAATTTGCTGTAAGGCAAAAATTTGCACTGTAAGGCACTCAGTGACACAGGTTAGTGTGGCCAATGCCTCCCAGCCAGGAAAGCTGTCAGCTTACAGTGCCCCTAACAGCCTGCAAACAACAAAGAACAATCAGAGGACAGCAGGTCCAGCAACTGCCTCCAACAGATCTGTATGTGCTAATGAATGACAGAGCCACAACACTGCTGCACATCACCACCACAGCTGGCACATGGTTCCTGCAAGGCCTCTGCCATCACCTCCATCCATCCAGGACAGTTAGGAGACACTGCACCATCTGTAGCCAGCACACTTGCTCGAGAGGAGTGATCTTTGACAAGATAAAGACCTGTACCATGCAGGCAGAGGGCCCTTGTGAACCAAACAGAAAGAAATCATGTTTAAGTCACAGCTTCAGAGACAAGGCAGTGCTGCTGCAGAGCTGTCACAGCTGACTGAGAGAGTCTATTTCCTAGCAAGCACTGACGACCACAACAATGAGATCCTTGCTCAAGTGGATTCAGCAAGCCACAGTCTGTAGGCATAAGTGATTTCAATTCCCTTTCTCTTGCATGGCCACTGCTTATTTGAACACACCAGGAAAGGCTGGGCACCTACGCCAAGGTCTGATGCATTCCTGCAGCATGAGTAACCTCCAAAACAACCCTGGACAATGCCAGGGAAAAGACAGCAAGTTAAAGATTTATTCCATTCATTAGACTCAAATGGCTTCCCATTTAGATCCCTATTCTAATTAAATGTATGACACAGAGGAGTGCTGGAAGCAGAGTGCTGTTTGCTGGCTCTGCCACGGGTCACAGTTATAAAAGGCTCTGTCTGTGATGTGTGGCAGGAGTGAATACCTGCTATTCTTAGTGTCACTGCATCACCAACAGCCTCTCAGGAGAGGACAGGCCACGTTTCCCTAGGTACTGAGCACACCAAAGGAATTGCCTTGGCAGCAGGGGGAAGATCCTTAAAACAGGCCTGAGTTGTGAGAGGAGTGGGAAAACAGGAACAGAATCAATGTGAGTAAATGAAAGAACAAACTTGAGCTGTGGCCTCCCCAGTGCCCAGGCCAGGAGGACAATCCCTGCCCTAGTCCTGCTGCTCCAAGCCAGGATGCCGGTGGCCTTCTGGCAACCTGGGCACTTTGCTGCCTCATCTTCAGCTGCTGTCAACCAACATCCTCAGGTCCTTTTCCCCCAGCAGCTTTTCCAGCCACTCTGCCCCAAGCCTGGAGCATTCCTGGGGTGGTTGTGACCCAAGGCTGGGGCTGAGTGGCTGCAAAGCTGCCCTGCAGAGAAGGACCTGGGGGTCCAGTGGCTGACCACAGGCCAGCATCATGCCCTCATGGCAACAGCAGCCAACAGCCTCCCAGGCTGCATCAAGCAGAGCATTGCCAGCAGCTAAAGCCTCTGCTCAAAATCCTCAAGGCTTCCTTTGCTGAGTTACAGCCTCAGATTGTAATGGAAGAAAGGAACATTCTCTCTTGATGTCAGGTTTGGAAAATGTTGCTCTTCAAAACAGCAAAGAAATGTTTTGTGAAGCAGAAGTAAAGTGGGTAGAGTGCACACAGTGCTCCAGCAAACAGGACACAACCCAAGGTGCACATCCCTTACTCCATTTCCAAACACATACCAGTCAGGCTCTGAGACCTCTCCAGCTGCTCACTAACTGTCCTTGAAGTTCTTGGGTGTTTCAAGGCAGGAGACTCAAACCTTGAGGAAGTTATCACAGCAATCTCCCATTATCCTAGCATGATTGTTTCCATTAAGACTCTAACAGCTCTAAACAGTTCCAGCAAGAGCCCCACTACTTTTTGCCCTCAAAACTGTATGCCTGCTGTCTTTATAAACTGGGGGAAGAGAGGCAAAAGCATTGCTCGTGCTGTGAGTGTCTGGAGGCTGCACAGAGGATCCAGTATCTCTCCTACCTAGCAGCAGACACTCTTCAAATGCTGTGTTTTTCTTACAAAGAGGTACAGACTTTAGGAAACAAGGACATCCAGACTTTCAGATGACAGGCTAACTTGGTAAAGCCAGAGCAAAATGAGGCCAGGTTTACAACAGGAGGATTGTTCCAAGGCAGAGAGGCTGGTGGCTCTCCAAAATACAAACAGCTGCACTTTACTACTTGGAAATTTCATCGAGGCCCCAAAATTCTTCATTTGCTCAGACTCATACTTAGCATTGTTTCTTGCCTGGGAGAGGGCAGAGCCTGGCAAGGATGCACAGCAGCACACAGTGTGTGTGAAGTGCCTCAGCCTAGCCACAGCTACTTGTACTTATCACCAGGAATACCAGCAGGGAATCACCTTCAAGTTCCAGGTTTGCACTGCACAGGAAGGATAAGGAATCACAGTGTGGGGCACAGAAAGCACTAATATCTTTTTTATGAGCACATGAAGAAAATGACTAAGCAGTTAGGACACCTGAGCAAACCTCATGAAACACAGGTAAATGGAAAGTGCCAGACCCCAGCCCTGGGGATCCAGTGCAGTCCAACTAGGGCCCAGGGAAAGGCTTTTTTGTCTTGCAGATGTGCAGCCTGGCAAAAACCTGCAAGACTGACACCCTAGGTCAGGTTTCATGGTCCAGCACAGAAGGGCAGCTGCCTCCAGCTCCCTCTGTCAGGGACAAGATGCAAGCTTCTTAGACCTGCTCAGACCTCTGACAATGATGCACCAAAGCCTCCAGTAACTGCATTTCTCAGTCAGCTAGCTATGTACTTAGATGCCACAAATGCAGGACCTTTTGTACTCACAACCTATGAATTCTGATCTTCCCATACAAGTGTCTATGGTGTACAATGTTAAGTAGATTAAAATGAGTGTAATTAGCTGGCAAATTCTTCATTAAATTGCCTTGTGCTGCAGACACCATGAGCCATTCCAATGACACAGACCTTTTATTGCCTCTGTTACCATTTCTCCTTTTCTCTTTTCACTCATCTCCTTATCCTACCCTTCTCCTTTGCTGAAAGCAATGTCCTCATTTTTCTGTTTCCTTCCCTCATTCAGACTTTTGGATCCCACTATATCTGTCTATGGATGTTCTTTCCTGACAGGAAGCAATTAAGAAATGCAACCCTCAGAGAAGCTGAGTGCTCTAAGGATATAAATGCTCCAGTGTGCTAGGGGGATTTACATTCCCTCTAAAGCTACTCCAAGCCTCATAATTCATCCTGGAGATCCAAAAGATGTAACAGCTCAAGATGCACAGTGTGTGCAGCTCTTGCAAGCATCTTGGAAGATGAGAACCAGAACAGCAGAAAGAGTTGAAAATGAACACTGATTTCTCTTGAAACATTACCTCTGCCTCCTACTGCTTCTTGAAGGAGGCACCTTCTGGTCCAATCTCCTGCCTTTCTCCATGGAAATTAAAATCATTTCAGGTGAAGAAGTCTGCAGCAAAGAACTGGTATCAGCAGTGCAGAAGGGCTGCAGCACCACCACCACACTTGTAGTCCCTCATCACACACCCCATCACACTGATGTGACATTCCTGGACCACTGAATACTATTCCCTACATCCTTTTCCTCCATGCCATAGTCATTTCAAAGCAGCAGTCAAAGGTAACAAAACATGGCTCAAGACTGAATTCCATACAGCAGACACACTAATTTCTGTCATTCCACACTCCTTAAACATGCTCTACACTTGGGCATTGGCCACCAGAGACAGGCCAAGGCAATCTGAAAGCTCACTGATCCCCACAGTGCTTTCAAACTCCCTGTAACTTGACCACATCACACAACCTACTCAAATGCCAGAGACAAGTTTCTGAAAGCCACTAAGTGTTTATCTGACCCCTCGTGAACTCCTCACCAAATACTTGGCTGTATGGGCAGACAAACAACAGCTAACATTTCTACAGGCTAGCATTCCCACCAGCTAGCAGAATGACAGCTCCTTCACCTCAAAGCTGAATTCTCTCCTAGCCTGCACAAGCTGAAAGTGCACCTCTATTCCCAACATTCCAGCAAATGGCAACTTCAGTCAGGATCAGGCTTTTGTTTAAAAAGCACATGCTAGAGCTCCAGCCCTGCTCCTGAAGTTCTGTGTGTCCCACACCTTCTCTAAGCATTCTGTTAGATGACATTAGGCCCCATCACTGTGTTGATCCTGGACCACGATGCAGAACTTCAGGGATGTGGCTGAGCTTAAACAACAGAGAAGAGTGACAAACAAGAGCTGTGCAAGTGTCAGGGGCAGAGCAGTGAGGGAATCAGAGGAAGCACACTGACAAAAGCATGCTCTATCAGCTGCCTGATGCAAGCAGCACTTCTCTTCCAGAAGGCATTAACTGGGCAATGTCTGACATCATGTTTGCTGTAATGCATTTTCCTAACGTTAAGGAAAAAACCCAAAATACATTGTAAGAATTCTCAGTGGAGGTTTACCTGACACAAGGATGCATTACACCTCTTATTCATTAGGACACTGAGGGGAAAGATGGCTATGCACTGACCAGAGAGAGAAAACACTTTATTCTGAAGGCACTGAAGTGCTGATCAGCAGACAGATAATTAGCCTGCCTCATTTCTTTAGGTGAAGAGGAATTTACACCAATACATGTTTAACCACCTTTTTCCTTGCCAAGACAGAGAACCTTGAGCCCTGCTCAGTGTTTAAGGTTAGAAATAACACACTTGTTGGTAACAGAGGGGACAGCCAAGATGATGTCTCTCCCACTTCCAGTTCCCAAACAGACATGCCCATGCATCCCTCCAGGAACTTTCTCAGCAGCTCCTTTTCAACTGGGAGCATATTCTGCACAGAGGCAGAATGCAGCATCTCAGTTTATACTCTGGATTGTTTGATGAACCAGGCTATCACCAGCCTACTCCTCAGCAGTGAGCTTTGCAGAGTCCACAAGCTGATAACAAACTCACTTCAAACAATCTATAGTCTTACCCTAGCTCACACCATGTGACAAGAAACCAAACCCACACTGGTGTAGGCAAGTCAATAATAGTTACTGCAAGGTCTCCATGCTGGATAATTATCTGTTTATATTGCAGTCAGTAAAAAAAAAACCCAGTAGGATAACTGGTAACAGGATCTCTCAGGGTGAAAAATGAAGAACTTGGGGAAAAAACCCTCGAGAAGTTGTTTTCATGCTGTAGGCATTTTATTTCAATCAGCTACCAATCTCTTTTGTTTGCATCCTGACATTCTGCACCATGGGCTGATGGTTCTCTATTTCACATCTGATTATAACAAAAAGCACAAAGGAAAGGCCAGAACTGCACAAGTATTTGCTGCAAATGTTTGGTCAGAAATGCTAATCCCTGTAACATTCAGGAATGCAACAAAAGGCAAGAAGGAGATCTCTCCAACTGCGAGCTCACTGGAAGGAGACTGCATTTGCTGTGGAAGGGAAGGGAACACAAGGAAAACAGACACATCAGCTCCATGGAGAATGGAGCTGGCACCAGGAACCGACAGCTCCACATTCTTCTCTCCCTCCTCTTGCCCCATCTGCTTTGGCTGGCAGCACCAGGAATCTGACTGAGGTCACCTGCCCAAGGCAGCACTGCTCTGCCTCCCTGGGAAGCAGCCTGGACAGGTCCTGGGGAAGAGCTGCTGCCTGGAACAGCACAGCTGCCTCAGGGGGAGCTGCTGGCAACCTTCTGCCAGCTGCACTGGCTGCTCTGGCCTCAAGGGTGGCAGGGCACACAGCAAACCCATCAGTGACTTCACTGTGACATTTTTATGCCCACAATTGACTTACAAAGGAATATTTAGAATATTAAACTGAGCTATAAGTATGTTTTACACTGCTTTCATTGTAATTCATAATATTCCTCATTTTACTTGTTGCTTTTCTAGTGCTGTACATGTGACTGCACACAACTGACTGGAGAGCAGAAAGGGAAACATCGTCAGGAACAAGGAGAGTGACTATTCCATGGACATACATGAAGAGATTTGTTTTCTTCAATGCAGAATCAGATTAGTCATGAAATAAAATGTCTGTCTTAAGGACAATGCCCTGACACCATTCACCTGGGGAGACAATCTTCAGTCTAGCTCTGAATGGAAATCAATAACCCAGGCAACTCTGAAGTGTATTAATCCCTGAGTGCCAAAGGAACAGCACAGCCTGCCTTTTCTGAGGTGAGGCAAGTAACACCAGGGAAATGAAGGCAGATTTGCATGTCTCCTTCAAAGCAGTTTTTAATCCCTGATGGTTGCTACACAAATAGAAACAACCTTTTATTGAGAGTACAGATTGTCCTTTCAGCTGAGCCACCATCTTCAGCTCGTTGCCTTCTTTTGGGAGCATTCACTCACTCAATCTTTCCCAGAGAAGTGTGTTCAGAGAAAGCTCCATTTGGAGTTCAGAGTGTTTGTTCCTTTTCTTCTGTGTTGCCAACAAATGAACAAACCAAAATAATGTTTTACTTGAAAGTATGTGAGAACTCAAAGTTCTTCCAGTGACTGGAAGACTGGGAATGGCAGAAGCTGACAGGCATAGTCCTGCTGCCCCTTGTGAAGAGATCAGGAATGCCTGCATGCCCATCTGTCTGCAGAGAGCAGGCACAAACAGTCAACTGAGACCTAGAGACTTGTTGCTGAGCAAACCAACCCTGCAGTGAGCTCTGCTGACTGGCAAAGCTTTCCTGCTGGCAACCAGGTAACACTGGGCTTTGCTTTGCAGGGCTATTGTTTCAGCAGAGCTTGTGTCTGTCCCAAATCCTCCTGTCTGAAAGGACTGTTTGTTTGCTGCTGTGCCTGCAGCAGGACCTTGGCAGCACTGCTGCACTGCCATTACAGTTGAGTCCCACACTCCAGCAGATAAATGTTACTCTGTGTGTAAAGACAAAAGTATGGCCCATACCTGTGGGGAAAGTGACTTCTGAGTAAGCAGAAGGAGCTGCTTCCATCAGAAGAGAAGCCTTTGGAATGACTATGGCTCAGTGTCAGAACAGAGTGCATCTTCAGTCATATCCAAGCCAGTGGCAGAATTCCTAACAGCTTCAGGTTGGCCAGGATTGAGTCACACACCTTTAAATCACACAGACCAGCCCAAACCTCATATTGATTGCTGTCTGAATCCTCAGCACATCTGCATCAAAGCCCAGGGAGCTGGATCCCCTGCAGGATCCAGCACAGGCACCTCTGCTATCTCCAAGGAACACTGCAGTTTCCAGCAGTCAGGACCAGCTCTGTAGAGGAAGCAATTCCTGCCCCTGCTCCTGGGTTTCATCTCAGCCTGCAGGGCACAGAAACAGCTCCTGCAACTCAGCCCACAGCAGCACAGAGTCACACAGCAGTGGGACTGGGAGTGAATCAGGAAAGCTGATAATGTCACAAGTGCTGTACACCAGCTCAACCAAGAACATCTTCCAGAGTTAGGCTGTACCTTCCAGACTATCTCCTGCAATCCTACACCTTAAGCTGTCAGCTCCTAAGAACCCCTTGGTGACTCTGTGCCTGGGGCTAGAAATGCCCAGCAGGGCTTAGTGCATGCTGAAGCTGGCTGTGAGTAAACAGCCTGCTCGAGAGGCACAGGCTGCATCCCCACATGTAGCCCAGCCCTCTCCACTTCAGTGCCGTTCAGAACACCCTGGCTGTGCTGGCAAGGGCCTGCTGATAGCCTGCTAAAAATACTCAAGTGTTAGTAACACAGCAGCTAGGGCTGGGAGAGCTCTGCAGAGCCAGCACAAGGCTCCCTGTGTGTGCTGACAGGGACCCTGCTCAGCTTCCCAACAACCAGCTTTAGTTCCACTGCCACAGAACTTCAAGCAAGTGAATGTCTGGGAGTAATGTGATCCTGTGCAGATAAAACCACACTTGAGGCAGATTTCAAATAACTCTGTGGCTAGCATATTTGTAATCTAAAGTCTGTACAGCACCAGGGATGAAAAGATGAATGTGCACCTGCTACAATGCATGACACCTCAGTTAGAGAAGCCTGCCACTATCCAGGATGAGATGTACAAAGAGGAATGGATGTCATGTCTGGCTTTGGTAACAATGCTTTAACTTCTAGTTATCAACAGAAATATTTTAAATGATTGTCATTTAACAAACCTCTTTCAACAATATTGCTATTCCCTCATCTTGATATGCTGTGGGTTTGGTTTACAGGATGTGGACTAGAAATAACTGTCAAGACAAACAATTTTTTGTCTTTTTTACATCACACGAACTGTTTTAAACACCTACTTGAGAAAAAAAACCTTTCCACTTCCAAGAACAAAGGCATTTAAATACCATACTCCAGAGTTTTATGCTTGTGTGTATCAGAGGATTTAAACAGAGCAGAAGGGAGTTTTCCTCCTTTTCATGTATTCACTCTTTTTGGAGACAGAAACCTGCTTCTGTTACAGGATTGTTGACTCTCAGAAGCTACCAATGCCATCCTATTACTTAAAAAAACCAAAGAAACGAGATTTTAGATGGATTTTAAATGGATGAAGGCAGTAACACATTTTACAACGAGATGTAATCTGGAAATGAAGTAAAGAGGATAGATTGGGGTTTAGAATAGCTTTTGGAGCTAGAACAGCCAAAACCATGCATGCTCTGACATTCTTCATGACAGCTTTTCTCGAGCAGCAGAACAGCACACAGAGCAATTGCCACTCTCCCTCTGCTTTGTTAGCTGTGATTTTCTGTGGTGAGATCTCTCCCCAAAGCTGCTCTGGCTGGCACCTTCAGTGTTAAGGCTGTGTCAGCGTTTCCATTATAAACAGAGGGCCCTATAAAATCAGCCTGAAAGAGATCACTCTGTACTGAAACTCAGCATACCATTTTTCCAGGCAGGAGCACACAGTTTATTACTGCTATTAAAAAGAACTGATGTTATTTCCAGCTCTTCTGCTCAAAGTTTTAGCCTGGTTTCTTCACAGAGAAATACCAAAAGAAACAGCTTTGAGGGAGAAGCAGAAAAATGCCTAACAAAGAAGGCAGAATGGTTTCCCAGGGAACTTTGGGAATGTGGAGGGACAGGCTAAAGACTCTCTGAAAACCTGATGAAAATGACAGATGGACTCTGTGATTCTGCAAGGCAATTTACACTCCTTGCAGTGTGCTCTCTGTCCTCTACTCACATCAGAGACAGAAAAAAACCCACAAAAACCAGCCTGTTCCTTGGTACTTTCCCTCTTCTCAAACACCTGCAGGGCAGGAGCTAGTTTCAGCACAACAGCCTGTCCCTGCCAGGGCAGGGAAAGCTTTCAGCAAGAGACTGGAAAGGCTGATGGAGAAGGGGCTGGGTGATGTCTGGAGAGGGGGTGAGAAGCCCAGGGTAAAGGGATCGATTACACAGGAAGGAAAGGCCTGGCAGGGGCTGTAAGCTAGGACAGATCTCTCAACAGAAAAGGACAAGAATGGTCACCTCCAGGCACAAAGTCTGTTGTGGTCAGGGAGATCTCCACCTTTCAAGTGCAACCCAGAGGTAGGTTTCTTGAGGAGAGAGGTGGGAAGGAGAACTGATTTTGTCCTTGACAGACAACCTAAAAAGACTTGAGGGATGGAATCCATCACCTCCACCTGCAGATGTCAACAAAGTGTTCCCTGCACAGAAGGGAGCCTTCCCAGATAGCTATCTGCACTCCTTGCACAGCAGCAAATTCACAGGCCTGTTGATTTGTGCTGTTTTGAACAGCTAGCTAAGGGCAAGGTGAATGATGTTCTAGAAGTGCCTCTAAGAGCCCAGGCAGCAATCCCTGCAGCAGCTCTCTAAACCTAGCCACGAGCAGCACACGAGCTAGAGTCCTTGTGCAGTGCTGGTCCTGTGTGGCACTGCAGCAGAAGGCAGCACCTCTGACAGGGGCAGGACCCTCCCCACAGCATTTGCCACCAATGCCCAAGTGCAGGAGAGCTCTACTGTCCTGCCACAGCCTGGCAGCCAACACTTGCTTCTGACACAGCTCTTGGCTGCTTTGGAAGGCCTCCCAACATTCACAGATCTGCTCCTGGCAGGACAAAGGAGAGCCGATAAACTGTGACCGCTCGGACTTGTGTCGCTGTAGCACACTCAGGAATGCTTCTGCAGCAGGAGATGCAGGAACAGCTCTGCCACAAGCACCACACACTGTGCCTGCACCTGCATGGATGGGCCAACAGAGACAGGGAGAGCCTCTGACAACAAGGGTGTTTTCCCTCTGCAGGCTAGATCCCAATGGATTCACTGCTGGGTCTAACACTCTTCACCATCCACATGAAAACAGCATAAACAGATAGATATACAACTCCTTAGGAACAGGATGGGTACCATTTTTGTCTATTCTTTGGAGTTCTCAGACTTGGTTCAGAAATTAGAAGAGAAACAATTAAACCTATTTTCCAATCAAAAGCACTGTTTCCCAGACCAACTCCAGTCCTAAAAAGTTACAGATGATGAACATAAAGCTGCTGAATACTGTGTCTGAATACACAGACAGGCTGTGACAGGAGTGGGCAAGCAGAGCAAAGCTCAGATCTCTCTCTGTGAGCTGCATTACCTAACCCAAACAAATAAATTCTGCAATGGGTATTTTAAAGGGGTGGAGGGGGGAAATCCCTTTTCCTTAAAGATTTCCATCAGATTTCCCTGTGCTGATCATCAGCACAAGTACATAAACCATTTGCTGTCTCAATCCCATCTCAGGAAGGAAACTTTCAGACTTTGCCACAGTTTACACTGAAAGGTTTGTTATTTTTTTTTCACTAAATGGCTGGTTTATGTACCAAAGTAAACAACTAGAAGATTCAATCCAGAATTGAATTTCATACTAACCACCATGTGTCTCATTTTGCAAATCCCTCTGGTAAAACTACAGAGCAGTGTTAGTCCTGCACTGCCTTTGTAACTGTCATCCAGTGGTAGGTGCTTTATGAATTGAGGCTTCGCACAGGGCAAGGACAGCTAGAGCTAGCTCAGCTCACAGGATGGAATGGCTACTTAAGAAATTCTTCTCTTCCAACCTATTGGAGCCAAGACAGACTAGAAAATGGAAACAAATGGGTAAGGAAATACTCTGGAGGAAAACTGGCCTAAATATGAAGCCAGCAGAAGCTCCTCTACAAATTCAAAGCATAGCAAACAAGAAAGTTTACTTCACTTCCTTTTGCCTCTTGCAGAGAAGGCTCAGATGTTTCTTCCTTTAATATCACACAATCTGTATGCCTTTCTGGACCTAAGTGCCTATGTTTCTGATCTTAATTCACAGTCCACCCAAGGCAGAGCCATCAGACACTGCTGTAGCAGCACTGCTGAACACCACAACAGTTTCACCAGCAGTTCCTCCAAATCTATCAGCAATCTCATTGACCTGCCTTTCTCTTAGGTCAAACAACCAACCCCTGAAATGATTAAACAGACTGGACTCACACCTCTCCAGTGGGATAGCAAAGAGGATGTTCCAAGGTTTGAAACTTGCCTAGGAGTAGCAATTTTGAGTGGACTGTCTCTTCCTTGCAAAGTTCTGCCCCTCCTAGAAACCCATCCCAAATGACAAGCAGCCACAGAGATCAGAAGGGCTTAATAGAAACCTTTTCATGCTGAAGAGGCATCACTGAACCTAAGGAAAGTGGCAAGTGGAATGGAAGAACTAAGAGGAGCATTCAGCCCCACAAGACAAAGTCACCTGTCAAAACCCATTGCCAGTTGTCTGCCTTTCCCCTGCACAGCTTTACTAACAGCAGTTGGCTCTGCTGTAGGTGGGAACAACCACCCCTGATCAAACACAAAGCTCACCAGCTGAAGTCCACTGCCTCAGCAACAGGCAGAGGCCTCCCACAAAACCAATTCCATGAAAACAGTGGAACGAGTGTCCCTTTGCCCACCAAAATTCAGGCTGTCAAGAGAAGCATGAAGCTCAGAATGACCTACAACAACGGGCAGAGTAAGGCAGGGAGGTGGACTTTACAGCCAGGGTGAGAGGCAGCAGCAGAGGAGCAGGAGCTCTAGTTCCCTCATTCCACTGAGCTCCACATCCCTTCAGGAGAGTTTTACAAGCCCCTCCATAGAGCCCATATGAAAGCCATCACCCCCCCCACGTTCACCCAACCCTGCTTCCAGTGCCATAGGAAGGATGTCTTGCCAAAGCCAGCATCCCAGGTGGAATGCATGCAGCCCATAGCTGGTGTGCCACACAGCACCAGCCTCCAACAGGCACACAGCTGAGCTGCCCACAGCCAAGCTTTGGGCACTGCAGTGTGGACTGCTGAATTCCACTTATCCCAGCTTGCTCTCTTCAGTTTACACGTCTCCATCCCAGCTGATCTCTTCGGAGCATAAATAGATTCTCTGTACTCTCACAACAATGTTTATTATAAAAGTACTTCTAAAGGGAGGAAAGGAAAAGCTGAGTTGTAAGACATGCAGAGCCCAGAGCTACTATTTGCATTTGTTAACTAAATATAATTCAACACTACTACAACATTTTGCTAGGGCACTTTGTATTTTTATCACCACAAAGATGCCTTTGTCAGGACTCTCAAACAGTTGTCCAATACATGAGATTTTTGAAGTGTTTCCCACAAATAAGCTAAGCACTCTCAGAGCCCAGATGATAAACAATGTGAGTATTTGTTATATGCTCCAGTCTATAGACACACTTAGCTGTGACCTATTGCATTACAGATAAAATAGCACAGGAGCCAGGGGAATTTGCAACAAGGCTTCCAAATAAAACTGTTCACAATTGGACACAGGCTCATACTTGACTTGATATTTTATAATGACTTGTAATGAAATACATCCTGCTTGCCCAAAAAGGCTTCTGTCCAAAAGAGAAGATATTTGAAAGGTCATAAACACTTGGTGGCAGGAGGAGAGCAGACGCCTGCTTGAATGCTTTCCCTCCAGATAAATAAGGCTGTGGCAGCTGCTGCTTACAGCCCCAGGCCCATGCCCTAGATCAATCAAATACACACAAACTTGGTGAACTGCAGGAGGCTAGAATGGATTTTTTTTCCACACTAACAACTATAAAACATGGCAGCTTCTCCCTTCAGCTCAACACAAGCAGTACCTGAGGTGCAGCCTTACTTAGCATCACAGGCCCTCCAAACGAACTGCACGTGACACTTGACTAAAGAATGTTTTGTGCAGACAAACTTGCACCACAATGCTTTCACTCCCCACACTTCTTATAGCATCTTGCCTAGCCCATCACCTCACCCACAGCATTTCTGGGCTCTCTACACCTATGAGAAAATGCCACACCAGAGTTTTAAGTTCCAGCCCTTCTTTCTTTGCACTGGAGAACACAAGTGTCCTCTGGACTGAGCGTCTCTGGGACTGCCATGCTTCATAGCTGGCCAAATTGATTTCATATGCTAACTAAGAGCGAGCACATAGGAACAAATGTCATAATTCTCCTCTGGAAACACTGAAGTCTTTGGTGTGTGAATCACTGCTACAGTGAGGATATCAAAGACGTGGCTCTGGGGGGGCAGATCCTTTAGGAAAACAGGAACTACCACAGAGACACTGGGGCACATCTCTGTAAACCTCTGATGCTTTTGTACTCGGTTTGACATCCTACAGCTACTTACACAACTGGTTATGGGGGTTCTCAGTGGACAGCTGTTACTGGAAAGGAATAGAGGAAGGGGAAAAAATCAGAGACTTTTTTCCATTTCATTTTTAGTATGAGATTCAGGTTCTTTTTAGTGTGAGAACACTGAACATCATGTACTGCACACATGAAAATCAGTGGAGTTTCTGCATTCCAGATTGTCCTGCTGAAATACTCTGAGGCTGGCAGGAAAGCTCCTGACACTACTGAACAACACTGCTGGCTCACAGAGACTGAGGTGAAACCTGCACTGCCAAGGGACTGGTTGCTTTTGAATTTTACTTCTTTAAAATAAAAGCTATGGGATACTCTGTGATTCCTACTCACACTGTCTGCTGAAGAGCTAAAACCGTGCAGGAATAACCTGGGAACTCTGAGCTTTTCCCAGGGAAGCTGCAGAGTCCTCCCACGGCCTCACTGCAGCAACAGGGCTGCCCTGTGCTGCCTTTTGTCACTAGGACACAGAGGAGAAGGAGAAGCCTCAGCCCTGCAGAGACTCTGTTCTCACAGCTGGAGACCAGCACTAACCATGCTATATACAGCATCACTGAGCTCAGGAACTCAAGTGGGCAGTGTTAAATTGCAGAGGAAAGCAATTTAAGCAAATGACTAATCTAAACCCTTAAGTTTCATTCCTACTTTGGTCTTTTAAAAAGTGGCTCAAAACCATAAATCATCAATCCTCTCCCACTGTAACAAAGGAAAGCCAGAAGATGGATTTTGCCATCTTAAAGTGAAACCAAGGCAAAGAGCAACAACAAGGCAGTTTACTGAGCTGTGCCAAGCCACTTGAACAGTTGCTTGATCAGACTTGTGACCCACACAACAGGACATGTCTTGAATTTACAGAAGGACAAAAACGTTACTGTAAGAAAGACTTCTTTCTAACTTCTTAGTTCCTTATCTAAGTCAGTATCTTGAGAAATCTTAGTTATCCTAAGATAATCTAGTCTTGGCTACTACTGCATTACAGCACACAGCTTAAAGTCATGTAGAGATACACACGTTTGTACATTATACTTAGAAGGTGTCAAAGTATTTGTTTCTAAAAACAAGAGTGCACAAAGAACTCCTCATGCTGCAAGGTCTCAGCCCACGAAATTAACACAAACACTTACTCTGCCATTTGAATGCTCTGATTTTTAAAAGTCTTTCCAGCTGATGTAACCCTGAACTAAGAAACACATGTGACACTAGGATCTCAAAATATTACACTGGATGTAATCATAACTGAGAGCAAAGCTACATTACATTAGAAAGAGAGACGATTTGTGGCTCGCTCCAGAGAAAGGCAGAACGTTCCAGCACCAACAATGGAAGTGCCTCAGCAGCCTCAAGCCTAGAAGCCTCTGCCTGGCAATTCTGTATCTCACTAGCAGAGCACACTCAGCATCATACTTACTGCAGCAGGACCAGGGGTGCCAGGTCCCTCTTTACCAGCAATCCGATTTTGTTCCTCAGGACCACGGGTGACAAGAATCCTGAAGTGCTGCTGCCTTGTGTTCTGATCTGGTCTGATTTTAAACAAGCATCCCTGCCCTGGAGGAATCCTCTCTACTGAATTGCTCCTGGAGATCTCTGACCCGTTCCTGTTCCTGCCATCCCCGTGCAATTCCGAGCTCGATCCGTCACCTGTGGGGCTGGTTTCTTCTGCTGCTGGCTGGACAGGGTAGGAAGTACTCCTTCCGAGCCGGATCCGTGGGTACCTGACCAATCTGTCCCCTTTTGTTCCAGTAAAACCAAAGTTATAGTCTCCTCCTGCACCTGCACTGCTCGTCTGCGGCTGCTGTAACTGGAGAACAAAGAACTTTTTGCCTGAATTTGCTGACATATCTGGCACATGCTGCAAAGACCAGCGCCGGGGTTCGGGGCTGGGGCTGTTATTTTGAGCCTCAGATCCAAAGGGTAGTAGAGTAACCTGAGGCATATCTGCACTGGAAGCCCGATGCTGAATCCTCACACCGCTTATGTTTAAACCTGAAGCTGCTTCATGGGCCTGATCTTCCTGGGGAGCTGAGGAAGCATCCTCGCTCTGGTTACTGGGTGCAACAGCACAAAAGACTCTACGATTACCGCAAGGAGTTCCATTGATCTGTTGCTCTAGCTCGGGATAGTTTTCAGGAGTCCCCTCTGGACCACTCGGAGAAGAAGAATGGTTTTCTAGAGGGGATGCATAATGCTCCCTCAAGTCTGAGAACGTGCAAGGAGATGCCTGCTCCGGAGAGCCCGGGGTTGCGCACTCGTCCGTGCAGCCGTTGGCTGCTTTGCGCTGAAGCGAGATCTGCATGGAGGAGCTCCTCGTCGGACGCGCATCAATGCTGTTCAGCAGCTGGGGAATAAACATGGATGTGCTCCTCTTTAAGGAGCTCACTTCTTGCAAGTCACCACCACCACCACCGTAATCCGCTCCGTGGCGGGAGAAAGCGTGAGGACTGCTTCTTCTGGGCAAAGTGTGGAATGCCATGAAAAAGTCATCTTCTCTCTCGCGGTCGAGGATCTCCGACTCGGGGGCCGTGTTGCTTCGCCCAGAGCCAAAATGAAACCGCAGCCGATGGGCCATGGTTTTACAGAGAGAAGAAAAGGAGAGGGAGAACAGCAACAATTCAGGCACTGCCAGAAGTTAAAAACCAAAGACATAAACTCCACGAAAAAGTGTCCCATCTGCCAAACTGTTAGTGCTGCAGCCCTGCGAGCGACAGATAGCAGAAATAGCCCAAGTGGCAAGCAGCATTCCAGGCATGATTGGGTAAGAGCGATCGGCGCTCCTCCACACTGTGACATAGGGTAGGATGGTGGGAGTCACGTGGCCTGGTTCCCCCTCTCCAGTGTATGCTAGTGGGGGGTTTCTGGTTTTTTCTTTTTTTTTTTAATGCCAGCAAGAGCCTGAAACAGCACCTTCCCAGCTGCTCCTTTTCCATCAGAGCGGAGCGGCCCCAGCGGGAGAGCTCTCGCAGCTGACTGCGGCAGCGAACACCCTCGGCACTGCTATAAATCTAAACCACACCATACTCACGAGGCACAGTCGTATAAAGCACAGGCAAGGATTCAACTGCAGCTAAACCACTTCAGTTCAGTGCTAAAAGTTTAGAGTCAGCTCCACATGCAAATGAGAAAAGTCATTCCAAGCTTCACTTTCTGGTGAGCGTTGCGGCATCAGGCTATCATGGCAGAAGAGTAAATATAGCACGGTTATGCTTTCAATTTTAACTGTGTTCAGAACACGGCTAAGCAACCAGCTCCTCGCCTTTAAAAAGCCACAGCTCCCACATTGTCTCTACAAGCACAACAGAACCTCTCCTACCCTGCGCAGTCCCTCTCCATAATTAAACATTACAGCACACAAAGCAATCAGACACATGGCAAAGATTCCTCACGCACTAAGAACAGCAGAAGTGTGCGAGAGAGCAGGAAACCAAGTCTCTTTCTCAGCTTTACCAGGCAGTAAGGAGGAGGGAAAAGCAGAGACGGGTGTTGCATGTTGTTCTGCACCGATTTGTCCTAAACATCGTACAGAAACTCTGCCCATTGCTGGCCAGCCTCCAGTGAGAAACTTAGCAATATTACCACCAGTGTGACTGCCAGCACAGAATACTGTTACACCCTCTGAGAGCCAAAAGACCTCAGAAGGAGAAGAGGCAGACAGGATACACCAGAAGATAGACCAAAGAGCCTAAAATCAGCTCTATTACGATGCAGAAAGGTCTGAGGGTCCTGACCTTTGAGGTGTGCTCACAGCAGCACTTGTTAGCACACAGCAGAACAGCAACTCTGCTTAGCAAGAAGCAGAGCTTCATTTCAATACAGGGACATTTGTTCCCTAGGAGAAGTGGAAAGCCTAGGCTTTGTCCACAGCTCTGACAACTTGTAGGTGGAGGGTCAATACTCTACCTAGACATTTAGACCTCTGCTTGCAAGCAGAGTGTTTACAAAAGGCAGAAAATGTCCAATTGCAAGAGCAATGGAAGCTGAAAAGGAAGCACTGCCAACACACAGCACAATCCCCTATTGTCTGAAGTGGACTGTGAGCCAACCAGAAGAAAAACATGAACAGCTTCCACACAGCAACAGTGCAGCAGATTGCCTTGTGGAAGCACAGGTGCTGATAGGATTTTATCTTATTTTTCAGTAAAGCATATTACCCCAGGAGACGGTCTCTCTTTGCACCAAGGGTGAAGATTACATTGCATATTCTCTGTTTTGGATTGGGTGATGGAAAGGAAGGGATGCAGTGCAAAGGCAGAAAGCGCCTTGATAATTTGGGAAGAGAGAAAAAACAAAGTTCTTGCAATAAAAACCATGCAAGTATCGACAGCAATTATTTCAGAGTAAAGTCAACATAATCAGTTCAATGTCTCCTTGTTCTGTAAACACAACCTGACACAACTCTGCTCCTCTAAGACCCCCAAAGTACTTGCTTTGTCAACATCTCAGAACACCTCCTGAACAGCCTGGGGCTCCTCAGCCTCAGGTTGCTGCCTTTGCAAGGGGGTTCTCAAGGGCAGGCTGTCTACTGCACTAGGACCACAGAAAGGTGACCAAGTACTGAAACTGTGGCCAGGGTAAGGCCAGCACTGCACGAAGAAACGTGACAATCTTCAGTGATATCTCTGAAATGAGCAGACCAAAGTGCCACTTCTCAGCTGTCACCGTCACGCAGGGACCCCGTGCACACCAGTGCCTCTGCCACCACCTGCCTGTGTCCTCCACACCACTACAGCCCTGCTCCAGCCACTCCAGGCCATGTGGTAACACCAGCACAGTGCTGAGGCCAGCTTACACACTGCCTGGCACTTACAGTTTGACTAGTGCAAGTGCATTAGGATCACACAGTCAGCCCAACACAACACACACCCTCACACCTTTACTTCCTCCTAAAGGAAGACAGAATCACGTGGCTCTCAATCCTCTTTTCCCCCAGAAGATTACAGCTTGTATGTTTTCATTTGCTTTATATTGGACAGGAAGACAGAGGGAAAGTGTCTATTGTTTTGACAACACTTCAATACTGGTTATTTTTTTTAACAGAAGGATCCTCACAACACTGAGCTTAATCTTGACAAAGCAATCAAGTTTCACAGAGGTTGTACTGCACCCAGCCCAAGAAAACATTCATACCTGACCTGATGAACAAAGGGATGCTGTTAGGACTGTTCACAGACAAAAACCCAAGAGTCATTAGGCAGCATGCCACGGCTCTGGCACATTTCACCTAACACGTTCAGAGTGACAGTGCCACTCATTCCATGTGTGCAAACCCCATCTATGTCATCATAGCAATAGCAAGAAGCAGTAAGATGTTGGCAGACTCCTCTAGAAGAGCTACTGCATCAGACTAAGTTCAACTCTAAGCCCACTAACAATATGCTGAGAGCATTACAAGGCAGAGAACTGAACACACAACACAGCATTATTTGGCCATTACCTTAAACCTCCACACGCCTGCTTCTGCAGTACAAGGTGCAGCTCTGGTAACCACATCCCAAAAGAGGATGCAGAAGAGACACTACAATGATCAGGGGATGAAGCTGCTGCTCTCTAAGTGACTAAAATGGTTGAGACTTTATTGGTTTGCAGTGGAGAAGCCTGAGGAAGGATACAATGAGCTTGGCACTGTCACAATGCTGGGTTAAGAAGGACCATTTTGATCTGACCCAGCAGGGTGCTGCTGCTGTGTATAATGCTAAGTCCCAAGATTAGACACTTTCTATGCTTCTAGCTGCATTTTTAGCACACAGACAAAAATACACCTTTAAGATGTGCTCTGTTTTCATCAGCTGTGTTACAGAGCCTTGTGATTAGTAAAAGACAAGGGAGGCAAGCACTCACCAATCTGTTTTCATCAAACACTTCAAAGAGGAGACGATGATTGGTTGGGTTCACCTAGGAGAAAATTCAATTCAGGTCACTTCAGCTTCATGAGCTTGATCACAATAGATGGGTACCAGTTCTTAGAGAGACTAAACCAAGGCAAACAGAACAGGACTAACAGGTTTTATGTAAATCTTTAGTTTTAGTTAAAATGGAGCACTGGAACACTTTGTTTCTAAACCCTTTTATAGCCAGCAAGAGCCTAGCAGTTAATGTGAAAAGCTCAAGGAAGCTGCAGGGAGCAAGAGTTTTACTGTACTTCTTTCAGCCTTTCACAATCATCTGTTCCAGGCTGTGCACTGCTCACCATTTCTAGCCTGTTTATCACTCATGCCTGCGGAAAACCCCACAGAAGTCTCTCCAACACTTGAGAACAGCAAACATACCTCCAGAAAATTGTTTATGTGCAAGTAAGTTTAAGCAGAAAGGCTGCCAACACTTAAAAGGAAAAACACAGAACACTGGCAGGAAGACAGAACAGCCACTGTTGAACCAAATTCTGCAGTATTTGACCCACTTGATCTGCTTGTTCTGAAAAGCTCTGAAAGCCAAGCTACTATGTTCCACCTTGTTTAATGAAGAACATGCAGACACAATGTTCCACAACGCACTGACAACTCTGTGAGGCTGGCAATGCACTCCCCAGTTTTGAGGGCACCAGACCACTGTGGCACACAAGAAAGGGTATACATTGTTTTTAGACAGTCACATCATCGTTTAGGGTTTTAACAGAGCTTCTGTGGACTCTATGTGTAGCTGAAGCAACACCAATTGTGGCAGCTTTGTGTCTCTCTCTTCCTAGCAAGAGTAAATGGCTAAAAAGGCTACCTTGAACAATGCAACCTTAGCACAAACAGAGCTAACAAGACTGCTCAATTCTGAGTAAATTTCCCTTTAAAACACATGCATTTGCTCCTTGCAGCCTGTTTTACCACTCAGAACACTTAGGAGGCCAGTGTTTGTAAGGATGGGCTTGTGGAGGAGAGGTCATCTGTTTCCAAGCCACGGATGCATGTCCTCTAAGAGATGAACAGTCCAAACCCTTCCCTTCTGGCTCCTGTGCCACCATGCTCATCTCTCTATGTTGGAGGCAAAGGCATTTGGACACTTCACCATCAAATGCTCTCTTCCTGGGGCAATGACTCTCAAGTCCCAGCATTAAGATGTCTCTGTGGGGAGACAGCTGACAGGAGCCCTTGCTAGAGCCACTCTGCCATGAGCTGGTGTCCAGACAGCAGCTCCTATTGGCTCTGCATACTCTAAAAAGCCTAAGTCTCTATTTTCCCCTCAGAGTACATCATCAAATTAAACATATTTCACTAGATAAAGATGATTTTAGCCAGCTGCCAAAACTGGCAAAGCTATTTGGTACCTGATTAAAAAGAAAGACAGCACCTGGACCTTCAGTCCCTGTGTCTGAGCAATTCCATGGTGGGAAGGAGCTCCCCAGGAGATGCTATTAGCAGCACATCCATGTCTGAGGCTTGACAAGCAGTGCTCTGTGCAATACCCATTTTTAACAACCCACAGTGACACCTTGAAGATGAAGAGGCACTGAACCTCTACCTAGGCTCCTGTTGTGAGCACACAGCTCTGCTAAAATTAAGTCACTCCTCCTTGGGAGAATATTTTCAGCTAAATAAGGCAGCTGTCACCACCCTTCTCATTTCTCTTCTGTCAGGTTGGACAATCACCACTGTAACCCCTCTCCTCCACCACTGCCAAGCATTTCAAATTAATTTTTCTGATAAAAATCACCCAGTTTTAGCTATAACTTGGTTTTCATTTTAAAGCAAGGTCTGGAAAGATTGGAATGGAACTATAAAAAAAACCCAAGAAGCCTATTTTGGGCCTTTTTGGCAAAAGAAATGACTTTTTCTGTCTTCCTTCTCCACATTTGTCGTTCATTAATTTTTGGCCATGATAACTTACATTTCCTATAGCTCATGGAAACAACTATTTACCTGTCACTGGAGTAAACATTTGAAAACCACAGCAAGCATGCTCAGATACATTTTCCAATAAAGAGATTTTTGTCAGATGAATTGAGTCCAGAGTTCCTCTCAATAAAATCTCAAATTGTGATCCAGTCCATGTGTAATTAACTGTATGCCCATTTCTGATCTCATTCCACCACTCCAGCAAGGCAAGAACAAGCACAACAGGACAAGCTTTTCTTTAGGTAAACACACAAACAATAAACACAAACCCAAGCTGCTTCTCAGCCTTATAAAAATGCCATGAGATTACTTGTACATGTCACAACAATGATGCCAAGGAAAGGGAAAATGAGATTACTTGTACATGTCACAACAAAGATGCCAAGGAAAGGGAAACTTACTCTAAAATAGAATTCTTCATTCCATTTTGGATTCAGTGTCTGTAAAAGAAATCAACACATTTACACACTAGAAGTTCTGGAGGTTTGACATTTTGCAATCATCCAAATGCACATGCAGGTGATCATTTTTTAGGAAAAAAAGAGAGAGAAAAGCATATCATAAAGAAATTGAAAAGAATACAATATTGCCATCAAATGATGTAGGAATTCTCTCCTGAGTAAACCAAACGTGGGAGGATAGTTGAGTCATGTGGTCCTAAAATAGATGTTAATATAAATAGGGTTCTATGAGTAAAAGATAAATCACTGAGAACCTATAAAAATAAAACCCAAAGATGCTTCCCTCCCAGGATTCATTAAACCCAAGACAGGGTCAACTATAAGGCTACAAAACCAGGGACAGATTTACAGTGCCAGTTAAACAGAAACAAAGGCAAAAAGACCTGAAGGAAAGGTTATTTCTCTGGACTAAGTACAAGACTGTTCCCCAGAGCTATGGGTGATTTCCATTTTAATAACCCTAATGAAATGTACAGGATACAATATACACACAGACTGCAATCTAAAACCCACATTTCAAGCATGAAATAATAAATCAGTAAAAAGAGAGATCAGAACTGCAAACATGAATAATTTGGGCCACTCAAACCTGGGTAAGTTTAAAACCAATGGGTTTGTTTCCAGGCCAGATCATTCCCTCACTCTCTCACATCAGAGATTTACCAGAAGAGCTGGCACTAAAACTTGGCTCTACATCCACCAAAAATGTTGTTGTAGCAGAGAAGGAGAATCTTGGCTGTTTATCTTTACTCCTTGCTGTAGAGACAATAGATTCATCCCGTGCAGGACACTGTGCCTCACCACACTGCCCTGCTCTGCACAGGCTCTTGTGTCATCACATCATGCTGACAGCTGCTGCTTTCAACTGGGGCTAACTGGTAACCCAGCACACACCTAACTCATTAGCAGTGACATGCAACACTGACATTAACCCTGCTGTAGACAAGTGAGGGGAAAAGAGGACAGAACAAAGAATGGTGCAACACAAGATCAAACCCGAAGGCTGTGCAGGTGGATAACAGCTGCACTCGGAAAAGTTTTACCTGCTTCTCCTAAACAATCCTATGACAGAACATGACAATATCTCACGAGAGAAAAGAGCATTGGGCAGGGGAGATGGGAAGAATTAAGAAGGGTAAGGATAGGGATTGTGGGCAGAGAGAGGCCTGCAGCTTTTCTGCCCCAAGAAGCACCAATGCATTCAGCAGAAAAAGGAAGTAATCCTAATTAAACATTCTTCCTTTTTACTGCCTGTGCTCATCAAACGTGTCTGTTACTGGCAAGAAAGGCTGCAGGTAATGCAACAAAAGCAGCATGCTGTCACACGGAACTGGATGGCACCACTGCACTAATTCTGAATGCTGCCTGACCAAAAACACAGCTTTCAGGGAATAGTTGGTGTATTTAGGAGCACAGTTTTTGCTGATTTCTTCCACCTTTACAGGCAAACAATTGGTAGGTCAAGTCAGAAAGCACTAGAAGCCTAGCAAAGGAGCAAAACCCTTGTAAAGGAAGGCTCCAGAAATAAAGGCATGAACAGCTTCATAAGGGATATTAGCTGGGAAACAACAACAAAAACACTCCTCAGCAAAAAGAGCTACGTCCTAAAAAGGGCAAGTACTGCACAGATACAGAGCTGCCAAGAGTCAGGCTGACTGAGATCTTCCACAGGATATCAGAGCAAACAGAAAGGTTTTTCAGCCACATAAATAAAAGAAGCAGTGAAATGTAGTGGGGAGACTAAGCACCTCTAGCTATGGGACATGATGTTTAACATCACCTGTGGCAAAGGCAGAAGAGCTAAGAGGGATCAGGAGGAACACACAAGTTAGCACAATGATGGAGAAGTGAACTCTTCAGAGGTCACATGGAGGGAACTGGATGATCTTCACTGGCAGATGGAATCACAAGCCTAGCAGCAGCAATGTCAAGAAGATACTAAGCTTCTCACAAACAGCAACCACAGCTTTGTGCCTCCTGCAGAAAGAGGAGAGCATTTCCAGCAGGCCACTCAAAAGAGCTCCAAAAGGAAACACAAGGCATTCAAACTTCACAGCTGGAGCAACTACATGTGTGGAGGGAGGCACAGCAAAAGAAAAAGCCCCAGAAATTCAACACAGCTAGCTCATGCCAGAGCAATCTGACATCTTCCTGATAACTCTTTCAGAGCATGGAAACAATGTGCATTTTTAACCCCTTTGGCTGAAATGAAGCACTTCATAAGGCTGTAAAGCACAAGAGGTATCAGACAACTGCACTGGTCATGGAAGAGGAGAATAAAAAGGGAAACTGCA
Source organism: Bucco capensis (assembly GCA_013396975.1). Classification (NCBI taxonomy): domain Eukaryota; kingdom Metazoa; phylum Chordata; class Aves; order Piciformes; family Bucconidae; genus Bucco; species Bucco capensis. The sequence goes on along the minus strand of VWZO01003042.1, from coordinate 155,163 downwards.
GTCCCTTCTGCCTCCTTGAAGGAACTCCTGCAGCACAGTGCCACTGGGAAGTTACCTGTTAGACTGAGGAAGAGAAAATGAGCAGAAAAAATCAGAAACCAGGCAGGGTTAGACAGTCACAGTAACAGACAAGTTGTAGCTGAGGGAGAGAACTGGCAGAATTACTCCTGAGGTTGATCATGTTAATGATTTTAACTCCAAGCCCAGATGTACCAATGATGTTTGCTATGTATGAAAGGAACAGAGATTGCAAACTGCATACTGAGAACATTGCTTTGAGAGCAAAAGTCTGGAGATGGAGGTGAACAACTCCAACCAGAAATGACTAACTAGAACTTTCCAATAGATGAGTTAATATTACTCTTATGGAAATGACTGAGAAAGTCCAGGCTTTAAGTGACAGTTACAAGAAACAGTGAAAAAGGGATGATGTATTCCTGGGACTGCATCTGCATCACCTCATCCTCAGCCCTCCAAGTGCAGTTGGGTTGCTGTGCAAACATCAGCCTGTTTCTCTTCCTTCCTAGGGGAGCACCAGTGAGTTTCTCTCTCCCTTCACACAACCAATACAATCTTTGCACATCTTTTTGTTTATGGTAGTCTTCTCAGAAGCTTTCTTAGTCTCCTTTCACCTGGATCCCAAGCTGCTAAGTACTGCTTCAGATCCACAGGAATGTCACAGCCTGATTGCCATTCCACTGCTCCCATTCCACCCTCTCCTGACTCCGGGCACTAGAGCCATTTAGCTATTTTAAATGCCCACATTAGGAACAGAAAACAAACAGAAATGTTGAAATACAACATTAAAAAATGATCATTTTTTACCAGCAGTGAAACAAAGGAAGGAATGTGTTAGTTCTCTCAGCTCTGTCTGTCAGTACATCATGGCTTTGCTACAACAAACAGTGAGTGATGTGATGAGCTTGGATGAGGAAAGCACCGTGCACACTTGATGTCTGATTTTAGCTGCTAAACCCCCAAACCTCAGACATGGATTTCACTAAGTGCTGCACCATGTTAGAGATCTGTGTTCCTAAATTAATGGAATAAGAGAGCATCCACATACCTTTTTAATGGTCTTTGTCTGCACAAGAGCAAGTTCTCTGTTCTCATCTGCTACATACAAGGAGAGCTTCACATAGGGGTCACTGCAAGAGAAGAAGTCACAGTTAATAGCAACAGAGTTTTTACAGCCCAAGAGAATTTCCATATAAAATTGCCATTTAATTGGAGAACAGCAGCTCCAAACACTTCAGTGAAAGTGCTTTCAGTGACTCCTAGTAACTGTAATAAGCCATTGAAACATTTAAATGATGTTTGAATATGCTCAGTTAAATCCTGACCAGAGCATTAAAAGAGGAAGGGGGCAGGAGAAGGATCCAAGTTAAGGCACAGGGGCAGTGGGGCAAGGAGAGCTCATTCCCCAGCCCTGCAGTACCTGCCTCATTCCATTGGGGGTGAACTCCTGCTGCTGAGAAAGAGCAGGCAAGCAGCACCAAGGGAAAGGGCAGAAATGTTCCTGAAGGCAGTGTCATCCTAGGATCATTGCAAATAAACAGAAAGCAGCATGTAAGGACATCCCTGTGCCACCTGAAATGCACTGCTACCTTGGGTTTGTGTTTTTGTCATTAACTTCTTGAGTAGCAATAAGCATTCAAAAAGAGAACACCTGTGAAATGGAAGAGAAGGAAAGAAGCAAAGAGGAGAAGAAACAAGACCTGAGATTACCACTACCATTTCTCACCCAGAAGCTGTGACTGATGGGATCTGATGACAGCTTATGGAAAGGTTTCTTTCAGTCATCCTGCTCAATTCAGCTTTTCATTCACAAGTCTGGAAGCTGCAGCTGCCTAAACAAACCTGACAGTTGGTGATTTTTCTCCTATGCTTTGCACTGATGATCCTGTTCTAAAGAGCTGTGAAACTTCCTAGGAAAGGATGCTGTGAGGATCAGAGCACCAAAGCCATCCAGCCAGCCTGGCAGAGCTCCCAGGCCAAAGTTTCCTAGAGGAGTTTAGTTATCTGAGGACTAATCACCACACACACAGCTTCTGTTCACACCACCAGGAGAGAAGACAACAGGAGCATCAGACACCACAGAACAGAACACTGAATTCCTAACGGTTTCCTTCTGCACTTGGAATTAGCTGTGACTAAGAAGGATCACTCAAGCTCTTAGGTTGCTTCTCTCACCCCATGTAGCTCTAACTCAGTACAAGTTTGCAGGAAATCATCCCATTTGTCTTCATTAGGATGCAGTATCATGGCAAGGGTTCCAAAATCATGGAAAGACATGCTTCCAAATCCAGGAGCCTGGGAATCTTCTTTTCAAGCATGGTACACACTAGCTCTTGGTTTAAGAGACATTCCAGAAGCCAAATGCTCAAGGAAGCCTTTCAGTCAATCCTCTTCAGCTAGGTCTGTTTGGAGAAAGCTGGCTTTGCTTTCCTCCATGCAGAGGGAAGTTTTAGGGAAAACAAGTCACTAAATAAGAAGACTACAAGTAGAAAACTTGATCTGTGTATATTTTTCCACCAGTATCAGTGTTAAAATGCAATCTTAATGAAACCTGCAAGGTGACAAAAGGACAGAGTCATGTGCTTCAAAGAAGCTGTTGAGTAGTTAATATCCAAGTGCAAATGCACAAGGCTGTTCTGGCAGAATTACTGTAAGAGCAGAAAGTGCCCCAGAAAATGAAAGGCAAGTCTGAAGCCTGGGGACAGTACAGATGGCAATGCTGCACAGCCAGCCCTGCAGCACCCAGGACACCCACAGAGCAACAAAGCCACACAAGGCAAGCAAGGTCACTGTGACCAAGAGGCTGCCCACTGCAGACAGCCTGACTGGAGCAGGAGGACATCACAAACCTACACTCAGCAGAGCAAAGAGTGATTTTATAACACCCTCTTCATCTGTGAAGGTGTTTCTTGAGGAAAGAAGCTATTTCCACAGCAAGGATTTAGTGTGAGGCACACAGCAGTTTCTTTTACCCACTGTAGGGCTCCTCCTTTGCCAAGAGTGCTGCAGACATCACAGCCAACAAGCCAACCTCTGGTGCACTCATAATGCAAACCAAAGGGTGAAAATCCCCCTCCAGGTGCACTGAAAGAGACAGACTCTGCTCTGAAGCTGCTAACAGCTCTTTGGAAGATTTGCTGGAATCCTAAGAAAATGATGTTAACAAGAAAGGAGATGTTAATCATAATCACAAGGTACTGCACAGAGAGTTTGGCAGAGCAACAGCCTGGCAGCAAACAAATCCTTTTCCTGACCTTCTGCAATCCCTCAGCCATTCAGAATCCTCCATTTGCCATGCTTGTGCCAACTCTCAGCATCTGGTACCTTCCTAAAGCTCAAGCAACTGGAGATAAGCAATTATCATCTTCCCTTTCAACCTCAGTTTGAAAGAGCAAGCTTCCAGCTCTTCTTCTTCTGGAGGACAAAATACGTGCTGATAGCTTAAAAACTCTGGAAATAAATAAAACCACCTCAGAGATCAGCATCCTTTAACAAATAGAGTCTTTCAGAGTACTGTGAAGCTGGGACCCAGGAGTGCTCTCCTCTTTGCTCCCTTGAATCTGGAATTGCCTTTGCTATACATTCTTGAAGCAGCTTTGAAAGCCAAGTCTCCAAACCTCTTCTGCCTCTGACCCAACCTATTATTTCTTTCTTTTCAGCTCAGAAGCAGGGGAGGAGAGCACAATGAAACCAGGGAGCCCTGCACTGCTCTGCTTCTCTTTTAGAAGCTGAAACCACCTCCCCACCCCCAGAATTCACTACCACTTGCTATGCAAGTGCCTGCGTGCCAAGCCTGGCACACAAAGGCAACCTTCCCACTCCAGAGCAGCCTCACTGTTTCAGAGGAGCCAAGTCCTGCACAGGATGATCACTTTTCCTCACTAAGAAATGCAGGTGCCTTCCCCCTGAGCTAGCCCAGATGTGCTTTTACAGCCAGTGTGCCTTCAGAACCAGCACTGAGCAGAGGAAGCTCCTTGGATGTGAGCATGCTTTACAGAAGCATTCCATGTACTCAGAGTGTCTGCATGCACTGAGCAGAGCTTCAAGAGCCATCAATCATCTCCAAAAATCCCAATGGATTGTTTGCTTTGGGATTTTTAGGTTCAAAAAGATGATGGAAACAAAGTCCAAAATAGGCAACGTCAAACCAGATACTTGTAGCAAGGTTTCATGAAGAGTAGCAAAAACAGTAAGGCAGAATATCTCTCTCTTTTCTAGTCACTCTTTTTTATCCCAATGGCCATTTTCCCTACGGAATTCCTCCGTTCCTGACACTGTAAGAAGGGAGAGGTGCAATGAAAATACACCAAGTAACTACAGTGAGTCTTTCAGAGCACATCAGCTGCATTTGCTGACTGGCTTTTATTTCAGCATCAGCCTTCTGGGGTTCATCCTCCTGCCTGCACTCAGTACAAGTTTGTCTAACAGAGAGCAAGATTCTGCTCTCACTGTCACACAAGTCACGTAGTATGTGACTAAAGCAAAGCATGAAGTGCCCAACCACACGAGAAAAAAGGAGTATCTGCTCTCAAGAAGAAGAAAAGCTTACCTCATTCTTCACTGGAAAGCCCAAGGTGCAATCCATTGCCTCTAAGCAGCCTACAGCCTCACCTCTCCATCCTGCATCCCAGAGCCAGTTTACAGGCCTCCCGTTCTGCTGCTAGTTTTGTGTTTCCCAAAGAAAGGCTCACACCTCATCTGGCACCACAAGAAACTGAGCAAGGCTTTATTTGAAGAGCTGCTAGAGATAATGACTCACATCACAGACAGCTGCACACAAGTGCCTGTGGCTGAAAAAGAGACTTAAAAATTATCTACCAAACTCCACCTACAGCATCTCCACCTTCCTAGGTTGTTCCTTTAAAATGCTGTGTTCTGATCAAGAGCAACAAGACCAGGTTCCTTCACCTTTTCCCTGTATTAAAAAAAACCCCAAAGCATAAGGAAAAGCTCAGTTTTCTAAACATGTCTCCAAAAAAAGAGTATCTTTTGATCTCTCCGAAGAGATGGAGGTGTAAACACACATATTGTTTCTGTTTTCCTCCAGGCTGTTCTTGCTGGTTGCAAGGCAGAGGTAAATGAATGCTCTGACAGAGAAGCTGCATACATCAGTCCCTAGATCTGAACTCTTCCCATGCCATTCCACACTCCCAAAATATCTTAACCAGCTCTAAAATCCAGCAAGAAAAGTCAAATAAGAAAGAGAAAGAAAAATCCAATGACATCCTAGCTTTTGGACCAATCTTCAGCAGAATTGCAGGCAGCATCCCCACCAATGAGCACACACATCAGCTATGCTCAGGAACAGGCTTAGCCAGCCTGACACAAAGGGACAAGAGAGGCCACAATTCCAGAGACACTTTAAAGGACCTAATTGAGCCTTGCTGCTCAAAGCTGCCTCACCCCACCCCTTGCTCCTGTCCCCCTGCTGCTCCCTCCTAGCTCACAGCACAGAGATGCAACAGATGGGGAAATGAGCTGGGGTGAAGCCTTCTGTGCTTCAGACCCTCAGCCACCAGCCCTGGCTGGCAGGAGCCCCACAGCCTCAGCTGCTGCAGCCAGGCACCAGAGGCCTCAGACAGCACAGACCTGAGGAAAGGAAAAGGAAAGCAAAGGAAACATGTAATTAGCCTGTGGAATTCACTGTGGTTAGGGAATTAGGCAGGTTCAAAAGGGACCATGCTGCTCATGCCCATAATAACAGCAATCAGCTAATTACACCAAAACCTTGGGAATCCTCTTGCCTGAAGTCTGATGTTAATCTTTAGCTGTGGAGGTAAAGCTGGAACTTAGGGAAGCACGTCATTTTCTTACTAACACAGGTTGGATTTGCTAGTAGAGATCCAACTTCCAACAACCTCAGATTAAAAGATCTTGAGCTGAGCCTTAGAAGGTAAGGAAACTGAGGACAGTCTGCTAAGGGAGAGCTTGCCAGTGCAAAATCAGGAGCTGGCTGTCTTTTCTTTAAAGGTATGCAGTGATCCTTAACCTGCAACCAGGAAAGAAATGTATATTTCAGCTTGAGAGAGTGCTGTCCTGTCATAACCAGCCACAGAAAGTTTGTACAGAATCGACTCAAACACTAAAATGTAAGAAAAACAAAGGAACTAAGCCACCATTTAGTAACTTCCACTCTCACCTCTGCTTTTAGTTGACATCTCCATCTGTGGCTGTTAAAAGTTAAGCACAGTGACCCAGAAGGTCACAAAATAAATGACATTTCTATTATGTTTCCATTTTAAGGAAAGCAGCAGAGGAGTTCCTTGCCATTTCTCCTGGGTACAGAAGACAGCAAGTTCTGTACAGAGGCACTGCCACTAAGAGACTTGAAGCACTGACCTCTGCCACAGGAGGAGAACTTGGCAGCAAAGGGCTGGGCTTAGTGAATTAAATTCCCTAGTGATTACTGTGTCAACAACTGAATGAAAAATGCAAGTTATGCAAACACCTCACAGAAGGCAAGTGGCCTCTATTGTCTGCAAGCAGAGCAGTCACCACATCGCAGAGGATGCAGCCACCTCCTTCCCTGCTCCTGGCCACTGACAGCAGCCACAAACCTCTAAATGGCACGTGTGCTGTTCAAGGCCACAAACCTGTACAGTTAGTAGCAGGTGCAAGGCCAAAACTGTCACACTATCACAGAATCATTGGATTGGTCAGGATGGTTGGAAAGAGATAGTTGGAAGAAGTTGCAAGTCTAAGATCAAGTTTAAGAAGGGTTAAACTGTCATTGCATGGTCACACAGGCTGCTGCCTCCCACACTGCAGCTTCTCTGCACCTGTGCATGTGACACCTGCCCACCATTGCTATTCATTTGATGCAGTCTTCAGCCTTGTTCTGAGGATGGAATAGTTTCCTCACAGGCTTTTCCTCAGACTCCCATTTCCAGAGCAATGGACTGTGTTCCCACCACCACTCATGGAAGCTGAGGGCTGGGCTTTTCTCCCCACCCTAAAAAACCTACCTAAACCCAAAAAGCCCTCCCACACTGGGATTTTCTGGGATGTTTCTCTAACCAGAATCATTAATCTCCTCACAGGCTTTCCTCAGGCTCCCATTTCCAAAGCAATGGACTACTCCACAAGCATTAATCCTGTCCATCCCCTGCCCCAATGGAAGCCAAGGGCTGGGGTTTTTCCTCTACCCTAAAAACACCTTCCCACACTGGATCTTCTGGGATGTTTCTCTGACCAGAACCATAAATTTCCTCACAGACTCTTCCTCAGGCTCCCATTTCCAGAGCAATGGGCTCCTCCACAAGCATTAATCCTGCTGTTCCCTTCCCCACAATGGAAGCTGAGGGCTGGGGTTTTCCCCCACCCCAAAATACCTTCCCCAACCCCCCAAAAAAACCTTGCCACACTCACACACCCAAGGCCATAGAAACACAAGTCTGTTTCCTCTCCCTCCTGCAGCAGGCTGTTAGGTAGCCAACAGTCACCCTTGCTGCAATCCCATCCCAAACACACTTGTAAAGTTTACAAGGTGAAGTGAACTTGTGTCCCTGCAGGAGTCAACAGGCCTGCCTTTCATCACATGTCCTCACCCAGCTGAGACTGAAGAGATCCATTCTCAGCCTGCCTGTCCCTGCTGGGAGCAGCCACCCCCTCAACAAGTCAGTGCAAGGATGAACTCAGTGAAACCTTGAGCACACAAGACACCTTCAGTGACAGGAACATCACCTGCAGTAACAGAAACACTTAACAGCAGCATTTTGTATGCCAGAACAGGAGGAAAAAAACACAGATGAAGCCAAGAAAATTCTTCCTTATTGTGGAGATGATAGGAACCTAGCATGAGCCATCAGCTAAGAGTTAGTTGTTACAGAGATGGCTTTTGTCACAAGAATGTCTTTACTAGGCTGGAGTTAAGAGGAGCCTGCATGCATGGGGCTGAGGGGCTGCCTGTCCCAGCTCTGCAGCTAGGGCTGTGCTTTCCAGTAAGGCAAAGGGAGCCTGCAGGCAGGAATCAACCCCAGGAGCACTGATCAGGAACACCTGAGGGGGCAGTTTGGTTTATGAGCTCTACTCACTGCTGCAAGGAGCTTTGGATGACACTAACCATCAGGCTTTCTGTCTGCTGGAAAAGGAGGTACCAGAGGAGACAGTGGCAGGGCTAGGGCAAGTGACTTCCCCACGGCAGAGCTTCACAGCCTCTCAGGTCACAGAGCTCAGTTTTGCATCTCAGAAGTGAGAAACATCTCATGGCACTGTTAGAAACTCTCACTAAGAGTCATGGAACTTATCCTATGGCAAAGCCATTAACTAGAACCTTGGCCTTGGGTTTCCACTTCAAAATACCAGGTTGGGGAAAGAAATGAAACAAACCCTAAACTTCTAAAAGTTTAAATGAAATCTAAACCTTTTCAAATAGTGAAAATCCTTAAAACCCAGACATGCATTAAATCTGTGCTCATTCCTACCCTAAAGTAAGCAAGTAGAGATGGGAGATACTAAATGTGACCAGAATAACTTTATCCTCTCACAATCTGTAAACAGTATTACAACATTTTAATACCATCACAGGCTTACAGTGTTTAATGACATTTTTCCATTTCTGCCTCAATTTGTTCCCATTCATTTTCAATTAAAAGAGAGTATTGTGTAATTATTCACAACGTGAGAGTTCTAGAGCAGCACTTCCACAGATCTACTCCAAAGCTCTTCACCAGGAGAGCTTTCCTTCAGCTGTGGTCTGACTCTTGTGCCCCACCACAGCTCTCTGTGGTTCTAGCAAGTCTACTAAAAAAGGGAACCAACAGTTCTGTCTGCCATTGTCCCCAACTCACCCAACAACGACTTCACAGCAAAGCTCTAACAACACAGAGACTGACTCCTTCTTGGCAGTGCCTCCAAAACAAGGCTTTGGGCTGGGATGCACATGCCTTTCCTCCCTGCAGTAGTGGGAGAGTATTTCTGGAGTAATAACACACGTTTGCCCCAGGGGAGGGAAAAACAACGTGAGCAGGCTCTGTGGAGCAGCAGCTGCACAGTCCCACAGGCTCAGCAGCAGCACTCAACAGAGCATGGACACTGGGGCTGATGGAAGCCTGGCTCCATGGGACTCATCCAGGAGAGCACCTGTGGAGCCAGCAGTGAGCCTGCTCCTGCCAGGCTGCTGGAGCAGGGAAGCTGTTCCTCAGCAGGGCTCTGGTCTTTGCCAAAGAGGGCAGCCACCTCCACTTGCTGCTGCAGTGCCCTCAGCTTCTTGGGAGCCTCTGCTGGACTCTCTCCAGTAGCTCCTTGTCTCTCTTGACCTGGGGAGCTGACAATTGAATACAATACTCCAGCTGTGGCCTCACTAGGGCAGAGGAGAGGGGAAGGCTTATGGGACACAACTTTCCTGCCCTTATATAATTTCTTTATTAAAGAACTGTTTTTTATTTTTTTCTTCAAAAACCAGGAAAATGTTCCTTTTCCAACAAACAAAAGAAACATGGAATTGCAACAGATGATTCTGAATTCCAGGAGTGAAGTTTCACTGAAATCTATAGCCAGTGCATCCTAAAGACACTAACAGGCACAAACTGACAAAGCCCTGCTGATTTGGGTGAAAAGCAGCAGAGCCTCCTCTCCTAAGCCAGCATCCATCACCAGCTCCTGGCAAGAGCTGGAAATTCTCTGGTGCCCTCTGCTGCCAGCTCCCCACAGTGAGCCAGACCTGCCACAGCTACCAGCCAACCTACTGCTTGTCTGCTAGTCACACCAGGCTTTGGTTCACTGTCCTTCCTGGAGGTAGAGCCCACAACACTTCCTGTGGGCACACTCAGAGAGATGCCTGGAGCTCCTGGCTCAGCCTGCCATTGCCCATGGGTCTGTGACCCCTTCTGCCACTCCAGCAAGGCTAGGGTGCAGAGCAGCCATCCTGGGAACAGTGGCAGGCCAAGGGACAGAATAAGGTCACATTCAGGCAGCAAGTGGGGATTCTGGTTGCTCACACACACAGACTGCAGCAGCACTGATGATGCTGGAGGTAAGCTGCTAAGCAGCAGGGAAGGGTCTGATCCAGGGCTACCTGACACCACAGTTATCTGAGCATACATCTCACAAACCTCTCAGGAGAGGCTTCCTGAGCAGCTGGAATGAGAAGGAAGCAGCCAGCCCGGGCCCTTGCAGTCCCTGAGGTTACACACACACTGAGGATGGACTGCTTTTGCTTAACAAGCACCTCTGGCTCCACCTCTGCTCCTTTCCAGACAGCATGCACACCTGCTTTACAGACCCAGCCCTGAGCCTGTTTCAACAAAAGCCCAAGGCTGCATTCAGCTGCCCTGGGGGTCCTGGAGTGTGCTAATGGAAGAGGTAAAGCCCAAGCTGCAGCTAAGTGGTGCAGTGCTACCTTGCCAAGGCCACTGCTCCCTCCAGGACACCCACCCTCACCATCTAGGCTTTCACTGCCAGCCTCTCCAGCATCCTTGCCCCTGCTTTGCCTTCCAGCTTGGTTTAGATTTAATGAAGCTCCCAGTTGGTTTCTTTCCCTTCCCTTCCCTCTGCTCTGTAAATAACAAGTTCATTTCTGCTAGATTAGAGAACCTTTCATTCCTCCATGGCAAACAGCACTGTCATTTGGAATACAGAGCCAGCCAACTCCCCCTCCAGCGCCGTGCTGTACCCAGCAGCCATGTGCTGAATCATTCCTCTCTTCACACCAGGGAAGAGTGGTGCTAGCAACTCACCACAGCTTCATCCCAGTGCCTCCCAGAGCACTCACCCCACTCGGTAAGAACAAAAAGCCTTCCTTCATTCTTACTGCTCAAGTGCCATACACATCAAGCTTTTCTAGTGAAACTCAGGCTGCCCAGAGCTCCCTCGAAACATTCTTCTCATTTATGCATCTGTATCCACCTTCATTACCCAAGCACCAGCACCCTAGGGCTACCTTCAGAAATGCTCCTTTACCTAGTGGGGACAGTACAATCAAACCCCAAGAGCACACTGGAGGTACCTTTAGGGAAAGAGATAAACCTGACCCCTGAGGCAGCCTGTGCTCTCACTAGAGAAGGGCTTCCTCTTGGATTTCAGCAAGAGGCAAAAGTATTCAGGAGAGGAAACTCTTTTCTTTATGGCTGCATTCTTCAGAGAACAATACCAGTTTCTCCAGTACCTTCCCCTGGCTGCAATCAGGCAAGAAATGGCTTCCAGACTCTGCAAGCCTACAATGGCAAAGCTGATTAAAAACTGTAAGGAAAGCCCACTGAGATGCAAAGCACAGCCTGCTCCTTGTGGCTAGTCTTTCACAGCTACACCATAGCTTGCTCTTCCACCCCAGAACTAAGCTCTGCATGGCTCTGCCCACCAAGAGGCAGACGAGAGAACTCATTTCCTCACACTGTATCATTCCATCAGACCCCTTAAGAGCAGTTTTCTTGACAACCATTCTGGCTGAAGACCAGTGCAAACCATGGTCTGTCCATCCCATCTTTGGATGCACAGATGAACTGAGAAGCAATCACCTGACGACTGCCTTACACCCTCCAAAAACTTCTCTTTTCCCTCTCAAGTGCCCAGCTAACAAGTCAAGGTGCTTCAAGGCTCAGCTGGAATTACAACCTGGACTTGCCATAGCCTGACAAACAAGCATTCAGTCAGCACAGCCCCACTCTGAACTCTTACTGCCAGCCTTCTCATGGCACAGGCCAGGCAGGAGAAAAGGCTCCTCTTGCCTTTCTCTCTGAAAGGCCCCATCCTCAGGGACTGCAACAGTGGCACCTGGCTATGCCCAGGACCAAGACAACTCACTCTGGCTACCACATCAGGCTTGGGTGCCTTGCAGCCTTGTACTGAAAGGCAGCAGGGCAAGCAGAGCCTCACATCCTTCTTGCCTGATGTGGGGAAAGAGGCAGGAGTCACTTTAGGTGTTGCCAAACACTGCCAGAGTTTCACTGCTCCTCCCATGTGCAGAGCTGAGGAAGGTGATGAACTGGCCAAGGGCTTCCAGCAGTGGCAGAGGGCACCCAGAGCCACTGCTGTGGCTGAGCACACAGCCCATGGCTTGCACTGCTGTAATCAAGGAACAGGAACTCTCACCCTGTTTACAAGCAATCAATGATAAAGTGTCCTTGCTCTGCTCTGCTAAGGTTATTCTGTTTAAAGACACAACACAGTCAATGCCAACACCTACCTGGCTCCAAAGATGTCTTTTTTTGCTAGATCAATGCCAGAAACCACCTTCACCCTGAGGATACGAGACTCCTCCTGTTAATAAAAGAAAAGAGGTTTAATGTTCTTTCTTGTAATTCCTTTTGAAGATCAACAGTCTGCAGCAGGTGAAGCTGTGGATGAACTCTCAGCCTGTAGAGAGCAGGAGTCTTTCCTGGGTAGGGTCTGGAAGGAGGTACACACTGCTGCATCTGCTGAAGAACAGCCAGAGAGCACCCAGCTCCAGTCAGCTGTTCAGAGTAAGTCTAGATAACAGTAATATCATCTTCACAACCATGTAACACTAACAGTCATAAAGGTGGAAGCCAATGTGCTGAACAGAGCCATTTCCAACCCCAGATGATCCATCCTCCAGAGAAACTCATGCTGCTTAGGCTCCAAAGCTGTCTCCTCCAACACAAGGGATAATAGTCATAGCACTTCTGTTCAAGAATGCTAATGACTCTTGGTCAGAGAGATGTCTGCAGTTTAAAACAACAATTTTTAACCTTGCACCCTTCAAATGACATTGTTAAGGACCTGTCTCATCACCTTGGTCCATGCTGAGGTCAAGAACAACTTGCAAAGACACATGGCAGTTCTGAAGACATCAAGCTGGTGCTGCATTGATCACTGCCTGCTGCCCAGCTCCTGAGCAAGGCTGCTGGGAAGGGTCATTTGTGTTTCCCCCTCCTTTTGGCCAGGTCATGTTTGCTACACAGAGAGGCCATCAAAACTCAATCTGGAAAGGATCCTACAGGAACAGGTTCTGCAGCCACCCCTATCAGTTCTCCTCTGATAAGGCTCCCAGAACTGCAAGATACAAGATTCAATTACAGTAATCTGAGACTCAGTTCCCTGACGCTGGGTCAGAAAGCAGCAACATTTCCCCACAGGTTTATCCTGGCATGACCATACTATACCTACTCTATTTGCTCTAGACAGCTAAAAGCAAGACAGAGATTTTGGAGATGATTAGGAAGGTTGGAAACACCCCAGGAGCAAAGCTGTACCTGTCTGCTCCAATACCATTCTCCTCTGGAAGGAGCCAGGAACAGATTACTCCAGAGGAAAAGAAATGGAAGTCTCACTGAGCCTGTCTGCAGGGTGAGTTCCTGCCACAGCACCTGTGCTGTAGGAAAGCCAAAGCTGGAGGGGTTCAGCCCTCTCTGAAAACCCTTTGGTTGGTATTCTTTCCAGCAGCACTTCCAAAGGCTTTTCTAACCAAGAAAACAGAATTCCTTCCCAAAGGAGCCCAAATCTGACCAGAGAGGGAAACAAAACACTGGGTGAAAACACAATGCAATGGACTTACATTAGGGAATAGTGTTTTTTTCCTTGTATGACCTTTCCTCCATCTGTTACTGTCAGTACAAGATGCCTGATCTCTGAGCAGCTCAACAGACAAAAGGCAAGGCATTTCCCAACAGTAACCAAGAAATCATTAAGATTCCTTATGAGAAAACAGCGTAGAAAAAAACAGTCAGAAATGCAGAATATTGTGACCTTACTGAAGGAGAACTGGAGGACAAGAAGCAGCAACACTAAGTAGAGAGGGACAGAAAGAGGGATTTGTACAGTTACTACACCATCCATGCTGCTTAGACTTCCCCCCAAAGCCCAGCAGCAGCTTTGCTAGAGAGACACCTTATTCCTGTACTAAAATCATCTCTGTGTGTGAAGTGATAATTAAAACCCCCTCCTCAATGCTGCATGTTTCCACAGCATCACTCCATGCCAACAGGAAGCAACACCACACTGCTGGCATGGCCCTACCATGCCCAGCAGCATCCACACTGAAATGCCAACGGGAAGATGGGAATACATGAAATCAACCTGATCTGTTTTCCCCTCCTCACGTCACCAATACCTGGATTCCTTCCTCTTCATTTTATGTTTAGTAATGAGAGGAAACTGGAGCTTGCTTAGCCGATTTCAGTGCTGTGCCACTGGCAGTGGTTAACACCAGCAACTGATCTGCTGCATCACTTCTTGCACTTGCTGAGCACACAGGCACTAGGGGTTAAAAGGTGAATTCTGCTCAGAGTTGAACAGACACACCAAAGGGAAACACCTGTCTGGTGCGAAGATCAAACTGTACCCTCCTTCTGTCCCCAAACACCAGTATTAGCCACCTACAAAGAGCAAACTAGAGGAGATGAGCATCTAATCCCTCAGTGGTTGTACCCCACTGAATTCTGTTTGCTGTGATGTCTGTCTCCTCAGCTTCTCTCCGAAATGCACTGTCTGAAGTTCAGCTCACCCCACAGAGGACCTGGTCTATCCTTTGAAGCCTTGTCTGTAGGTGCTGAGCCTGGAAGGGTTTGTCTTCTGCTACTCCCCAGCCAGTCCCAGGGCTGCAGTGCTTGAGCAACAGAGGCTCCTGCCCCCGGGGGCCAGGGGTGCTCCAGCTCAGCCCCGGAACGGCATTCCTCCTGCCGTCCCTCTGCTCAGGCAGGGCAGAAGGTGCCTGCGAGCTCACAAGTGTGCTCTTCAGAAGGCTCTGCTCAGCACAGCTGGCAGCAGTGCAGCTGGAGCCCCAGCGCAGTGCACAGCCCCCGGCATGTCGCTGCTGGCTGGCAGCAGTTCAGCAGTAAACCACTCACCTTTCTGGAGGCTCCCTTGCGAGTGAGTGGTGCCTACACTGCTGTCCTCACCCCTCTAACCTCGGCTTACCTCACCCACAGCAGCAGGGAGCCATAAAGTGCTGGCTTAGGGATTAAAGCAGAGTTCCACTGCTAACCAGGCTCATTCTTTCTGCTGCTTTGCCAATGATTAACACACAGTTTATGTATTCTTGCCTACCCCAAAAATGTCAGAGGTTACATAGTTCTCTTCTTTGCTGATGGATAACCTTTACAGAGATTGTGTTTTCCCATTGCCATTTTAGAAGATTCAGCTGATTTAGGTGGAACCAAGCTATGAAACCCAAAGGCAATCATGCAGCAAAACCCAGAGCTCATCGACAATGAACAAACCCAACTCACCTCAGAAAGCACACAAAGGAATTCAGATGCATTTATGGATTTAGAGACTTTTCTAGGTATGTGTAGGAGTCACATCATCTAATTCATTTCTAAATGAACTTCACTCTGAAAAGCAAAGCCATTTCTAACACCTATTACAGCATTCCCACCAAGAGAGCTTACGAAGAAGTCCTCCTGCCCTTGGAATAATAGAACACCTTGGAGCTGAGAAGTCCAGGGAAGAGGTACAACAACAGGGAGAGAAGGTGGGCAAATCACAGCACCCCAAGCTGTGTGCTGATCCCCCACCAGCACGGAGGTAGCTTCACCCCTCCAAAGAACCACCAAGGAGAGGCAGCTTTGTCCACACCAGCTAAACCAGAGCAGATGTGCTACGAAAACCAAGCTGAACAAGCTCTGGAATCTGCTTCTCTATGTTCTAAACACACATCAAAAGAGATCCAAGCAATCCACAGGCCAGTGTAAGAAGGAAAGTTGTAGACCTCAATTTCCTAGAGGACAGAAAATCCCATGATACGTTTAGAGTATGCATCAGAAGAACAGCACTGAAAAAACTCAATCGATATGGTATCAGGTTAGAAGCTTGGCTTTCTTAAGCAGACAAGTGTGAAAGGCACAAGGCTTGGATCAATGCAAGCCAATATCTGAACAGATGCCACGCAGACCAGAGGAGATTTCAGAATCCCAGAGTGTGAGGGGTTGGCAGTGCCCTCTGGAGCTCATCTAGACCCAGAGCAGGAGAAGCTAGAGCAGCTTGCCCAGGATGGGCTCCAGGCACCTTTGCAATCTCTCCAGAGACTCCAGCAGCCTCCAAGGCACAAAGTTCCTCCTCCTGTTCAGCTGCAGCTCGCTGCCTGCTCCTTTGTGCCCACTGCCTCTAGCCCTGTGCCTAGGTGNTGGTATCAGGTTAGAAGCTTGGCTTTCTTAAGCAGACAAGTGTGAAAGGCACAAGGCTTGGATCAATGCAAGCCAATATCTGAACAGATGCCACACAGACCAGAGATTTCAGAATCCCAGAGTGTGAGGGGTTGGCAGGGCCCTCTGGAGCTCATCTAGACCCAGAGCAGGAGAAGCTAGAGCAGCTTGCCCAGGATGGGCTCCAGGCACCTTTGCAATCTCTCCAGAGACTCCAGCAGCCTCCAAGGCACAAAGTTCCTCCTCCTGTTCAGCTGCAGCTCGCTGCCTGCTCCTTTGTGCCCACTGCCTCTAGCCCTGTGCCTAGGTGCCCCAGCACAAAGCCTGGCCCCAGCCTCCTGCCCCCAGCCTTGCAGGCTTGAGAAGCATTGAGCAGCTCTCCCCTCAGGCTGCTCTGCTCCAGGCTAAGCAGTCCCAGCTCTCTCAGAGAGGGGCTCCAGTGCCCTCAGCATTGCAGGAGCCCTGCTCTGGAGCCTCTCCAGGTATTCCCTGTCCTCCTTAAACAGGGGAGACCAGAACATAAATTAAACATTTTACAGATTCTTCCACAACCACCTCTTGAAAGGCCAAACCCCTCAAGAGGGGCAAATCTCCTTCCCTATTTTCCAAGTCTCCCCAGACCCCAGCCAGCCTTTGTCACCCGTGCGTGAGGGAGAGCAGAATCAGCCACGGCCTGAGCAGCAGGAGCACGCACCTGGATATGACAGCTGGTCCTGACCCAAAGCAGAGCTCAGCAAGCCCCGCAGCTCCACGGGTGCTCCCCTCTCTCTCGTCCCCGGAGCGGGCCCGGGGCAGCCTCTGCCGGCCCAGGCGGAAGCTAGGCTGAGCCAGGCAGTAAATGTCCATCTCCCAGGCAACAGCCAGCTAGCATTTCACCTGCAGAGAGCCGAACCCTGCCGGGGGGGTGGACGTGCTTAGGTTTTTTTCCTTCTCTGTCTGTAGAGAGATTTTTGATTTCAAACCAAGATAGGCGTCAGCAAGGTAAATTTCCACTGCCTGGCAGGAGAGAAACCAGAGCGGGCTGGAAAGGTCCCTGCTGCAGAGACTCTCTGAATCCAGTTTCACCCCCTGAGCACCTCAGCTCTGCTTTCATTACACCTGAAAGTTTGCAAAACATGGCAAAAGAGGAAAGACAACAGATCTGTAACTGAAGGGTTTGTTTGCAAAACACACCGCAATGGAAAAGACAACAAATCTTTAACCCAGGGTTTGAATGCTTGGCACTTTTATTGTCCTGAGTGAAAAAGAATCACATGCAGAGCCCCTGGTGTGTTGGACATCACAGAAACATACAGCCACCCCAAAACTGCTCTTTAATTCTCCCCACTGGTGGGAAAAATCCAACAGGATGTGCAGCCTCAGAAGGAAATCCCTTAGCAATTGAAAACCCTGAGGAGAAGTTAGGCTGCAGCAGAGTCCTGCTGAGTCTGACTTGGGTGTATGGTAGATTAAAGCAACCCACATTACAGCTGAGGGAAATAAAGCACTCCAGCAAGCTATTCCCCATCAACACCTTGCCCAGAACACTACCAAGTCTATCTGGAGACACACGGAGAAGAGAGGCAATTCAAAGGGCACAGCTCAACCCCTGAGGACATCAGGGTGAGCTTCTGAAGGCCACAGCAACAGTACATGGTGTCTCAGAATGGCTCTTGTGGTATCTTAATCATCTTGAGATTTGTCAGTGGCAGTTTTGCCAGCAGTCCTTGATAAAAATCTCAGTCCTGCAATGGAAACAAGAACATGCACTGAGAGCATGACCCACATCTCCTCTCTCCTCTGCAAGGTTTAGCAGAGGAACACAGAGGTGATTAGGTTACAGCCACCTGTCTGCCTCAAGCATGGAAATTAAGATCTCATTGCAGGTAGCTTCAGCACGAGCCACCTGGGAGCTCAGCTCAGATAAGCCTCCCCTTACAAAGGCTGAGACTAAACCAAATTGTGCCTTTTCCTCACTGCAGAATTCCCAACCTCTTCTTTTCTTGTAAAAGAAAGAAGTCAACCCCATACCAACCACCTCCATTATTTTGTCCAAAGTAAATCTCAAAATAAGAGCAACTAAATCCCCCAGCAGCTTCTGGAGGACAGAATGCCATGCACTCTGGCTCAGGAAGACCCTCCTGGCTCCATGGGGTGGTCAGTTCAGAGCTCTGGCACTCGTGGTTCTCCAGAGCACATCTCCAGGCTGAGGTGCAGACCTCATGGCCACAAAACCCAAGCTGTGAGGAAACCAGAGGGCTCTGCTGCTGAGCACAATCTGACTTCTCTCCTCCATGGAACCATGTCTGAGGAAAGGGCAAGCAGCTCTTTCACCCTAGATGGGAGAGTTCATCAGCTCCCTGTGCTGGAGCTGCCAGCAGCTTCTGGGGGGAATCTGAAGGGCTGGCATGGAAGTTTCCAAGATGGCTATATGAAGGCAAGTTCCTCAAGCGTAGCCACAGCCCATGCCAGGCTCTGCTAACCCCCAGTGCTACAGAATTTGCTGTCTTTTACTGGATAACTTCCCCATGCACAGCAGAGCCATCACACCAACAGATTAAGCAACACCAGCAAGCAATAACAGAACTGCTGGGTTTGGAGAACTGTGAGGATCAATCTCATGCAACAGAAAAAGAGGACTTGGGACCTCCAGAAGAGGCACCACATCCACATCTTCCTTGGCTAGATTGACCCAGCTGGGGGGAAAACCACACCAGGCAAGAACTGAGAAGGGCACAAGTTTGCCTTAGAGGGTTAGACAGTACCTGTATGCTGCTCTTGCATCTGGACAGAACAGCAAGCAAAATAATGGAGCAAGTTATAACCACACACCTCAGTAGTGCCCTGAGACCAAAGGTGAGATCAGGGCTCAAAATCCCCAGTCCAACACTGAAAGCAACTATTCAGAAACAGGCTCAAATCCCAGCCCTGACCTCATGAAAATCTGCTCACAAGATATTTCTAGCACCTGTTTAAAACACCCCTAGGTGCTCCAGAGGAACTGGGATCTATTTTTATAAACAACAGCTCCATGCAGCTAGATCTACTTGAGCAATTCCAGCAATACTGAACCAGGTCACCTGTGGTCTGTAGAAATAGCTAAGAGAAAGCAAAAGAACTTTCAATTAATGGACTTGCTTGTAGTGCACAAGACTTCATTCTCCTTATTTAACATTGAGACCTATTTCTATCACTCTCTGAAGGCATTCATCTAACCAACATGCTGTGTTCTGCACAGCCTCATTAGTCTCCTGCAGGCTGTGCACACACCATCCAGATCCAGCTGTGCCACTGAAGAGAAAAACTCTTATCCAACACCTTTCTTCAGAGCTTTTCACATTGCCAGAGGTAACCACCTCCTCTCTCCAGCTGACAGCAGAGACCAAGACAACCAAACCACGTCAGCTAACTCCCATGGATGGCTTCAAGCTCACAAGCTGTGGCTGAGCAGGAGACATGACCTCTACACCAAAGGGGCTATGACTACTCAGTGGTTTCCCTCTGGGGGTCTGTTCTGGGCTCAGACTTGGGCAGACACTGACCTAAATACCATCTCCTGCCATTCATCCCACTGGAAGGACTACCCCTGGAAAGCTTCCAATCGTTTGCCATAAAAAGTACAACCACCCCCTGTAGCTGCTTAATTTAGCACAATTTTGTGGCAAGTATCTCAAAGAAGAGTAAGAGACGGTGTAGCATGGAGAAAGGAGAGTAAGAGACGGTGTAGCATGGAGAAAGGAGAGTAAGAGACGGTGTAGCATGGAGAAAGGAGAGTAAGAGACGGTGTAGCATGGAGAAAGGAGAGTAAGAGACGGTGTAGCATGGAGAAAGGAGAGTGTTTGCTGAACCATCTGTACACCTCCTAAATTCATGCCACAGGAAATTCTCTCTCTGAAGGAAACCTCAATCTGCTTTTCTCTGAAAAAGCCAAGATAAGTAGTTGATCTGTAGTGGTAGCAAAGCAACAGGAGAAGCCTTTCTGACAGGCTGGTATTAAAAATACCAGCCAAGCTTTGATGAGGAGTTACTGGGTTCATTTGGAGCAGTCTGTGACCTGAAAGGGCCTCTCCCATGTGCACTTTTAAAAGGGGGGAAAACACCCCACAACAAACCCCAAGAACACAATCCTCCCCAACCCTCCCCCAATCCTGCTCTTGCACCAGGGATCAGCACCAAGATCATCTACATCCAAACTGAAAATTGACTGCAAGTTTAAACAGGAAATTCATAAAGGAAAACACGACAGGAACTTCCTTTCCTTCCCTTAGAGGATTAAATCATTAAGAGCTCAAGCTTTCATTTAAATGAGTACCTAACCTTCTGGCCTGCAAAAATAGCCTTTAAAGTATGAACTACCAGGATGTCTCTACTTGTAGGATGATTACACTACAGTGGCCTTGAGCCTGATAAAAGCTTTGCTAAGCAGAGTGAAACAAGGCCAGCTGGTCTCATTGCAGAGGCTCATTATCCTCAGGTCAGTGTCTGGACACATCTATTACAACAAACCTATTATGCTAGCTCATAGCTAACCAACAGTCCACCAGCACCCAAAGAATCTCCTCTGCACAGCTGCTTTCCAGTAGCACTGCCCCAGGGGTTATTTCTGCCCAGGTGCAAGCCATGCTCTTGCCTTTGCTGAAGCTCACTAGAGCCCTGCTAGCCTGTTCCTCCAGCCTGTCCAGGTCTCTCTGGATGGCAGCACAACCCTCTGGCCTGGTTTGTGTCACCTCCACCTCAAATCTGACTAACAAACAGCAAACTGGACTGGAGCACAAAGGAGCAGGCAAGGTTTAGATAATAATAACACTACAAATGGCAAGTTGGAGATGACTTGGAAACAGATTAAAAAAGAACTCCCAGGAAACCAGCACCAAACCAACTGTGGTTAGGGATCAGGCAGGTAGGAAAACATTAAGCTCAGGTTTTATTTGTAGACAATGACATGTGCAAAAGGCTCCAAGGAGATAGATGCTGGGCAAAGGGCAAGTTGATCTGCAGGCAGTCAAGAGCTGTGCTGAAAAAGGAGAGAGAACACTGACCTGGGTAGCTGTAGCTGTGCTTTGATAAAGCTTTCAGCAGCTCCAAGAACTTCCTGTTAGCTCTGCTGCTAATTGTTTCAGCTGATCTGGAATATTCACCAATGTCATCAGAGCTCTGCTAGTGTTCTGAGAATCCAAACCACACTGGAGTTCACCAGATTGGTGAATGGGGGAGGGTTTGCTTAGTGAAAACCACCCAGGGAAAAGCAGGCAGCAAGAGTAAGGTCTCTTCACGTGATCTGTATCATCACAAGCCACCAGGTCCCAAGATGAACCAGACCAAGGGTGGTTTCAGTGCCACTGTTTCACTTCCTATTGGACTACTCAACAGCAGAGCAGAAAAAGCCAACAAGCATCCTCAGAAAACAATGTCCTTTCAACTCACATTATGCTCATTATCAACCTGGGGTTTATCCTTGCCATTTCACACGCTCTGAAAGCAACTTTAAACCTTCTATGTTTAATAGAATAGCTTGAAAAGAAGGCTTAGCTTACACTGACAGCTGTGGCTTAAGCAGTCAGTGTTATCAGCAGGCCACAGACTAAGATCAGTGAGAAGCCTAGGCTGCAGAGAACTAGAACTGCTATCTTAGAGTTTGAGGCACTGTCCATTAAAGACCTGTAAATGAAGAGTGACACGCTTTCCACCATGGTGCAAAGGCTGATCACACACACAAAGTCCTGTATCACATGGGGAGGCTCAGCTGTACTCACTCCAGTCCCCCAGTTAGTTGCCAGCTGATCACACAAGCAGGTTTGCATAACCACAATCTATATTTCTATTAGATACTTAATGATTTGAGACCATAAGCAGTCAGATTTATTGTGGCTGCAGTGCACTGCAATAAAAACATCACCCAACAATAAAGGGTGATTGGAGGCTCAGTCCTGACCCAGAGAACATCAGTGACCTAGCCCACAGCACACAGCCACACACCCCAGAGCTCCTTCCCCTGCAGAAGGACCTGGAGCAACAGCAATGCCTTACACAGCCTTTGCTGGGAAAACCTCCAGAGCAGGAAAACTGCACTGCCTGACAAGAAAATGCCAGGGAGACTGAAAACCTGAAAGACCTTCAAAGGGAGAACTGCTTACCAGAAGCTAACAGATTTTCCTCTTCTGTTCAAAGCAGAGCTCAGGTATGACTGCAATGCCAACAACTACACCTTCCAACCACAGATATGAATGCTGGCTTGGTGTGTGCACTGAAACCCATCCCAGAGCACTCAGCAGGACAGCAAGCACACCAAGAGAAGAGCACCCCAGAAGAGAACTGCTTCAGTACCACCATGGCAAACTGTCAGGTGTCATGGGATGCATTCCCACTCACACTGCTTTGAGGAGGGGAGGAAAACCTCATCAGAGATGATGGAAAGCAAGATGCAGTGCTAACAGGTCCAAAATACCTACCCTGAGAGCTATTTTAGAAAGATTAGTGAACACTGCTGGCACAAAGCCTTGCTCTACAGTTTCAGAGCTCAGTGCATTAAGTCACTACAAAAAGACCTTGTTGGAGCCTGATAAACTGTGCAGGTAAAGGGGATGGAATGCAGGCTGTAGTCCCAGAATCAGGCACCAGAGCCTGATGTCTGAAGGGAATTCAGCCTGTACTGTTCACCTTTTCATTAGCTGTTACTGTAATTACTGCCACAGCTCAACCACAGGAGACTTCAGCTCAGAGCAGAGATCAGGAATGTCACTTTACACAGCAAGACTCCCTTTTCTGACACAATTGGGTTTGCTGCCCAGATCATCCTATCAGCAAGCAGAAATTACACCAGATCTTTGGGCTCTCCAAGGCAGTTAATAATTAATGGATGAGTTGTCAGTCATCCCTGGTGAAGGAACTCTCCAAGTCATTAACACTTCAGTGAGTGCTGCTGTCAGGCAGCCCAACAGCTCGCTCCTTTGGCCTCTCTTCTCCATCTGGACCAAGTTTAATTCAGGCTGAGACTGATGTGGGACCTGACTTGGCTTAGATTTGGGGAGCTGATCCCACAGTGGCGGTCCATGGTTTCATGGACACGTTATGAACAGCCAAAGAGGTGGACACAGCTTAAAGGTATTGCAAAAAACTTGCTGTAGTTAAAGAAGAATTATTAGCAAGAACCTGACCAATGCAGGAGACTAGATTGAAGTAATTTAGCTACAGAAGTTATTTCTTATGCTTACAGGCATTTAAGATGCTTTTCAGGAGGAAGAGAAGTGGCTACTATCTTGTTTTTAATTAAGGGACATAAGATCACTGCTCTAAGTGCCCAAGGCACACTTGAGTTAACACACATGGTCCAAATAATCAATTCTGGCAAGCTCATCACTAGCAAACCAACAGGATCATGCAAAAAATACATTACTCCTACTTGGAGGAAAAACACTTGTTAAACAAATGGTTACTGTGAGTCTTATGATGAAGTGACCCATCTGCAGAGCTGTGCTGACTTTCCTTTTCCACACCACTTCCACTCTGGGTTAGCAGCATTCAGCAGGGAAATTGAACTTGTTGGACAATGAAAAGGTAACCTGTCCTACACTGATTTATTTTTAACCCTTTTCAGCTGAACTGTACCAATTTACCTCACTATCAGAAGGGTGGCAGCACAAACAGCAGAGAGGAAGACTTGGGGTTGGTTGGTTTTCCTTGCTTTGGGGGAGTTTGTTTGGTTTTGGGTTTTGTTTGTTGCTTGGGGTTTTTCAATTGTGTTAATTGCTCCCAGAAACTCCTTCAGCATTTGTGAAATCCTGTCACTGAATGGGCTGTTGCTGGACCAAGCTCAGAGGTTAGCTCAGTCACTTGTTCCCAAACTGGTACTTGACATTGACTAGACTAAGAAACACTCATTAAAATATTCAGCACTCATTATCCCAAACAAAGGATGGACTCTGTGTTCTGCCAGGCATTCTGGATGCAGAATGTGGCTCAAGGCACCCAACAAAAGCCACATTCAGAATCAATGTATTGCAGAAGATGTGCAATAAGGTCACTCATTCATCAGCTGAGAGCAGGACCTCATCCCAGAGAAGCACAGATGTGTGTTCCTGGAAGCAGCAGAAAGAGAAGGGAGCAGAGGGCACTGCAGTGTAACATTCCTTAGCCAAGTTACAAGGCAAATGAACAGCTTCTACCTCATCTGTGGAGTTCACAAGGCCATACAGGGTCAGGAAG
Source organism: Bucco capensis (assembly GCA_013396975.1). Taxonomy (NCBI): domain Eukaryota; kingdom Metazoa; phylum Chordata; class Aves; order Piciformes; family Bucconidae; genus Bucco; species Bucco capensis. The sequence continues at coordinate 130,924 of VWZO01003042.1, read as the reverse complement.
AAGCAGGTAGAAGCAGCAATTTCTTCATCACACCCAGCTGCAGTCCCAGAGTTACACAACCAGGACAAGGCTTCCAAGATTCAGTTTCTATCAGTTTCCTCAGCAGCCTGTGATCACAAACATAAACCATCTTCCTAACTACCAACAGCTCAGCTCATCCCTGTAGACATAATTTTGGATCCACTTTGAGCCTAGTCCTGCAGCAGCAGCCATCTCCTCACCCCAGTGCAGCAACAAGGCACACACACAGCTATTTAAATGCTAAGGCTATTCTAGCACCAGCAAGGAGCTCAGTCAAGAACATCTGAGCATCAAAGACAGGGTTTCTTCCCCCCAAGACAACAGGTGAATATTACAGTGAATGAAGTACTGTGACAAAACACTCTCAGGATAATATAAATTACCAGAGGAAGTCTGAAGAACAACTTCAGTTTTCCTCAGGCAGGTTTAAATGCAGAAGTAAGATCACCTCCTGGAGAAGTGCCATCAATATCACCTTTATCTAAGGCAGCATAAAAAGCAGATTGAAGCCAGAGATCAGACATGAAAATCCAAAGGTCAAGAACTGCACCCATCCTCATGCACCAGTCCTTAGCAGCCAAGGCCAGAGATGCTGGTCAGGAGACTCTCCAAGCCTGGATTTGCAGCTCAGTATTCAACGGTGATTCCCAGTGACAGAGAGTGGAAGAACACAACCACCTGGTTTCACAGGGAGCAGAAACAAGAGCATGATACCCAGAAGAAAACCAGAAAGTGGCTCAAAAGGAACAAAGCTGTTGCTAGGCAAACAGGTGACCTATGTGAATGCCAGAGAGAGAAATTCAGGCAGTGCAGGTAAGAGCTGTGGATGGCTTTTAACACACAGAGGTACTGCACTTAGAGGGAACATCATGAGACCCATACCATGTGCCTCCTAAGGGGCCTTTCCCCACAGGAGCTGGTCTGTCCTCACCAGAGGCAGATGGGCATTCTAGGGGGGTAAGCTCCTCATGAGCTCTGCCTGCTGCTGCAAGCCATCCTCAGGGACAGGACAAAGGAGAGGTGCCAGCACTCAGTTCCCTAACAACCCTGGGAAGCACAGCCAGCCCCAGGCCAGCTCTGAAGCCTATTTGAGCTGCTGATGGAGCTCCCTCGGGGTCAGACATCAGCAGCGCTGGCACGGTGCAGGGCAGCAGCAGCCTGACAGCCCCGAGGTCATGCACCAGTGCTGAGGCCAGGCTGCTGGCTGTCAGTGCCTCAGCTCTCCGGTAAGCATCGGGATGCCAAGGGTTAAGCACACCGAAACCAGCCCGGGCTAACTCTCGGGTTTCCATGGGAACTGAGCAGTGACACACACTGCTGCTGTCCTGCATTCCTCTGCTATCAGAGCCTATCGGCATGTGTGCTCCAGCTCACGGCATGACACCACTCTGAGGACCCCAATTCCATTCCCAAAGGCTGCAGTTGTGGCACCTGAGGTACAGAGCCTGAGCTGTCAGAAGAACAGAGGTGCTCAGAGTGTTCAGTGACCTCCCTCACCACTTCCCTTCCAGGTACCTCTGCTCCCGGGCTTGCTGCACTGATTAATGGCTTAGTCAGCCCAAAGCCACCTCCTCCTCAGGCACTCAGCACGAAGATAGAGGTGGAAAAAACCTGCTCTGAGGAACTATACATCTGCTCCAATCCTTCAGCAGCCCTGGAGACTTCAGTGCCATTCAATAGTTTGGATTGGCAGGAATGTCTCTAGCCACAGCTCCTGCTCCCACAGGGTCAACCCTGCCTTCAGACCAGCTGGGTCTTCCAAAGAGATTCCTCCACCTCTCTCTCCCAGTCCTGAAGGCTACTACAAACTGAGGAACATAGACTCAAGGATGTTTTACAGCAGCTAAAACATCCTGGCCTCCGTTAACATGAGGTTAACAGAGCAGATTTCCTTCATGAGCTGAAAAAAATTGCTGCAGATGTTGTAACTCTTACTCATCAAAACTTCAGTGAAGCAACAGTGACACAGCACAGCAAGGACTACTGCTAAACAGCTGCTTATGGGCACACCTAGAAAGAAGCCAGTGAGGCAAGAGAAACACCTCCAGCACTCTCAGGCTGCTAATCACAGAATCACCAAGACTGGAAAAGACCCCCAGGATCATCAAGTCCAGCCTACGATACCCTAGGAGTATCTTGGTTTTAACGAGCATGGTCTTGGACTTGTCTCCCACCAGCCTCTCACCAACCCTTACTGTTAGAAGAGGATTAGCAGCAGTACTGTGGGTAAGAAGCAGCACTCCTAGCCAAGGAGATGCAACACAGCAGAAGCAAGCCCTCCTGCTGGCTCAGACCATGAGGGTCAGGAGCAGGGAGGTACTACCAATGGAGAAGACAGGAAACAAGACTCATCTCACTCACTGTGCTATCTAGTAATCCTCTGCTCAAGCACTGAGTACCCCTGAGTCACCCTGAAGGACACTGTCAGGACACAGGCACATCCCAGCCCACCCTGCAAGGGAAAAACACAGAGCTCCTTCCCAGAGGAGCAGAGGCTGTGGGAGCAGGCAGTGCTCACCACAGTCCTGGCTGCACTTGCCTGGGAATTTTTAGCATTGTGCTTGTTATTTCCTTCCTGACCTCTGGGAGTCAAATTTGCTATTAACACTGGAAATGAGGAATAAAATACCAAGTGACAAGACCTGACTAGATGGAACCAAAACAAATAGCAGGGATGGAGAGAAAGGTCTTTCTCCTGCCCATCCAACCACACAATTCCACTGCTCAGCTGCAGGACTGGATGACTCCTCAGCAGGCAAATTGAACTTGCTGGACAATGAAAAGCTAACCTGTCCTACAAGGATTTATTTTTAACCCTTTGGGGCTGAACTGTACCAATTTAGCTGGCTATCAGAAGAGTGCCAGCACAAAGAGAAGGCAGGGGCCCCATCCAGAGCTAAGGAAGGAGCAGGGGAAAGCTAAACCATCCATCCTCCTCACCTAAGCTCCAACAAGATGCTGCCTGAGCTCTTTTGAGGTACAAAAACCAAACTGCATCTTGAGAGCAACTCTTCTTGTCACAGATGGTGAACATCTCCTAACCATAAGGAAAATGCTACTATTAGTGATGAGATTCAAGAAGTTCCCCCAAGTTTAGTTAAGTAACTGTGCACGATCTGTCCAAAATAAGAATATTTTCATGTTCTTTTGGCTCCACAATCCTAACCAATGGCTAAGCCAAGAGTTTACAGCACAGATAACATCTTGCTAAGGAGAGAGGGTAAGCACCTTGCTGCTTGCTCTGCCAAGAGCAGCAGTTGTGTTGCTAACAGGCAAACTCAGCAGGAGCAGAAAGCACAGATGCACAGTGTTGTCCACACACCATGTGTCCCTCTCACCACCCCCAGCACCACAGGCAAACTCAAGAAACCTTCATCTTCTCCTGTTTGCTAGGGAGTTAACATTTCCAGAAGGCTACAGATGAGCTCTTCAGACAAACTCACCACAGACTTCATGAGGGGCAGGGTTCTAGCCAAAGCCTTGTATTCAGGAGATCCAAAACCCCAACTTGAAGGCTCAGAGCCACCAGAGTCCTGCCCTCCTTCTCCACACCCCCCCTACCCTCCACCACCACCGCAGCAGCTCCTGCCACATACCTCTGCCTCTCATCACCTCTCAAGCAGCTCCTGCAATCCAACAGGCCAGCAAAGAGATGCAGCTCAAGGAAGGTCCCAAGAGGCAAACGGGTACAAGATCTGCCTTTCAGCAAGAAAAATCCACTAGGTTCATCCAAACTGCTCCAGAAACTACCACCTCACCCCAGCAACTCTGACTCTCTCTGCTCACCCAAGGAGGTGCCCACACCCTGCCCCACCTCACCCCTAACCATGCCCAGCTGGAGCCAGATGAACATCAGCTGAAGGTCATCATCACACCCAGCAGGGCCTGGCCTGGCCCAGCCCCTGTGGCAACAGGGCACCAAGGTCACCAGGGAGTCCCAGCACCCTGCACTGAACCCATCAGTCCAGAGGTGATCTTAAAATAAACTGCCCTAAAGGACTTCTTACAGGAGCAGCCAGATGCCTCTACTAGCTCCATCACTGAGGGCCTTCTTGCCACCACAACACCTGACACTCCTGTGACATGGCACAGGGCTAGCATGCTTCATGGACAACTGGGTGGTGGCAGCATCCAGGAAGCTGTCCCCTCAGATCAAACCTAGGTCACCTGCAATGCTGCTCATGACCTGGTGCTAGGCCAGAGCAGCCTGCAGCATTGGTGGCCTCGGGCAGAATTGTCCATGACAAAGCCTGAAGATCTCCTGGCCCCTCCTGACTTGAATTCTGGAGCTCTGTATTAGACAAGTATGCATTGAAATATGTTCAACTGGAAGGACAAGAAAAGATCTCCTCCCAGGTGTAGATCTACCAGCCAAAGGTACAGCTGGGCCAGCAAATGGCTTCCTAGCTGCCTAACAGCAAACCCTGAAGAGAAGATACCAAACAACTGACAACATCAAACAGATAAAATTTGAATGCAATGTCTCTGCTTCTCTGCTCTCATTTAGCAGAAGAGATGAAGCAAGGTTTCATATAGACATACCAAAAGCTAGGAGAAGGGAGCCTGGCTGGTGTTCAGCAGACAAAAATGCAGCCCTGAGAACGTGAAGCAATCTCTCTATTGTAGTTTCTCAGTGATTAAAAAGTTCAATACTTTTGCTGACTGATTTCAAAGGCTGATGACAGTTTGCATAAGTCACTCCACAATGTGAAGCTGAGCTGCTCTCTCTCATCAGAGGAGCTGGATAAATAGGTAGAGGAGGAGGACTGTGAGCAGAGCACAAAGCCAAGAGAATTCCTTTGGCTCTCCTCCCTTCGACATAACTCAAAAAACTTCTTCCTTGCTGTTAGTTGATCTTCCAGATCACTTCATTCCTGGAAGAGAAAATACTTCTTCATCCTCCAAAGACCTTAAGCAGATCCACAGCGTTCCCTGTAGGGGCAGGGGAGCAGCAGAGCCAAGAAGCACCCTTTGAGCTGCAGTGACCTGCAGCCAGACACCAGCTGAGGCTTACAGAGCAGCATGCCCAAGGCCTCCTGTCCAGCCTCCCTGGGAAGAGGCCAGAGGCAGAGCTCTGCCCCATCACACCAGTTACCAGGCAAACAGCCCAGGAGGAAGCCATTCCTGGCTGCCTTCATCACTCCCATCCCTCCAGAAACCTGCCTTGATCACAGTGGGACCATCTGTGTAAAGGTGTGTGACAGAAAGAGTACAACTTAGAGCTGCTTTCAGTGAAAACTCAGAGAAGCACAGATTCCATCCTGAAGCCAGGACTATTCAAAGTGAGGACAAAGGACAGCATGCACTGTGCCAAACAACTCTGCTCCTCTCCAGCAGATAGCTGTCCTGAGTTGGGATGTCACCAATGAAACAACTCCAAATCCATGCAGTCAGGCACAAAAGCAAGGTACCAGAGCTCAACTGCAAAGCACAAGTCATCCATGGAGGTATTCCTGCCATCCTGCCAGTGCTGTCTCTCTTGATGACAGGCAAGGTTCCTAATTCCTAGAAATGGGGATTCTGACAACTATCTCCACCCTGCCAGTAAAAAGAATAAAAGGAGAACAAAGAAAGAACAATTACAGCTACACACACTGAGATTACTGCCCAGTCCAGACATCAGGAGACAGACATTTCAGAACACATTTAAAGCATCAAGGTTCTGGATTTGTTTGCTTGGGCTCTGAGTGGTTTCGGTGGTTTGAGGTTTTGTTTCCAACTATTTTAGCTGCAGTTAGCTTCCAGGCCTGTGCAGCCTAACTACATCTCTTAATTTTACAGCTAATTACTAGTAAATTGCTGCTGCTTTGCAGAAGACAATTCCTTTCCTAAGGTTTTCCCTCTTTCTGGGAAGGGAGAGGAGCAGGGGAAGGGAGTGCTTCCCATGATGAAGTTGGCAGTTTCAGAAGCTCCTGCTGGACCAAGCTGGCATGAGGGTGGGTGAAGCACTCCTAGTCCTGGCTGAAGGTAAAGTCCTGGCAGGTTGCAGTAATGACATGGCAGCAGCTCAAGTCCTGAGCTGAGCAGGCCAGCAGTAAAACCACATTCCTTTCTCCCTCCCAGTGCACAATCAGAGGAGCCACCCAACCTGCAGCTCACCCAAAACAAGTGTTTGCAAGGGGAGCAGAGCCAACCAGCAGCACGTCTACTGCTACAGGAAAGCTTTTCTTCAACACAGTTAAAACTAACATTTAAGAGAAAGCAGCAGTGAAAACAAAAGATGAAGAAATTCATGGGAATTGATGAATTCTCCCTTTACCAGCACCAAAATGTACAGAACTGTAACTAAATCAAGCTACTTGTGAACACTGATACTGTATCTAGACTTCTTACTGACTGAAGCTGCTAGATAACACCTCCATCACTGCTATTAGAAGGCACAGAGGTTTCCAGCTCACTCAGAGAAGTCCCAGCTCATGTGCCAGAGTTTCATCAAGCAAGAGGTCTCAGTCCCATTTTGTGTTCTGGGATGAGGAGACTGTCAGATCAGTCAGCTGCCAAACAAGCATCTCCAGCACAGCTGGTGGCAGGAGCACAGCTGCTGCACAGAACCTCCATGGCACAGGTCTCCTTTTGACCTCATGCAGGGTTACCCACAAGGATGAGAGGTATAAAGATAACTGCACCCAGTCACACAGCCCCTGATGTGGCCCCTGTGGAGATGGGCCTGCATTTCTAAAATAAAGCTCTCTTTGCTTGAGAGAGAAGAAAGAGCAACCCATTTCCAACCTAGAAGCTGCACACGTGCACTCCTTGCTCCCAGAACATCCTAAGCCATGAACCTGAGTCCCTTCTGGAAGGTGAGCTCACTTGGCACTGCCAGCATGCCTGCATAGATTGCAAAGCAAAGCACAAAGCATCCTGTTAGAGTCTCCTTAAAGCTAACTGCCAGGGGAAGCTGTGCCCCGGGACTGTGGCAGCAGGGAGGGAGCAGGGCTCACAGACCACATCTCCTTCCCAGGAAAAGGGAGGATAAGTGGGAGTTCCCATTTCCCATTGCACAGTGCCCTCCAACGGCCAGCCCAGAAGACGGATCTTGGGAACACTAAGCCCAACAAGATGCTGATCATCCATCCCTCTGAGCAGCAAGGACAGCCACGGATGAAGCACCCACAGTCCCATTCCTCCTCACCTGAGCTTACAGGGCTGTAAAAGAACCTGCTCACTTCACAGGAGTGCAGGGCTGGAGCAGAGACAGAGGTCCCTGAGTGGACATACAGATGAGACCAAAAGCTCTTCACTCCCTCAGACTCACAATACAAAACCACCTTCAGTGTCTTTACATTCCTTGCACATTCAGGCTAGAACTAACTTAGTGGCCAAACTATGCTGATACCTCATTAAAAGCAGGTTTAAAAGGCAAGCTTTCATAAAGCTCTATTGACCCACTGAACAGCACAGCCTATTAATTTTGTTATTGTGCCACAACAAGTAGCTAGGCAAGCCCTTTTGCTTATGAAAAGCTTCCTTATCTGGACTTTTGAATCACCACTTCAAGTTCCACATGCTATCCCTGGGCAGTCAATGCACTTACAAGCTATAAAACCAATTCAGATTTTTTCCCCCCATTTAAAAAGTCAATTAAAAAGTTACTCTTCTGAATTGCTTATTAGGAAGCCACTGTGCCAGTGCTCTGAGGGAGCGAGGCCCTGCTCGCACTCCAGTGAGAGTTATGCTTTTATATAACCAGAGTATTCAGAGCAGAAACAACAGAGCTCTCTCTTTACAGAGCCTGTGCTCTCAGCATTGCTCACAAAAGGTGTATCTGCTCAGGAACTCAGGGGTTTTTACTCCTACCTAACAGCCTCCTGCTCCACACAGCTGATGAGCTGGGTGCTGGACCTGGAGGCAGGCTTGCCCCTGCACAGTTCTGCCCCATCTCCCACCTTACTGCTGCCATGTGGCAGCACTCCACAGGGAGCCATGAGTGCCTATGGGCTGCTCCTCCAGCACATCACCCACAGCAAGGCCCTGGTCATCCATCCAACCCTCTTCCAGAGCCCCAATGCCCAGCCATGGCTGCTCTAGGAGCCAGTGCAGGACATGGATGAGGAGACAGAGCAGGGGCTCTGTGGGGACAGGCTGGGCCCAGAGAGCCTCCAGCTGTACAACTGCAGGACAGAAGCAGGGTGAGCAGCAAGAGACACCTTTACCAGGGAGGCACTGTATCAGGAAACATTGCCTTACATCTCATTACAGGCACAGACACTTTCACCAGCAGCCTTACTGCAAAAGTTCATGGCTTGCTTGGAAGGCAAACGAGAGGAACCCAGTCCTGAACTCCACTCTCACTGCGTCAAGTGGGGGAGGAAAAACTGAGGCCTTTTGCCTCCATAATAAACCCAGTTAATCAGTAAGCAGCACCAGCACACAGCCCTTCCAAAGCCTTCACATCTCATGGAGGTACAAAAACACACACAGAACACTTCATCAACATGGCATTCAAGTCCTGGGAACAAGACACCCTCAAGGGAGATCATTCCAGAGCAACAAACCCATTAGGAATATGTAAACACAAGACACAAAAGCCAATTCCCACATGGCTGAGTTTGAAACACTTAGCACAGAAAGAGACCATGTGTCCATCCCACCAGAGCCATACCCTGCATCACCTCATGGCCCAAGCACCACCACAGCATCATGGCAAACCTCATCCTTTAGCCTGGTGTTAGAGACCAGCCAACTCTCACAGGGTTTATCCCATCTGCAGGTACCTGGAAACTCTTTGTGCTTGTGTTTCCCAGCTGTGTGTCTCATCTCATTAAAAGCAGAATGCCACCAAGGCTCCCTAGATCCTTTGGGATTCGTTTCTCACACCCAAGGCTCTGCCCAGGACAGTACACAAGAACTATCAGGAGAAAAAGAGGTTCAGCTGCAGTGACTACATCAGAACTCTTTTTATTTTAAGGCATATACAATTACATCTCATGCTTCAAGATATTTTCATCAACACAAGCTCCTTTTTGACAATTTCTAATGCACGACAAAATGTCATCTCAGTAGGAAGCTGGCAATTTCAGTTTATTCAGGCACAAGCCATGGAAGTTGAATAGAACTTGAAAGGAGAAGAATGCTGGAATTGGAGAGAGCAGTTGCTCACAGGAACCTCTTTTTGCCCTGTGCTTTACACTATAAAAAGATACTCTTTCTTCATGGATCTTTTTCTGAAGGTGTTTATTCAACCCAATGAGATACAAGAAGCTGTAAGTTTCTCTTCCCCACAAGCACACTGAGAAAGGGAATACTCATGGACATGTCCATTTGATTTGGGCTGCATTCCATTCAGCATCTTGCAAGAAACCCAAACTGCAATGAATGAGAGGTGAACTTCTCCAAGGAACAGACCATTTCCTTTATTCTTAGGGGAAAAAAATCAGTAATGACAACTAAAACATCAATCATGTTTATGAGATTACTCCAGCAATTGCTGAGGTCCTGAGGTACCCAGCTCAGGAACTCCCTAAAAAGAAGCAAATGCTGGAAGATGGGGACAATCTTTTATGTCACTTGGCTGGTGCTTCTCTTGAAGGTCTCCACTGAGAGTTAGAGCTATCTACAGAGACAAATGTAGGCACCAGCTCTGCCAACACTTCAGCACATGCTTAGTTTAAGACAGGAAGCAGGCCTACTGACATGTGCAAGTAGAAGCTAAGCCTGTGCTTAATTATTTGTAAGAGATACTGCTATTCAGCAAGTCTAGCTTACATTTAAGTGACTGCTGTTCCCAGGCAGGAAATGTGCTAGGCCTGCTAGCCCTCCACAGGGCCTACTTAAAGCCCTGCACAAACCAGGATACAACACAACTGCAAACTGTACTTCAAACCAAGAAAAAGGAATAGCCTAAATAAGTCCTCATACCTGATCTGGCCTCACAAGAGCAGCAAAGAGATCTTGCTTTTCAAAACAAGACAACTCAAGCCCAAGACAGTGCTGATGAGAAGTCATTGTGCAATGAAACCACAAACATAGCACCTGCTTTCCCCAGCCACTTCTTAAATTTACCTGTCAGGAAGCTTACAGCCACCTTCCTGAGGGAGATTCCTCTCCTTCCTTGCTTTCCTCTGCCCAGGCACTGAGCACAGATGGTTCACCACCACACTTTAGGCTGTTGGTGCATGGAAACCACAGCCCCTCAGGCTGTGTAACGCTGCCTGTGTTCTCCTCCATGCCCCTCCTCATCCAGTGCCTTCTTCCTCTCTCTTCCACCCTACTTCCATATGTAGTCTCCTGTCATATTCCACGATGATCACTGCTCTGTTCTGCCAAGTGCCCAGCACCATCACGGGTGACAGCAGTACAGAAAACAAAGCCTCAGCCCATTGTTCCTCAGAGGTAGAGTGGCTGCAGCTATCACTGCCTCTGTGACATGGCTCCACCATGGCTCATGGCACCGAGACCAAAGGCTTAGCCTTTCCAAGTAAGACTTTTTTTCCCCCAACACCCTGGTTTTAACTCCAGATGCCTCTTCTCACCCAGGTCACTATCTCCACTGCTCCTCAGGTCCCCAGTAGCAGCTGGGGATGTGAGCACCATGGCAGCAAGCTGCCCTTGCTCCAGAGAGATCCCTTCCAGCTCTGAGGCAAGGTGGTAAGCACGGTGCTGAGCAGCAGAGCCAGCAGCTGCAGTTCTCTGTCCAGTCACTGCTCCCTGTATTCACTTCTCTTTAACATTCTGTGCAAGTACCAGCATATGTTGAGGAAGGAGGCAGGGACAAAAGATACCAGCGAGTACAGAGCAAAAAAAGCAGCAGCCAGGCTCCAGGATTCTGTTCCCAGCCCGGGATTGGAGACACAGCAGGATGGCTCACAGGTTTCCCTTTTCTGCACAGATCACACTTGCCAACACGCTGAAGTCCCTGAAAGCCTGGAACTGACAGCACCCAAGTGTTCTGGGGTGCCTCCGGTGGGACAGCAAGCCCCTGGCTGCTCCTGCAGCCTGTGCAGGCCCTTGGGCACAGGAACAGGCACACGATGGCCACAGCTCTGCAGGCACCAGACCTGGGTCACCTGAAGCATTCCCGTGCTGCTCAGGAGACTTCTACAGCCTTGGCTGCTGCCAGCCAGTCCTGTCCTCACACACAGGCTCATAGAAACAGCCCAGGGATGGGGAGATCCTCCTCCGTGTTGTGCTTGCTCTCCTAAGCGCCCGAGGCTCTTGCGATGGGCTCCCTTCTCCCCTACCTTCACACACACCTTAAGCCAGACTGTGCTCAGAGCTTTAGACATCAACAAAAACAAAACTAACAATCCCCCTGCACAAAGCCACCCACTCCAGCCACAGACCCTGCTGCCAGCCAGAGCTAAAGAGAACAGTCACCTCGATTTGGTGTCATTCAAATAGAATACGGAATAAAATTGACTGCCAGCTTCTGCAGCCAGAGGATTGTTATATGCCAGATTCTTCTACAGCACAAAAAGGCTGACAGTTAGCCCTTGGGGTTTAGTCCCATAACACCAGAACTAACGTTACAAGTATTACACTCCTGTAAAAACACAACCCGGCCAAGCAATNCAAAAAGGCTGACAGTTAGCCCTTGGGGTTTAGTCCCATAACACCAGAACTAACGTTACAAGTATTATTATTCACTCCTGTAAAAACACAACCCGGGCAAGCAATAAGCCCGGTACCAGCAGCTGACACACTGAAAGCACAGAGCAGTGGAGAGATTGACCCTTTTCAGATGCTTTATTACACTGCCCGCTAAAGGAAGGAGAACCTCACCGAGGTGGTGAAACAAAAAGGGCATTAACTACCATTTTAACGTTCCCGTAAGATGAAGCGGACTGTTCTGCTCATGCATATTTAATCGGTCAGCACCGCATACGGTTCCGCAGAAGCCATCGGTTGATAAAGCCAGAACACGGTGATTAGCTATCACCGATCCTACCTACGCTATCACCCTCCATCTGCACCAGCGCCAGCCTGTGTCCGACACCAGCTCCCGGCACAGTGCGGGGCAGCCCTTCCCCCGCCAGCCCCGGCCCCTTCCCGGGAACACCTCCACCACCAGCCCCAGCTCTTTGTTCGCCGCCAGCCCCGGCGAGAGGCGACGGTGAGGATCTTGCCAGGTCGGGCCCGGGGAGCGCTCTGCGGCGGGATGCCGACACCTCTCCATCGGTGCCCGCTGCCCCGGGCAGCCAGGCCGCGCACACTGGCTGGCGAGAGAGCTCCGGGACAGGCGGACGCACCTGCAGGGGCACCCACCGGCACAGGTCGCCCCTCTAGGCCCGTGGACCCCCCGCACCGTCTCCTCGCCCGTCCACGGGTGCTGCCAGGCGGGGGCGCGGAGTCCCGTGGGGCGGCCGTGCGGGACGGGCTCGCCGGGGGCTCTCCCGGACCGACCCTCGACCTTCGCCCGGCCGGCGGGGGCTGTCTGCCTGTCTGCGAGGCCGGCCCCCGCCGCCTGCCCCCTCCTCCGCCGCCTTATCGGCGATGGGGCGTCTGTGTCCCCACGGCGGGCGGGGCTGCCCGCGCCCCGGCACACTCGGGCACGGGCGCGCACNAGCCCCGCCGGGCCGGGTTGAGCTGCTGCTGCTGCTGCCGCCGCGCGGGAGGGGAAAGAAGGGGAGGGCGGGAGCGGCACAAAGCACGGGGGGCGGGGCGGAGCGGAGCAGCGCGGCAGGGCCCGCCCCGGGCCGGCGGGCAGCGCTCACACCGCTCCCCTCCCCTCCCCTCCCGCTCTCCGCTCCCCTCAGCCGCCGCGGGCGCCCCCCGGCGGGCGGGAGCGGCACTGCGGGGTCCCCGGGGAGCGCTCCGAAGCAAGGTTCGCGCCTCAGCCCCGCAGGGATGGCGTGGAACAGCCGTTACTCGGCCTGGGGCTGGCGGCAAGCATCGCCTCCGTTCCGGTGTCTTCCCGCCCAGTGTCTCTCACCCCGGTCTGTGGGCAGGAGGCAGTCCCGTGCCCGGTGTCCCCGTGGGGATCAGGGCCCTGGGACACCCCATCCCGCTAGCGGGGTGCGGGGAGCCGGTGTCGCTGCCGGGAAAGGGTTCCTCGGGCTGGGGAGGCGGAAAAATCCGAACGGCAGGTTAATGGCGAAAGGGATCGAGCCCCGAGCGGCGGGGCCAGCCGCGGCCGTGCCGTGTCGGGCTCTCCCCAGCAGGGATGGGTGTTCCCTGTGCTTTATCCATCACTTAGCGCCCCGCTGTAAGGAAACCAACTACTGCAGGCCTGAGGTTATTCCCGGGCCAAATCAAGTCTCACTTCAGTTCTAAATCACTTCCTTATTTGATTTCTGCTCTCTCCTTAATTGTCTCTTGTCCCCCCCGGTCCCTGTCCCCGTCCCCGCTCCGCAGCCCTGCCCCACCCCGCGCTAATCTCTCCTCTGTTATCTAGCTGTTATCTTCTGGCAATATGATAGTACTTAAGTGGAGGCTAATGAGCTGTGGTGTTCGCCAGAGCTGTTCTCAGACCCATTTATGCTTTTACAGGGCAACAGCTGATTTCTGCTCCGTTTACGCATCACTAAAGCCACCACATGAAGGCAGGGACACAGAAGCCTCTCCTGTCACCATGCCCCAGGACAAGGCTGTCCTCCCCACTCCAGCCCTCCCTGGCCTCAGCCTCCCAGCCTGGAGCTGGGTTCAGCTCCAGGGGGTCCCTGTGGGCTCCAGCTCAGTAATGGGCATGGAAACCCACGGCACTTTGTGTGGGTGCACCAGGCCCTGAGCTGTGGCACACAGAGACCCAGCTCCTTCCCTCTGTGCTCCTGTCATCTCCAGCACAGCAGACTGCAGCAAAGCACTGAGGGCCATCCAGGAGGGGCAATATGACAAATAACCAGGGGACAGCAGCCTCAGAGACTGGCCTGTCGCAAACAGAAACTGCCACCATGGCCTGGTAACTAATTTCCCCTTATGATTTTAGAGCAAAGGGTAAATTGGCCACCAACAGGGTCCCATCACTAGAGAAGCTTTCAGCTCCCTGCTTGACAGACCTGCCAGCCTCTCTATGTTCAGGTATCATTTTACACCTGTTTTCTGCTGCACAGAGCTGAGGGGAAAGGGAAACCAGAGAGCCCTTTTTCTGGAGAGATTCCACAAGCACTTTGTAAGCCAGAGAGGTTTTTTTCCAGCCTTTACAAAAGCTCTTCCTGGGGAAGGGAGGATTCGACCTCTGCCCAGAGCACAGCACACAAGAGCCACAATGGCAAGCTGATAAAGAACAGCCTGAGAAGGAGTCAGCCTTTGTACTCACACAAACACCCCCTGCTCATAAACTGCACATGATGCAGTTACTAACTGGCACATCCAGGCAGGGTTTCCCCCAGCACCAGCCTCTGCCTTGCCTTTGGTTTCCCTGCCCCACAGGAGCTGTCGAGGAGTCCCCTGGAGTGGCCAGGTCCAGATGTGCACCCCAGCAGCAGGCTTGTTCAGCAGTTCTTGTGTCAGGATACATTCAGTTTTATCACTCTTTCTCCTGAGCTCAGAAGATGATTCTCAAACCTGGACCTAGTTTTTTGCCCTATGCTTTTCAATCACCCACTTCGATGCCTCCAAAGAAGCTGTTCTAGCACTGCCACAGCAAGTCAGGATTCTCCCATCACTCCCTCCCCAGGGGTCCTTCTCTTCTGTTCCCTCTCTCTTGCTTTGACTCTCCATGTTACACCTCCAGAGCTCTTAGCACAAGTCACTTCAGGCTTTTTCTCCAAAGGCCAGTTCTTCAGTACTGCTCAGGCCCAGTTTGCCATGATACAAGCACCAGGGATCCAAGCACAGGGCAGAGGTAAGCTGATGGCAAACCATCCTGAGGCCTAGCTCTGGCAAATCCAGGTGATTCCTGGCTAGCTCAAACTATATGATTTCAGGAGTCCCTAAAATCTTTTTTTCTGTAGTCACTTTCCCAACCTGATCTCAGTTCCTCCATGGCTGTACCCTCAGGTATCAGCAGCAGAGGCCACCAGCTAGAGCCTGGAGGAACCTGGCGTGGGATGTCATGAACATCTTTATTTCTGACACACAGAAGAAAAGGGAAATCACAGAATCATTAAACATGGAAAAGACCTCTAAGATCATCAAGTCCAAGTGTTGACACAACAGCCCCATGCCACTGAACCACGTCACCTCCCTACACCAGCCAAATGAAAGGATCTCTGATGACAGAGCAGAACATCAGAACTCTCTGCCACACACACATCAGCCCTATCAGACTGCAGAGCTTTAGGATCAAATCCATGCTGGAGTTCACTGCTTTATTTACTCATGAACCTATGACAGGCATAATTCTGCCTCAGAACTGTACCCAGGATAATAGATGGACCCAGAGAGGTGTAATTCATCTGGGAGTGCTGACATCCAGAATCCCTAGGTGCAGCTCAGATGATTTATCACTGGCCTCTTTATGTAACGAAGGCCCATTAATTATTTACCATTTTCAGAGAAAAAATAGATTAAATATATATTATGGATAGCAGTTCTCAAGTGCAGAGGAAGCTTCAGGCAGCTGCAGGAGGCAGTGGGGAGGGAGCAGGCTGCAGCACTCCCTGCTAGGTGTGTATCACAAGGTGGTACAGGAGTTCCTGCGGCAGGACAGGAGGATCCTCTTGGAGCTGCAGCATTGGGGAGGAAGTTCCTGAGCCCAGCTGGTGATTAGCTGATGGCCTGGGGCTGAAGGGTGATATCCCTCCTAATTCCTTTAGCCTCAGCAGCAGCCCAGGAGCAGATGCTGCTCCTCTTCAAAGAAATGCCTAATCCTTTGCTAAATCTCTCTAACCACTTCCTGAGCGCTAGCCTCCAGCAGCAGCGTTCCCCGGGCTGCCTGCAGGGACTGCTGCAGAGATGTCAGCCTGTGCCTGTGCCTTTCCTGCCCATCAACAGCCAAACGAAGCCAATGTGCACTGCTCAGCACAAGGCAGGCAAAGATCTGCTCTTCCCCATGGACCCACAGCACATTGCCTGCTAATTCTCTCCTGTGGCAAACCAAAGTCATCAAAATACCTGAGCATGGGCCCATTTCTAGCCTCCAATCAGTTCTCTTTGGAGCAGATCTGCTCAGGAAGTTGTTATTACTAATGTGTCTTTTTCCCCCTTGTTCTTAGAGTGTAAATGCTCACACATCCTCCAAGCACAACAGCAGCGTTTATTTCCTGCCTCTCAGTGCCAAGCGACAGACTATATTTCACAAAATATGTCTTTTAGTGGGGAAGATGAGCACTCTCAGCTTCTGGACTAGTTGGAAAGAGCAGCAGCCCCAGAGTCCACTGCTGGATGGCTGGCAGGGTGTGCTGAGCAGTCAGAAAACCTAAACAGCATGTTCTGTTTTCATCAGGTGCCCATGTCATTTTGCTGTTTTCCCCACAATGGCTTGGTATCTATGAGCTGTGAACTTCCCCAGGGTGAGAGGCCTTAAAGCACCATTGTGCTTGAAGTGAATTCTTTCCAATGACAATTAGTACAGTTACAGTAATTACTATTAAACTTCTGGCTTTTAGTTTTTTTATTAATGAGGAAATATTTATGGGGAATTCAGGACACATTCTGTGATTTTCAGATTTATTGAAGTGAGGTTCCACTTTTCAATCACTCCAGCCCTGCCTTTTGTTGCTCAAGTTCCATTTTTATGGGCACAGGGATGAAATGCAGCTGACCTAGTCACTCTGGGATCCTTTTATCCCCAACAGAGAGCATCAGGAGCTTTTGAAATGCAATTCATCTCCTCCTCCTGAAGCAGACATCTGACAGAAGTCAAATGCAGTTGCCATGAAAGCTCCTCTTTCTCCCTATTGACTGTGGAAGGCCCAAGGCAAGGAGCTCCAACAAAGGCTCCACGTCAGTGGCTCCTGGTGGGAAGGGGACTGTCACTCAAGGCAGCCTAGATTCACCTGACCCCATTTGCTTCATTTTTAATGAATAGTAATAGTTTAGGAAAGCATTTCCCTTCAGCATGCTGAAATCTGAGCAGGGAGGAGGGAGCATTTTAACTCAGCTTCTTCACAAGTAAAGCAGCAAGCAGAGAGCAGAGGGTGAAGCCCTTGGAGCACAACACCCATCTCATCACTGAGATTGGGTCACTTTAGTGGGTGCCAAGGCAAGGCACTTGAGAGCAAACCTCTCCCTCAGGAGGAGGAGGCTGGGCTGCAAAACTGCTTGGCCACAGTTCAGCCCAACACTTAGGGGCTTGGCTGAACAGAGATGGATTTCAGGGTGTGCTGAAGATGAGGCACTGGCTGTATTTCTGTGCTACACCGGGGCCCCCACCATCAACTCCTGGGTTTGCAACTCCTGGGTTTGCAACTCCTGGGTTTGTAACTCCTGGGTTTGCAACTCCTGGGTTTGCAACTCCTGGGTTTGCAACTCCTCGGTTTGCAACTCCTGTGTTTTTTACACAAACTTGGAAATGCTTCACCAACTGCTCTGTGTCAATTGCATGTCAAAAGGAGTTCAAACAACTCACCTCCTATTAGTAATCCAGTCAGGTTCCCTACAATGAACAGCATCCAAAGAACTGAGAGGCTGTTCCCAGCTCTGCCAGCTGTCTCCTGCTCCCAGTATGGCTTGGAACACATGTCAGCACCTGAGCAAATCCTTAATGCCACCATCAGTGTCACAGGGAAAAGAATTCCTCCCATTGCCAGGTTCCAGGAGGCCACTAGCCCAAGTGTGACTGCAGAGCTCACTGTCCACAGAGGACTTGTGACACTGTGCTGGCAACTTCTGAGCACTGCAGCAGAGCAGAGCAATAACAGCAACCCCAGGGAAGTTCCTCTCGGTGTTCCCTGGAATGCTGTGCATTTAGCAAGAAAATGTCAATAATGCTGAATAAAATACACTAGTGACTAGGCTGAAACTTAGCTATCTCCACTCTTTGCAGCCACTCCATGCTGCAAAAGCTTTGCTATTTCCACTCTTTGCAGCCACTATTAATTTTCCTGCTGGATTTAACTGCACCAGCTGTTACTCCAATATTGGGAGATGCTACTTAGAAGGTCACTGTAACATGCCAATATATAGACTTTACACTGCAAATCCCTAGTACTTTTAATCATCCACTGACAGCAGACACAAAGAAAATCTGCATAAAGCATGATAGCCACAATTACAGATGGTTTGGGTTTTATAGAATTGGCTTGGGCAGATTAATCCAGCCACAGCCTAAGCAGAAAATGCTCTTTAGGAAATCAGATGGATGCTTCACCAGCTTACCAAACAGCATTATGATAACCAAGTGCTGCCAGAGCCCATCCAAAATGACAGCAGAGCCTGTTTGCTCTACACTCACAGCAACAGCTTCTGAACAACTGCAGTGAGGTGGGAAATGATGGCAGGGAAGCCCCTGGGCAGAGTCAGTGTGTGCCCCTGCACAGAGCCCTGCCTGTGAACCAGAGTGGCACCCACAGGTCCTGGGGCTTGGAAGCCTCTAATTGCTTCTCCTGCAGGAAATCCTTTGTGCTTTACTTTCTCATCTGGCTGCTGTGGGATTGCAGCCATCAGGAGTGGGGATGGGACACCAAAGCTCTTCTATCCAGTCAGCTGTTGGCCATCAATTCCCAGAGCCTGGCAGGGAGACCACAGCCAGGCTGGGCAGAGGACAGCAGTGCTGGGGGACAGGAGCCACGGCAGGATGCTCTGGCTGTGTCCTGGGTCCTTCTCCTCCCAGTAGGGGATGGGGTTTGCAAATGGAGCACTGGCTGGGTAGGACTCTTCCCACCCTGAGCCCAGCAGTGACTCAAGTTCCCTCTCCCATGGTTTGCAACTCCTACGCCTCCCCCAGCCCCACTGCTGCCCTGCCCCACACAGCACTGAGGTGCCAGTGCATCACCCTGTTCATTACAGGAGCATCCTGCTAATTACAGCAGCAATCAGCTGTTTTTAAAGCAGAGAGCTATCGATTGCCTGCTAGCCTGGCTGGATGCAAAGGCCAAGAGGCTGGGGTGACGTGGGGCACTCTGCACTCCTGTCTCTGGGGGCTGTGCTAGTTAAAGCCAGGCAGCCAAGGCTCTGCTCCCTTTGGTGGGCTGCTAGCTGCCTGCTCATTTCTCTAACTCCTTTGTCTTTGAAATCATTAGTGCACTTTGGTGGTTCCAAAGGGGATGTTTAAAGGTTCTAGTGCCACTGAGCTGAACACATCCTAAAGGGAACAAAGGGAAGTTACAGACTTTATCCTACAAGCCTCAGTGCAAAAGGGAATTCCATTCTTTCCAGAGAGGAGAAAATAAACCTACATCACTCTGAGCCAAAAGGAGGCTGTTTGCAGACACACCTCAGCATAGTTCAATATTTCATGTTGCCACTGAGCAATCTTTTGCTCCAAAAAAAGGCTTTTCTCCCTGTAAAGCTTGTCATGCTGATAGTTCTTCTCTTCTTACTGGAAAAATGGAGTAAGAAAGAAATGTTCCTATTTATCAGGTTTATGTTTGAATGACAACATGGCATCTCTATTTTCAAGATGCATCTCTCCTAAAGCATTATTAAAATGGCTGGGGGCTGAACATGGTTCTGAGCTCAGGAAGCTGGATCTGAATCTGAAAGATTAACTATTTAAAGACATCAGCATCTTGTGCTGTATTATTGAAAATGTCACAGAAAACTCATCAAAGCTAAGAACCAAACTCCCACATAAATAGCTTTGAATATTTCATTGCTGACTTAGTTTCTAAATTCTCTTCATTCCTTTCTGAGGATGGAACCATCACCCCCTGGCCTACATCAAGATATCTCCTCAGAGAGGTTTGCGGTGCTGAACACCAGGTAAACATCTCCAAAGACAGAAACCTTCCTGTTGTTGGGGTTGGGCTGAGTCTCCAAGCTAACCACGGTCAGACTGTGTGCCAATCAGTTAAAAATCCCACACTAACATCTCCTTTAGCTGCATGTCATCAGCAGATCATGCTGAGCTGCCAAACAGCCTCAGACAACAGAAGCTGAGGCTTCAGGGTGGCCACTTCTGGAGTCAATCCATTCCATTAGTGTTACCCACCAGCTGCAGAGGGTGGATTCACCTCACCTCTGTGCTAGGCTTTTCTGGATCCACAGCCACTGGAATGTTCCAGTGGCAGGAAGGTCTGCCCTGACTCCTGGCTGGGAGAATTGCTCTTCAGTTTCCAGTAACACTACAATACTTGAGGCATGAGCCAGCCTCTGCCCCTCCTTGCAGAGGGTTTCACTCTGTTGTAACTTCCCCGTGGTTTGGAAGGCTTTGGATGGGTGTCAAGCAGGCACAGGCAAAGTGCTGATCCATTATACATAAAGAGCTGCTTTCATAACTCCCTGCCCAGTGCCAGTGCTAATGCACAAGGATCAAAACAGCTTCGGGAGGAAGACAAATCATTCTCTGGGCTCCAGAGGCAGCAGAAGGCTGGTGAGTGCCAGTGTCAACAGAGGGGAGGCAGCAGCAGCAGCAGCAGCAGCCAGGGTCTGGGGATGCTGTAAGGAAGGAGAGGAGGACCAGCAGCTCCAGCAGCAAGGCATGAGCTGGGCTCAGCTGCAGCATGCTGCTGAGTCATGCATGGCCACTGCAGGACACGCTCCTCTCTTCTGAGGAGAGAACTGCCAGGGAACCACCAGCTTGCTCAGGGCTGACAAGAAGAGGGATTCAACTCAGGCTCAGGGACAGCAAAGCAGAGAACATTCAGATGTGTTTTCTGCTGAAAATGAGGATAAGCACTGACAACTGATTTTGTCAGGCATTGCTTTACCAAACTGTCCTGCTTCTCAATTCATATTGATGCTACTGGGGCATACTGAGGCTGCTCTGAACATCATAGAACTCTCAAACAAATGTTAAATAAAATCTACCATCAGTCCCCTAGGATCAAATATTTTCTCTTCCTTCCCTTTTGGCTCATTTCAGCACAGCACTTGTGTTTCAAGTTGTCTCTCCCTTTGTTCATGAACTGCTTTCTTCAGTAGCCAAAGAACCTTGGTTAGATTCCTGCCAATCTGCTTTGCTTCTAGGGAATGTAGGATTATTGAGGAAAAGTGAGTTGATCTGATTGATTTCCACCTGCCAAAGAGAGGTGTTTGGTTTGTATTTCAGAGGGATGCTTAGGAGCTGAACTTCCTAACACTGAAGGCCATGAAGCCAATGTTGTCTTTAGGATCACCTCCCCCACACAGAGTCCTTTCCTCTGACAGCCAGGATCAGGATTTCTCATCTCACTCGGGTTCTTGTGCACTTATTCCTAAAGGAGTGCGTTGGAATTGCATGTCTCTGATGTCTCCTAAGAAATAGCTGTTGGTTTGCTCTTTGACAAAGCTTAGCACTCTCTGTTTCTTTGTCAAGCAAAACTAACATCCCAGAAGTGGGGTGAAGGTGAAGGTCTGTGTTTCTGTCACTAACTCAGAGTTTATAGGAAAGGGGTGGGGAAAAAAAGCCAATTGGATATTTTAGAAAGAGTCTTCCCAGAAGTGTTTGAGCTGATGGGTGAGGTGTGGTACCCCAGAGGCTGTGAAGAGTGGCTGCCAATCATTCTGGAAGGTCCCTAGGGCAGTCAGTGGCCTGCTCTGGGGACACGATGGGAAATCCCTCACTTTTCCAGCCATGAGATAACTCCACAGCCTGGCTCAGCGGAGGCTCCAGGTCCCCAGGGAGCAGTGTGCTGCTGGCAGGAGGCCCCAGGCTGCTGAGAGACAGAGAGCTGCTCCCAGGGTGCAGAGGCTTTGCTTCTTCCTCAGTCACTGAGCTGGGAATGTCTCACCCTGCTGAGTTGATGAGAAATGCAAATACCAGGAGATTTGTCATGCAGACTGCTTTTGTCACCTGGATTTCACCTTCTCTCTGTGTTTAGTACATCTTGGGTTTGTTCAGATGACTGTGGTACTGAGAATACCAGGCAGACTTCCCCAGGGAGATGAAAAACAAAGGACTGCTGAAACCTTTCAGGAGCAGTGATGAAAAGCCAAGTTTCTCCAATCTGCACATCCCATCAGGCTCACCCAGCAACCCCTGAGGCTCCTCAGCACAGGGAGATGGCAGGGGACAGAAAGCACCCAGCAGAGCAAGAGATGAGAGCTGGTGATAGACACAGAAGCTTTTGAGAGCTCCACCGAGAAATACAGTTGTGTCCATGAGTCATGCCTGACTCAGGACTGGAGCCTCTAATCTCCTTGGCATCTCCAGAGCAATGCTGTCTCTCCCGTTCCACCACCCAGGCCATGTGCCACACCACATGCCACCCGCCAGGGACACTGCCCACACTGCCTCTCAGCTCTCCTAACTAATGCTCCAGGTGCTGTGCACCCCTGGAGAGGGAAAACCCCAACCCCCTAGGAGTGGAGTCATTACTCTTCAGGCCTGGCTAGTTTGGTGTCTGGTGGCCAGCAGCTGACAGCTCTGCAAACATGCAGTGACACTTCTGCTGAGGAACCTCCCAGCTCCCAGAGGCTTGCAGCTCAAAGCTCTGCTCTTCTAGCAGGCTTTGCTAGGGTTTTTCTTCTCTCAACTCATCAAAATCCTTTTTTGAACCTGTGTGGAATTTTTTATCTTGGAATAACAAATTCCAGCATTTCTCTTTCCTATCTGAAAAATTCCCTCCTTCTGTTTGCTTCTCTGTAATTCTATTTGTTTGTTGTGTTCCTCATATGCTGGTTAGCAGGGAATAACCATCAGCTGTTCAGCACCTCCAGGGTCTCTGGCTTTCCTGGCTCCCAAGCCCCTCACTCCATTCCTTTCTAGCTGCAGATCTCTAGCACACTCAGCCCTGCCAAGCAGAGGAGATTTGCTTCATCTCTGGGACATTTTTGTGAAGGCTGCTACATCTTTCCTAGGCTCTGTGGGATGTGGGGAGCTGAATGCAGTGATGGTGAGGGCCCAAAGGGATTGATGCTGTAGCATTTCAGTGTCTTCTGTTCAGTTTGCTGCTCCCTTTGCTCTAGCCCAGCCTGCTTGGGTTGTGTTTGACAAGCACAGGGTGTTGAGCTACCTGAACCCAAGCAGGGCACAACAGATGACTGCATTTTTGTCTTGGGCTTGGCTCTCTCTGTTACTTTGCATTCAGCCACAGGAGCTGTCACCCTGCACACACACTCAGCAGCATGAAGTTACCATGCAGCTCCTCTCAGCTGGCTTTTCTTTTCATTACCTCTAGCAATCTAATCATCACCAGTAAAACTTTTCCCTTGGTGATCTTTAGCACATGATTTATGTGCACACCTAATACTAGGTTGCAGCACAGCTCCCTCAGAAACTCTGCTTGTCATCTCCCTGCCCTGTGGAACTGCTGGTCCTGGCTCTTCTCCTCTGATCAGTGATTGCTCCAAGGAAGGAGCTTCCTGTCTCACCTGCCACCATCTGGAAATTCTCCCCAAACCCAGTTCTGGCAGCCTGTAACTTCTTCAGAATGATGCAGCAGGTGCATGAGGACAACTTCCCCCTCCAAACCCTGCTGGCTCTTCCCTCCCTTTGCCCATGGCTGTACTGATGGCACCATTCTGCCCATCTGCCTTCCAAGTGGGACCTGCTCAGCATGGCTTTGGAGGATGGTTCCATTGTCAGCCATCACTCTCCACCAACAGAGATTTGTTTGATGTGACCTTCAGGGTCACCTTTAAAAAACATCCATGTCAACCTTTCTGGTTCTGAGCAGTGCTGGTTGGCTCTGGGCTTAAACACCAGAAGAGGCTCCTGTTCTCCAGCCTGTCCACACACTGCTGATGGGAATATTGGTGGCTGAGATGCTGGAACATTGCTGTTCCTCTTTAAAGTGTGATCTATGGTTTTTAGGTTAAGCATAAGATATGAGCAATGTCATCAGTTGTGCACTCAGTTAGCATGCTGAATGCATTATGAGACTGGAAAAAGATCAGAAGATGCTGTCTGATGCTCCTGCCCTTTCAGCAGTCAGCCTGAAGCTCAGCTATCTCCCTTTCTGCATTTCCACATGAAAGGCTTCTCTGCTCCTAAAGCAGACAGCTAATTCCTACCTTTTTAGCTGCAGAGGATGCACAGCCTGATTTAGGAGACAGGTGAGTGCAGCAACTCCCCAGCCAGCCCCCATACTCTTCCAGGACCTGCTGCAGGCAGCAGGACGCATCTGTCCCACAGGCAGGAAAGGACTTGGGGACAGAGGAGATGCTAATGGCTGTCCAGAGGCATCACTGGTGCCCTGCTGGGAGCACAGCCTCCAGGAGAGCATGCAGGATTTCTGTGAGTGGCTGCCAGACACCTGCTAACAGTCCAGCTTCCAGTTTCAGTTATCAGCAGGCTTCTTGCTCATCAATTCCCTTCCCTTTCTCAGCACAGGTGACCCATCCACTGTGAGCAGCCACTGAGCAATGGCAAGCCTGCTCTGGCCACTTGAAAGAGTCAAGTCCCAAGTGATGGCAAACATTCTGCTCAGCATGGCTTTGGATCAAGCAGACTGCTAAAGGCTCACAATATGCCCTGCCTAAGCCAGTGTTTATTGAAAACCTCTGATGGTCTCCTGCATTGGATGGCAAATGACTAAGCTGTGTTTTGGGAATCAGTTATGCAGCTGCTGTGCTCAACCTTGCCCCAAAGTCATTATTTCCACAGTCATGCCTTAGCAGGCTGGGCCTCAAGGCTATACTTTTGTGTCACCACCTTCTGTTGTCCCCTGTGTTGCTAATAGATCCTGGAGGCCACCTGCATGTTAATGCCTCCATCTTCTCCTTTTTGCTCTGTCACCCCTGTCTGGCCCATCACAGGTTGGCTATTTGGGAACAGGAGCAGTGACCAAGACAATCAACACCCCTGCAGCTGTCCTCAACAGGGACTTGTGGCTGGAGATGTGGTCCTTAGAGCACGAGGAAGGCTGCCCTGCTCCATGTGCCTTTTCTTAGCACACAGATCCAACTAAAGCTGGTGTGCCACCTTGGGAACTGACAGAGTGCCACTCATGGCCATGGTGCCACACTCTAGGAGCTTGAACTGTCTGCCCAGGGCAGGATTCCAGGGCCAGGATACCACGAGGAGGTTTTTGGCTGGCACAGCCACAGGGACAATCCTCAGCCAGGGTTCTCCATGGTCACTAAACTCCAGCACTCAACTGTAGGCATCTGGTGTCTGATTAACAGCAAGGCCAGCTTCTCTCACTGCCCCTGAGCAACACATGCCCAGGCAGGAAAGCTGAGCACTAGCTTCCTTCCCCCTCCTGTCCTGGAGCTGGTCTGCAGCAGCTGGGACACCCTGCACAAGCTACCAGCAGCTAAAGTTGCCTTTCCTTGCTGAGAACTCCACAATAAACAACATTTACACAACCAAACACAACCTGGCCTGGGCTCTGGCCAACTGGAAGGAGGGAGGAAGGAAGGAAGGAAGAGAGGGGTCAGCTCGAGTTCTGGAGCCCTGTCCATGGGAAGAAGGATGCATGATTTGAGGTCTCACTGAACCAGATGGTTGCCTATCTGGCTCATCCTCTGCAGGCTTATCAGTGAGAAAATCTGCCCTGCTGGCACTTGAGCAATAGTCAAAGGTTGCACTGTAGTCGATTTCATTTATGAGGAGAAGTCCAGCTAGGTCAATTTGCTTCTGTTCAGAGATGGAGAGTCTTGTACTGCTGGCCACAGGACCCTTCCACCTACAACCCCTCTGTCCTGAAGGAGGTATCACTGTGTTCAGCCTATCTAAATCACCTCTCCTCTATCCCTCCTGCCCAAACAGCCTTGGCAAACCAACCCCCCCCCCCAAATGCCAAAACAGGCATGCACATCACTTGGCTTAGGGTGGAGAGCTCTCCTTGGGTTTGGGGGTTTGTAACATCACTGTTGGTGTTGCAGGTGACAGTTACTCCTCCTGCTGTCTCTGTAGGGTCCTGAGTGGCTGCTCCCATTCCCAATGCACAGTGGCTTTGGAGAAGTTTGTTCTCCTGCTCCTGGGAGGTTTTAGAAGCAGAAGGACAGCTTTTTTCTCTAGGCTGATTCATTCTTTGGTGGTAACCAGATTGCACAGCAAGTGCACTCATCTCACTTGCTCTCACTGCCACTCAGAGCAAGGGACAAGCTGTGCAGCAGTGATTTTCACCCTAGAGGCTCAGGCATCCTTCCCAACACAGGGCCTTAGCACCAACAGAAGCTGCTGCAGGTGGAATCCTCATCCTCACTATCTCCCCGAGGTTAGCATCTTCCAGCTTCCCTTCACCACTCTCCAGTCTAACTCTGATGATGGCATTAGGTGCTCAGCACAGACAGGGACCCTTCAGAAGAGCAGAGAGGTGTGATAAGCCTGCCTAAAGCACAGCCTGGAGATGATAACAAGAACTGCAAACAGCAAGGGAGGAGTGAAGAAGAATGGGAGCCGAGTTTCCACCATGCACATGGCATTGCTTGTTATTTAATCCTTAAAAAGTAAGCTGGATGCAAAGAAGACAACATGAACAGATTATCCTGCAAGTCACTAAGTTGTTTCCTACCTTGTGAATTATTACTACTCTCCCTTTAGTGACCTTTCCCCTGGCATGGCTTCTAGCTGTGGTCTGTGTGCAGGCTGGGCTTGCTTTGGCCTCTCTGGGGTGTTTGGAGCAGCTGGTGACTCACTGCTGGGCCATCAGCTCACACATGCCATCTCCCCACAGCTGTGCCCCAGGAGGACCTGCTTTTGCTTCAGAAAGCACTTGCCTCCAGCCCACACACATCTTCTCTGAACCACTGGTGTGATAAACACAAGAGTAAGTTGTCAGGCAGTGTTATTGATGCTAATCTTGCCCCCTTGGCTCTGAGGTCCTTTATCTTGTCTCCATCAGCAGAGATTGCTGCATAGCTTTCCCAAAGGCCCCTTACAGGCTGCTGGAGACACCCAGCACCCCTGCTCCTCCCCATCACACCCAGGCTGTCTCCTTCTCCAAGGAGACCAGACCTGCAGCAGTGACACAAGGCTCCTGACCCCTCCCAAGCACTACACACAGGGGTCTCTGCTTTCTTTCTCATTTTGTTACAATAAACCAGCACGAAGAGCAAATCAGGAAGGAGAGACACTAGCAAATTGCACTTGATAAGCCCAGACACTGCCAGGAAAGTGACAGCATCTGCAGCATGGGGATGAAGCCAGAGAGGAGCTGCAAGCAAACAGCCCCAGGAGGAAAGGGCTGGACAACAGCCCTGAGGCAGACTCGGTGGTGGTGAAACAGGGATTTCCAAAAGCATTTGTAGCTCATCCCTGCCTGAAGGGCACAGCAAGTGCCTGTGTGGCTCTGGGTTTGCTCTCACACTGAGTTCCACTATGGCCATGAAAGGTCCAGGTTAGGTCAGCGTAAATATTGAGGGAGCCACTTGTATTTTGGTTTGTCTGAGGGGATTTTCTACAAGTCTTGTGCTATCTGGTTCTTCATCTCCTGCTGTAGCTGTTAGAGAGCCAGTCATTAGACAGATGAAAGCCATTTCCACCCCTCTGGTGAGGAGCTGTTGGCCATTGCCTCTGACACACACACAGTTTGTTAACCCCTCAGCAATGCTGTTTCCCACTTGCTTAGCACAGGCAGGCTGCTAAGGGATGGAGAATACACTGCTCCTTCTGAGAGAAATGCAGAGATTGATGGGCAAAAACCATTCAAGTTGAAGCCAGGAAAGGCTAATTAGATAATCCAAGCCTCCTCCTCATGTATGTCAGGTTGTATTAATGATGAGATACATTATGAGGGCTACCCCTACTTTTCTAATGCCATCTTTAGAAAGGAGAGTGTTTGTGAATCTCAAATTCAGGCAAGGCAGGGATTTGCTTCTGGAGGAACTCAAGGCAGGTCAATGGATCTTTCCCATACTCTTTTGTGTTCTCATGGCACAGTCACAGCTTCACCTCATCATGCCCAAGGCTTCAGGAGGAGCAGCAGCAGCAAGCCCCAAAAGGTGACCTCTAGACCCTTTCAAAACATGACAGGCAGGAAATTAATAACAGGGAAACTCCTCCAAGGGGAGAGGACAAGGAAATTCAGGCCCACTTTCTTTTTTTTCTGTCACAGAGAGAGCTTTGCTCTCCCTCTCTTGGCAGCAGCAATGACCTTCACCATGTCTGTGCCTTCCTTTGGTGCATCTCAATTCAGATGACACTAAGAGAGGCTCTGGAGCATTCCCAAGGCACAGGGAGCTCTGCAGGTGAAAAGGCTGAGATAGGAATGGAAATCTTGATTAGTTTTTCCTGCAGTCTCTAATGTTTGGCTTTCCACATCATGGAGAACCCAGCCCTCTGTCTTCTCTCAGCCACCTGTAGCTGCTGCATCTCTCCCAGGACTGCTGGCTTTAGACATGCAGCTGCTGCCTGCAGAGCTCAGAGGGGAATTGGGAAGTTCTTTACCCTGAGGATGCTTAGGCACTGAACAGCTTGCCCAGAGAGGTTGTGGATGCTCCATCCCTGGCAGTGTTGCAGCCCTGGGCAACCTGGGCTAGTGAGTGGCATCCCTGCCCATGGCAGGGAGGTTGGAACTAGATGATGTCTAAGGTCCCTTCCAACCTGAGCCATTCTAGGATACCTGTAAGAAACACAAGGGAGTCAAAGACCATTACATTAAAAACTATGATCCCAGAAAAGGACAACAAAAAGTCAGTCAGGTGGTAAATCCTTCTCCTCAATACCTGCTGGGTATTTGAGTTCAAACAGCAAAATATCACCAGCTACCCCCAGGGATGGAGACAGTCTGGTGGCACCTAGCCACCTCCCATCCAACCACTCACCTCCTGCCTGGAGAAGAGAGGGAAGCAGCAAGCTGGAAAAGGAAAATAAATCCAGAGAGAATAGGAGCATTCCCTACTGAGGTTTGAGGGAGCTAATTGAGGCTTTGTGGCTTGCCCACCAGGGCTCAGGTGCTGCCTCACCACTGTGAGCAGCTTACAGCAGCAACATACCTTTAGCAGCTCCAACACCTCGTCCTTCTGCAGCCAGCCTGCTGAAAGCAAAGCTCTCTGCTTGGCAAGAGAGCACACACCATCAGCACATCCCCAGGCAGCTCCTGCCCCTCCACCAACACCACTGCTACCCTTCACCAACTGCACAAGTAGCCAACAATGCTGCTCCTACCTGCCTAACAGGCTGGGGGGCCAGCAGGCCCCCCGGCCTTTCTCCCCCCCTCCCAAGAAGGGTGCACCCGTGGGGAACTCACCGGTGATGCCAAGAGGAGTCTCTGCCTTCCTCCCTCAGCCCGGCTGGGCACAGCTGCAAGCTGCTTCCCTGCCTGGCAAGATAAAGGGCACTGGGCAGGAGGGCACAGAGCCACACCTGGGCAGGGAGAGTGGGCATTGGACATTGGGAGGGGTGGGCACAGAGCCACACCTGGGCAGGGGAGGGGTCTGCAACTGAGCCCACCTGCTCTGTGACTGGGGGGAAAAGAGCTAGGCAATGGGGTGGGAAAGGGGAGGTGGGGCAGAGGAGGGGGAGAAGGTAGGAGAGGGCTCAGTGGGGCTCATGTCTGGGGAGATTCCCAAGCTGACTTGACCCCATCCTGTGCAACCTGCTCCAGGTTGCAGTGGGGTTGGACTAGATGATCTCCAAAGGTCCCTCCCAACCCCTCACATTCTGTGAGTCAGTGATCTGAGAAAGCTTGAGGACTCCCTTCAGATTACACATGGGCTAAACAGGCACTCGTTGGACTGAAGTCCAAGGAAACTGCAAAAGGATTACTTTTTTAAAGCAGAAGGGCCATAGAAGTGTTTCTTCCCTCAAAGCTGCTACCTGCCAGTGCTGCTGAGGCTTGGAGCAGCCCAGGAAGACAAGATCCTATTTCCAGCAAGAGCAGCACCACTGACAAACTCCTGTTGGTCTGCTGCAAACACCTCGTTCCTCTCCAAGGCTTCAAGCATACAAACACAGAGCTCTGAAGAGTTGGAAAGAAGTGACCTTTTGTGGTTTCCCCCAGCTAATGTCCCCAAATGAAATCTGTCAGGAAACTCCTCTTCTTGACTAAAACAAGAGTTTAGTCATCTCCTACCTATAGCAAAGCCAAGTTCAGGAAGGAGCAAGCCACCTGCCTTCTCTTTTATCTGGCTGCAGAAAGCTACCCTGGAAGATCCTCAGGCAGAGGAAACAGCAGCATCCCTCTGGAAGGGATGGAAGGTAAGGCTGCAGCCCCACAGAGTGACTGCCAGGACATGGCATCAATCCCAGCAGCACAAGCAGAGGCACTCAGACATCAGTGTTTCATGAGCTGCTGCCTTCCAGTGCAGTTTGGATTGCTTTGAAGAGTTTCTGTGCATTCCACCAAGGAAAATGGTAATGGCACAGTTTATTAAAGGAACTTCTCCAAGAACCTTACTTAAAGCACTGGGATCCTGCAGCAGCAATAGTTGAGAAGGCAAAATAAACTCCTGAGTGTTTGGATAGAATTGTCACTAATGTGACTGCAGCATGACAATTCCTCAGCCATCTGCATGTGAGTTGAATTACCTTTGCCAGCAGTTCCTCTGCAGGCTGAGGGATACATGCCCTGAAACCAGTGCTGTGTACCAGAGAGCTGAAGGCTTTTCCATCTGCTTTCCCATGCTTTGTCTAACTTCAGCTCCAGCTGAAGCATCTGTGTGTTACCACTGACACTGGCCAGGGATGCAGCTGTGTGCCTGTTGGTGAGATCACAGCACAACTGTGTGATGCTGTATGGTCTGGGATGTCCCTTGGTCCTTGGATCCAGCTGTCCCAGCTCTCTGTGCTCCCCTAGCTTGCAGGGTGAGGAGCAGAGAAAGCCTTGGTGCTGTGCAGGCACTGCTCAGCAGTAACCAGCATGTCCCTGAGTCACCAACCCTGCTCTGCTCACAAATCTGCTAGGAAAAATACCTTTCTCCAGAGGCTGGAGATGCTCTAGCTTCTCCTGCTCTGGCAGGGAGGTTGGACTAGATGATCTCCAGAGGGCCCTTCCCACCCCTGAGAGTCTGTGTGTGAGAAGCAGGATGTCTCTTCAAGACACAGATTCTAACAAACCTTCTAACAAACAATTCATTAAAACCCTCTCTGTTTTTTAGCATCCTCTCTGCAGCCCTGCCACAAAGACATTTGATTCCAGATTCAAGCTAACAGTGGTTACAAGAGTAGACAGCCTTTACACCTGGAATTTGATCCTGGGATGCATCTGGAAAATCCAAATCCTTATTCCCAGAGAGCAAGGTTGCTCTAGGAGCCTTGCTGGAGATAGCCCTCCCTGGCGGCTCAGCAGCTGCCATCTCCACACAGCCTGACAGCACAGCAGGTCTGCTCCAGCTCCAGTGATCCGGGCACATGGAAAGAGACACCTGGGGAGAGCACATCACAGGCTCTCTGCTGAGAGCAACAGCTGTCACAACAGCCAGCAGGTCCTAACCCTTCTCTAAGGCTGACAAAGCCAGCTAGATGCCTTGCTACTGAGGAGTTCTGGTGGAATCAGCTGTAACAGTTAAGAAAATCCATGGAGCAAAGCACTCATGGAAGTGCTCAGTGTCAGTCTTGGCTGCAAAGTCCACAGTGGATACTCTTGGCCAAGCATCTACCATCCACCCTGAGAGGAGGGAAGAAGAGGCAATGAACAAAACAGAGAAGAGAAAAATGAGAGGAAGGGATTAGCTAGAGGAGAACTGGGAGGAGTGTAGTGAGCAAAAGGGTGAGTGGGAGGGAAATCAATCTGAGCTGTAGGTGGGTGAGAGGTACATAAAGGCATGAAGATGATAGCAGAGTCGTGAGTCAAACCCTGAAGCATGGAGCAAGTCTACAAAGGGTATCCCAGATCCTTCTAATTCACACCAAAACTTGTGCAGATAACACTCCCTGCCAGGGATATGTTACACTAAATCAATAGTCATCTTGGTGGGTTAAGCCATGTTAGGAGAGTGAGTCAGCTAGCTGAGGCATGTCTGTGAGCCTGAGTGCTTACAGGGGTTCAGAGTCTGCACACAATACACTAAGGACAAGGCTGGGATTAAACATTGTGCCAAATGTAAAAAATGACAGTTCTTTCTTTATTAACCACACAGCAAGTTAAGAAACTTCAGGTGGCAAACAAAAAATGGCCAAGAATAGGTTATGTGAAACCTGTGATGCTTTCTCTTGACTCAAAACCTTCTCTACCTTTACTATTTATTACTGTAAGCTAACAGTTCTTTACAGCACCTTCTAAACAACTTGGCTCACACACACTAGTCAACTCAGCTTTCTTCTAGAGCACCCAACAGCTCTGTAATGACGTGAGCAGAGTGCCCTGAGAAAGCCAGGTGTTTGGCAGCCACAAAGCCTGAGGCAGCACAAGCAGTGCTGGGGAAATGCAGCACCAAAGGCTGCAGCTGGCAGCAGGGACAGGGCCATGCTGCCAGGCCAGCTGCAGGAGGGCCTGGGGAGGGTAGGAGCAGAGCTAGAGGACAGGTCTGTGCCTGCACAAGTACAAGAAGAGGCTGCACAGCCAAACCCCTTCCACTGGCTTCCCAGGAAAGAGAGCAGAGGTGGCAGCAGCACAGATTCCAAACAGGCATCAGCTCCATCAGCCCTTCCTGAGAAGCTGTTGCACAGACTAATCCCCATCCTTGAGCTCTCTGTAAACATGTGGGAATGGCTCTGAGACAAGGCAGGACTTTCTGCCCAGTTAGTTCTTGGCAGCACAGCAAGGTGTTTCCTTCAGGGACTGCCCTGCCAGCTCTCTGCTTCCAAACACAGAGCTCCAGCTGGGACTGCCCCACCACTGCTCCCTACTAGTGCAGGAACACACACACACACTCTGCTGAAGGATGAAACATCTCCAGTCACTCATACTCACTCCTGCTGCTCTAGGTGTTTACACTGCTAGCCTGAGACACAGCATTTCCAGTGCCAAACTGGGGGAGAGGTTTCTGCAGCTGGGCACTGCTGTGAAAGCCTTGAGGGATGGGATGGGATGGAAATGTTTTCAGGCTGGTTTGGAAGGGCCTTTTCTCCACCACAGATTCAGATAAGTGCAGGATAGGGAGGTCCAGTAAAGATGATGACCAAAGGAAGCACTCTGCCCCAGATTCTCCAGCATTGGCAGAGTCCATGTGTTTCACCAGAAACACTCAAACCACACCTTTACCTCCACACAACCCAAACTAGTGTCCCTAGGAGAGGTCCACAGAGCTCTCAGGTGTACACAGGAGGGAAGTGAAGTGTGCAGAGAGAGGAGAGGATGAACAAAGATCAGCACAGCCTTTGTGTTTCGCTGCAGGGTAGTGGACACAAAGGATCCACCCATGAACAAGGTTTTGCTCAGGACATGGAGTTACCACCTCTGTCAGTTCAGTGATACAAAGAGAAAGCTTGGTGATGAAGCTGTAGGCTGTGGGTGATGATAACTAAGCTTAGCTCAGCTCTGATTGCTTTGCCAGGAGGAGCCCCTGGGGCTCCAGAGATGTCCCAAGGCAGGACACTGGTCATGCAGAACATGTAGGATCAGACCCAGTGCCTGGGCTCAGAGGATTTCTCTCTGTTCTCAACCCCACCATGCCTAACACCCAAGATAAAGCCTTTGTTTCCTTCCACCACCAAGGGCATGGGAAACAGCAGAAGCTGAGCACAGCTGGGACAGCAGGCCTAGCAGTCCTTGTGAAATCAGACAAAGCATTGGCAGCACTGCATCCTTAGCTATTCCTGTTCTGGAGTCTGGTTAGCACTCCCCATGGCACAAAGCTAATGCACTAGAGCCACACACCCAGGAGAACTAAGAGGAAAACCCCTCTGCTCTTCTCAAAGACAAAACACTGTGTGCTGCAGGAGGGAGGATGTCAGATATGATGGAAAAGGACTTCCTGATCTTTCTGGATGAAATTCAGTCCTGCCTGGCTAAGCATTCTGTGGACGTGGTTCTCTTGGCACTTCTCTCTTCATCTCCATCTGGCATGCTTGGAAAGAGCCAGAGGAATGCAGTAAGTGACACCTCTTCTTGCCAGAAGACCCTCCAGGTAGCAGAGAATGCTGTTGCAGGCATGCATGGCAGGAGATGCTCTTCAGGGAGCAGCACACATCTCATTGACTCAACCCTCAGAAGAGCAATCTCCTCCTCTGACACTGAAAGGCTTCCCTGCAGATAAAGCCTCATCAGCAAGGAAGACTTACAAACCCACTGGAAACACCAAGGGCTAAGCTCCCCAGGCTCAGCAGCTTTGCAGTTCTGTGCCACAGAAGCATGGTTTGTGTGTCTCTCTTTTACATTCTGAGCAGTCTGTTCTGCTGACACACACAGGGATGGCAACACCTGGCAGATGTGGCATCTCAACCCACTGAAACTTCAGAGCTGCTCTGCCAAGGCAATGCTCTGCTGTAGTTCTGAGAGCAAGCAAGGAGTGAGGTGTGTGTGGCATGTTGATGCCATTGTTTCCTTCCTGTTTATTTCCAGTGACTTGCAGCTCTGAAGCTTCCCAGTGGCATGAGAAGGTCCAGCTGGGCAGCATCACTACAGCAGAGGAGCATTACCTGAGAATTCCAGGTCCTGGGAAAGAAACACATGTCCTGGGAGGACTCTGCTAGGCCAAACACTACCTGCAGGCAAGGTAATGTCAACCAGAAGCTAGACTCTCTGTTTATCTAAGGCTACAGTTTGAACACTGCAGGGAATCTGCTGCTCTGCCTACCCAAGCAGGAGTCAGGAACAATTCTCCAGAGAGCTGGTAAATTGTTCTAGAATAAGTTGATAATGTGACATTTGTGTAAGCCTTTGCAGTTAATTTTCTTGCTGAGTGGGAGGAGGATTAACAGAGAGAGAAAAGTCATTAGTGAAGGTATTGAGACTTGTGTGTTGTCAGAAGCTGAAGTATGTGTAACTCTGTGGAAGGCTATACATCTTTCTCTAGTCAGCCCAGATTTCTGCGTGGTCCTGCCTGCTTGTTAATCAGCCAGAGCTTTATTGAATACCTGTGACTCTCTGTCTCATGAAGCTGATCAGTCATATGAATTAGGCTTTAATGATCTGAAATGAAAATACTGTCTTCTGTGGGTTTACCCACCCATTAGAGGCACACCAGCAAAAGCTGCCTGGCTTCAGAGCACACAAAGTGTTCCCCTTGCATGTTCCAGAAACACTCAGCCTGCTTTCAAACTGGAAATGAATCAAAACTCTGGAATACAACTTTCCTGGCCTCACCTGCCACCAAGGTGATGGTTATGTCCCTTGGGAAGGCCTCACTGGTGCAGGGATACCTCCCCTCTGGGAGCTGCTGTGAAAGCCAGGCCTGGCAGCTGGCTCTAGCTGCACTGAGTGCTCTCTGCCTGTCCAGCAGCTCTGTGCCAAGCAGGAGCAGAGGCCTTGCTCCCAGGCTGCTGAGCAGCACATGGCTGGCCAGGGGCAGGGACAGGCTCTGTCTCAGCATCCACTCCTCCCTCCAACACCCCACGTGTCCTCAGCCCACTCCGACCTTTCTCTGCACTCCCCTCTGTCCCCAGACCACTGCCTTCTCCTCCTCCTCTTCTTCAAGGGCTGGACTCCATGATCTTCAAGGTCTCTTCCAGCTGGAACTGTTCTAGGATTCTAGGATTCTTTCCTCTGCTCAATTTCCCATCTCAGTCACTCCCTCATTTCCCCACTTTCTCCCGTCCTGTCTCTCTCTTCCAGGCTCCCTGTCTCCTGAAGTTCTTTTCCTCAATGGCATTTTTATGCCTTGATGGATATATCTTTATGGTTTGAAAGCCACAGTCTACTCAAGACAAACCTAAACATGCTACTTGTAAAATCTACCCCCAGCAAGCAGCCTGGGTAACAAACTAGAGACAGCCTGGTTTAGCTAAGCAGCAGCAAGAGCTGAAGCAAGGAAGACAAATCTGCCTTTGAAGGATGCTAACTCACATGCTTCCTCCTCTGAAACTTGGGGGAAAAGGGTCTGTTTCCATCCCCCTGTTCGTAACCCATCCCCAGAGAGGAAAAGAGAGTGCATCTTTATGGGGGGGGCACAGCTCTTACATTGTTTGCTGGCCCAAACAGCTGCAAGAGTGTAATTCAGGTGTGTCTGCACGGAAAGTGCTGACATTTCATACAACATCCATCATAAATCACAAAATCCAGCAGCCATCCAGTGCTTAGGCATTGTGGCTTGGGAAGGTCAATCCAATGAATGCTATCAACCCCTCCCATCATAAACCAGCCACTTTAAGAACTAATGAGGGCTTAAAGCAGTATGAGTGAGTCAATTGCCAGTTAGCTCATGCTTCTCTGCAGGTTAAGTCTTGAATTTACTCCAAATGCCTACCAAAAAACCCCAAAACCAAAGAGGGGGGGGCACATTTTCTCTGGGTAGGTGCCTGACAATAGTGAATTCTCACTCCTTTCAGCACTGAGTGTGTGATTGCCTCTGCTCTGCAGCTCCAGAGCACCCAGGCTCTGCTGCTTTGGAAAGGATGGGCTAAGAGTCACAGTGGGGAGCACAGCACCCCAGCTATTGGCAGGCACAGCCTCTCCCACCCCTTATGGTGTTTGAAACCAGTCCTTCCCACAGCATCTTGGCTTCCCTGAAGCACCTTTCTGTAGAGATGTGGTACACAGCAAGAGGATGGAGTGCAAACCAGTTCATTTTCACTGAGGATGAAGTTCAGTCAGTCCTGCCTTGCTGTATTTTAGCAAAGGCTGAGCAGGTTCTTGGACTGCACTTCCATGGATGCAAAGTTGCCACTCCTCCTTGAAATTCCTCCTTGCTGAGCAGCAAAAACCCCAGCAGGCACCTGCCCACTGCCCTGCTGGCTCTCCTTGTATGCTGCCCACAAAAACTGATGTGCAGCCTGCAGAGGAACCCCAGAAGCTGCAAGACAGGAAGAGAAGGATGCTGTGAGAGGTCTTTGAGGGAGACTACATGTGGCTCCTTGATTGTAATGCCTCTAAAATATATATAGCCATGGCTGTTGGTAGAAGCCTCCTCACGAAGAGGTTACATAAAGTGACTCCTGAGAGGCTGCTAAAAGCAGCAACTTCCCTTCCAAACAAACAAACTGACTCACTTTCACATGGCATGTCTCTGCTAAAACAGAGGGATGCTGCTATCTGATGGATAAAGCTGTGAGTGACAGAGACAACCCAGAGCCCTTCTGGGTACCCCCAGCCCTGACACTGCCCTGGGGCTGCTCATGGCTGCAGCAGCAGCTCCTCACCTCCTGTCCAGGGCCCACGTGTGCAGGGATCCCTGCGAGGATGGGAGGTACCAGCCTGGGCTAGATGGCCTCCTCACCAACTATTTCTGACATGGAAGAGAAGAACAGACTCCCCAGAAGCTGCTCTGACGCCTTAAAGCTGTGCTGGCCTGTCCATACATGCCAGGCCTGGTGGCAGAAGAGCAATTGTAGGCTACAGGTCCCTGAAATAACAGTCCATGAAGAGCATCTGGGTGTGTAGCCTGCAGCCACGGGGATTTGATCTTGGTATCCTTCTACTTTCTTCTTTGTAATCACAGTCAGTGCCTGCCAGAGTGTGGAGCAGCACTGAAGTCACTGAAATGACTTCACTAGAATGTACAGCTTGGAATTGCTTTAAGGATTCAAGAGCTGGTGTTGCTGAGCCTGGGGCAGAGCAGAGCCAGAGGGGAGCTGCTCCATGCTGAGCAAGAGCTGAAGGGTGCAGGGGGCAAGAGGATGAGGTCAAACTCTGCTCAGTGGTGCCCAGGGCCAGCCCAAGGGGCACTGGGCACACACTGGAAGCCAGGAGCAGAAAGTTGTTTGGTGTGAGGGTGCAGAGCCCTGGCCCAGGCTGCCCAGAAAGCTTGGGGAGTCTCCTTGTGTGCAGAGATTCCCAAGGCCCCTGGAGGTGATGCTGGGCAAGCTGCTGGGGCTGAGGCTGCTGGAGCAGGGGGGTTGGACTGGATGATCCCCAGAGGTCCCTTCCAACCCTCACCATGCTGGGATTCTGGGATTATTTAATGTTTGTACAAGAGTTTGAATTTGTAAGCAATCTTACTGCTTTATTATCTTCCTTTCTCCTGGGGAATTACTGTTACAGTGAATTTCCACAGAATTATGGCTGGCGCTGCCTGGCAGACTAGTTTCTCCCATCCAGGAGGAAGAGGAGTACAGGCAGGAGCATACTAAGAGCCAATGCATAGTGCCTGGGATAGCAGTCCTAGGTACAGCCTGCACAAAGGACTCTGGGAATGATGCTACAGTGATTTCTGAGCACAGAAGAGCCTCCAAGAGTAGCTGCAGGGGAGCAGAAGACAGCTTCTCTTTGTGAGCTCCATACAATAATAGGAGGTTTTTGTTGCTGCTTCAGCCAAGCCAACACACATTACCTTCTCTCAGAAAGAGAAAAGCAGCAAATTAGCCAAAATGTGCACAGTTTTGTGCACCCAACAATGCAAGTCACCAAATCAATAACATAGACAAACAACTGCTGAGAGATGAACAATGGAATACATTATCTGTAAGCTAAACAAGAATAATGCTGCCTTCAGGAGAGAGGCATCCACAGCCCAACAGCTGCAGCAAAGTGATGCTCAGGAGATGCTCAGCCTGGATTGGTAGAAACACAGGCAGGAAAAAAAGAGACAAAATCCTTCTAAAGGAAAAAAACAACACCCGAATATAGAGTTCCTAAATGTACTCTGGTGGTACAACTTCAGTTTTCAGTAGGGTACAGAGTGGGAATGAAGTGCCTGAACTCTTGCATAGCTCCAGGGCTAAAGAATTTTGGCCTTTCTGGGGAAAACAAAACTAAAGAAAAAGAAGTGAGCTTCCATGAAAACTGTGTTAGGTGCTGAATGATGAACCTGCAGGACAAAACCCAAGCTGGGCCCTGCCAGCACACCTCTGGCTCTCTCAGAGCAGCATGGAGCAGCTCCTGCTTTGCTTCTCCTTCCCCTTGCACAAGCCTCTCAAGCTGGCAATGCTGTCACAGAGTCAAAGCCTAGCTGTGCTCACTGGCAAACTCCCCAGCTCTGAAAGAAATATGATGGAACAGGCACAGGAATCAGGTCACTCTCTTGTCAGCTTCCTGGCTTTATCCAAGAGTCCTTCCCTTGCTAACATTTTGGTGAGAGCTGAGGACATTCTGCTACTCTGAATCCATCACTGAAACCCACACCACTTGTGAGCTCACAGAGCACAGCAAGAGCTGAAGGTGGCTCTGAACTGTATCCAAACTGTGCCGGGTTCCCAATCCCTTCTGATTCCTGAACTAATCCTAAGTGACAGTCAATAGATCTAATGCTTTAAAAGCATTATTTCAAACCTTCACAGCCAGGCTTCTCAGCAGTGTGCAGCAAAGGCAGCCCTCTGGAGGATTTACAGCTGCTTCAGGACCTGTCCCCTCCAAAGTCTGCTGTCCTACCATGGAGTTAATAAAAGCCTGGAGGCAAACAGCAATCATTTCCCAAAGCTACTCAACGCTGCAAATCCAGCTCCAGAGGACCACATTTGGACACATCATCTCTCAGTCAGCCCACTCCTTCCAGGCAAATCCATTTTAGTCTGCTCCTGCTCCAATGGGTGGTCCCTCCTTCCCTTCTTGGCTCTGCTGCTTCGTCCCACTTCTTTGCCATGGGGCAGCCCTGCCAGAAGCTGTGTGAGGCAACTGATGCAGCTGAAGAGGAAGCTCTTTTTCCTGTGGTGGACAGATCCAATTCACTTTCAGCCTGCTCATCTCGTGGCTCCAGCTCACCAGCCAGAGGAGGGCATGGCAAGAAGCAGCAGGCAGTGGTGGGACAGGCCGTGTCACCTCCTGAGTGAGGAGGTGCCAGCTCGCCTGGAGAGCAGAAGGTGCTTTGTGCCCAGCTGCACCCCCGAGAGCAGCAGTGCTGCCGAGGCTGGCAGCAGGCGTTTCGCGGGTGTGCTTCTCCATCTGTTGGCCGCGGGAGGAGGAACACCGGGGCACGGATGCTGGGATGGCACACACTGCACTTCCCAGGGCTGCCAGCTCACCAGCTGCCTCTAAAATGCTTTACGTCGTGGCTATAACACCTCAGCCTTTATTCTTTTTCTCTAAACCCCCTCAATTTTAGGGAAATGTTAGTACATCACATGCGCAGAAGCA
Source organism: Bucco capensis (assembly GCA_013396975.1). NCBI lineage: Eukaryota > Metazoa > Chordata > Aves > Piciformes > Bucconidae > Bucco > Bucco capensis. Next base: position 91,127 of record VWZO01003042.1, on the reverse strand, counting down.
AGTGGGCTTGAACGATACATTTGTCTGTAAAAATCACCTACTGGCTTATAAAAATAGATCTCAAATATTTTGTTTAGTTTTTCCAGGCTAAAACGAAACATTATTTGCTTGAAAAGCCAACAATATCATCACAGATTTGGAAAACAGATGGAGTCAAGGCTTCCTTCTGCATCTGCTAGGAGAAGCAAGCCCTGGTTTTACAACTGGATCACTTTGGGGAAATAAAGCTGAACTGCCATCACTGTGTGCAGAGACAGGAAGGAATGGGCACACTCATGCCCTGAATTCTCTCCACAGTTCTGTCTACTCTTGGTTTGTTGTTGCCTTGGTTCCCTCCATTCTAAATATTGACTTTAGGACATTGAATCTCCTAAAGCTGAAGCAGTGAAAGATCTGGACTCAGCCTCTAGGGCAGTGAAACAGGCCTTGAATCTAGGAAAACCTCAAAGCTAGCAATTTTGTCTGAAAGTTTTCATTTAAATGGTGAAAAAAGGTAAAAAGAAATCCTAATGATGACAAATGTTTCACTTCCAGCTTGAACTCTAAGTAACAAATGATTAAACAGTGCCTGTCTTCAGCTTCAGTCCACTCAGCTATGAGCTCTTACAGCCTGCACTGAGAGGAGAAAACCAGGTGTGTGTAACCAAATCAGGATTAAGATATTTTACATCAATTGAGATGAACACTGAGAAACCAATCCAACCTGTCCAAAGCTGCCTGTGAAATTGCAGCACCAAGTTAGCCCTGAATCTAGAAAGCCCCTAAGTGCACATCTTCAGACAGGCAGAGCAGGGCACCTGTCACACCTTCTCATCCACACAGAAACACAGGATTCTTCCAGCACACAGGCCTGTCACAGTTCTCTTTCTGCCTTTGCCAACTGCACAGCTCTGGCATGCACCCTTTCCTCACATTAATGATTGTCAAAGTGGCTGTAAAAATGACTTCTGCTTCCAGATGAGCTAAAAGATGGGGAGAAGTTTTTCCCCATTTGGGCTGACTGGGAAGATGAAGAGGGAGCAGACTTTTTAAGGCACAGGCTGTGAATGAGAGGCTTCCCCCACTGCCAGTTCCACAGGCTTGAGGCCATGCTGTCAGAGGCACCTGCAGGATCTCTCCAAGCCTTGGGGACATCATCCCTCCCAGAATGCTGCAAGAAAGAGCCCTTGCTGATGGCAAGAAATCTGTCTCCAAAGATGAAGTCTGGCACTGAAATAATTGGTGATTTCATCAACTTACCCTCAGCCTTTGTTCAACAGACCCAGACAAAGTAAGCTGAGCCCATGCTGGGATGCTGCACCTTTGTGGTGTGGCAATGCCATTCTCAGCTCCCCAAGAAGCTTTTCTAGTGGAATGCAGGTTGCAAACAAGGAGTTCTAGATAAAACATGAGGAGAAATCAAAGCTACAGCATTCCCTCTTTTCTGCTTATTAGGAAATGATTGAAGTAAGAATGTGAATAAATACAGAACTGCTTCAATGTGCAGGTGCTGCTCTGTGTAACCCTTGCTGCACAGGAACAACTATTAGGATGAGGTTCAAGCCAAGTGCCCATGCCTATGTTGGAGCAATTAGTTCTCAGCAGGAGTGAGTCTGGCCCTGGCACTGTGCAGGGACTTCCATCAAGCCCTGCTCACCCCAGCACTACCACTGACACCCCAGGGTGGTTACTGCAATGCCACACACTTGTTTGACACAGCTCACCAGGGAAAGGGCTGTCCTGGTGATCAAAACAAAAGAGAGCTTTGGCTTCTGAGGGACTAGGTACTCACAAAGTTCAGGGTGCAATTGCAGCCACAAACTGCTGAAGAAAAAGAAATGCAGTGTTCTTTCCCCCCACAATTCCCATTCCTGAAGAAAATGATGCCTGAGGTTCTAAACCATGCTGGTGATGGGGAATAGAAGGGAACCAGCTCAAGGCAGGTGATGCAGCCTTGGGGCAGTACAGAGATCTGTAGCAGATGACAGCAGCAGCCTGCCTGGCAGACTCCAGACATTGCTGCAGCTTGCTTATCTCTACCTGCTTGTGGGGATTAAAAACCAACTTGCTTTCCATCCCCAGGAGTGCAGGGATGCCAGGGTTCACTTCTCCAGGGCACAGCCTTTGCAAGGCTTTGTGCAGCAGGACAAAGGACACGCTGATTCCTTACCCAGGTTCTGTCCTTCCACAGGCTGTGCCCTCACCCCTGAGCATAGCTAAACATAGCTATGTTTAAACATAGCAGCATAGCTAAGCTGTTTTCTTAAGACAAAATGTTACTGATTTTTAATTAACTTTGGGTTTATTCCTGTGTGAGGAATTTGAGGCAGGTAGTAAAAGAGAAAGGTGTTGAAACACACAGCTTTGGAATCCAGCATCACAGCTTAGGTCTAGGGGAAAAAAAAAGTCTATTTGAACAAGACTTTTTCTGGCAGAGGAAAAATGAGCATTGTTGCTACTGAAAACTAAACCAAGCAAGCTCTTACCTCTGTGCCAGACCAAAACAAAGATTGCTTTATTATAGAGCAGCATCACAGGCAGGCAGATTCTATTTCTGCAACAGCCTCTCATAAATGAGCAGCCACACACTGCTAGCCCCAGCCAGGTTCTCCTTCTCCAGGATGATCAAACAGCCTTTCCTTAGCTAAGCCTGCAGCAAGGCATCCAAAGACATGGTGCTCTGATGGTGCATTGATTGCAAACTGCTCTTGCTTTTCCTTCCTCCCCTGCTTGTGTTACTGTTCAATATTAGGACTAGTCTTATGCCAAACTAAGTGTATGTTAAGGTAGAAACTATATGTCTTGATTTAAGAATATGCTGTTGTAGTCTTTCTCCCTCATTTTCATAAGCCAGATGCCTTCCAGGGAATGATCTTTCCTCCTCACTGGGTGAAAGAGAAGGGGATTTTGCATTACAATAGTACTATTGTGGCTTTTCATTCCACCTGTGTTGTATCCATAGGGGAAGTCTCAGCCCAAGAGGCAGGTGGATGCTGGTTTTGAAATGGATGTTGGAAACTCCTGCAGGCACTAGTCACTGCTTTGTGTGTCTAAGAAGTGGAGCTGGGAAACAGCACCTGGCTCTTGAGGAGAAATGAACCCCAACTCTGCAAGCTGGTGTGCATTTTACCCTGCACTGCTGCCCAAGTGCCACTTCTTTCCAACTCTGAGCACCTTCTCCAGCTGTTCTCCACTCCCTGCTCCAGGCAGGGCAAACATTTGAGTTCATAAACAATCAGAATCATCTGGATGATGGAACCTGTTGAAATTTCACCCAGCAAAAAGCCTGAAGTGATTTTCCTCAGCCTCACTAATGCCCTTGATGCAGTTCCCTGTGGCAGCACTTGTGCTGCTGAGGGGCAGAAGGAGGTGGCAGTGTGTGACTGGGATGTGATTGCATCCAATCTGCCTCAGTCACCCCATCAGCAGCACAAACCAACAGCCTGGGGACACAGCTCAGCCTGGGGACGGCACAACACACCAGCAGAGGGACACAGAGCAAGAAAGAGAGATACAGCCACAACCAGAGCAGATCCAAGGGTCACCAGTGGGAATGAAGATCCCAAACCAAGCAGCTTTTCCCTGTGTTTAGAGCTACAGCACTGTGGATGCTGCTGGGCTCCCCTCAGTGTGCATCAGCACAGACAGCATGCAAGAGGTGCAGCCAAAAGCCAGCTACAGAGTGCAGGGAAAGGATTCTCAGGGAAGTTGTGGAGGTTTCACTTGTACAAATAAGGTAGAATAAAAAAATCAATAAAGCTCCTTGTAAAAGAAAATAAAGAAGCTGGGCTGGTTTAGAAAGAAAACATGGCAGGAGCACGTGTTTAATTGACAGTGGCCAGCCACTGAGCCAGAAATGGTTGGTGTTACTGCAGAAAGAGCATATCAAACTCTAGAGCATTTGGCTTGTGCTACAGTTCTCATCATCACTCAAAGACAGAGCTAATCTTTTCCATTTTCCCTCTTTAATCAGAGCAGTAAACACATCTGCATTTCACTTGCCATCAAGTGCATTATTTGTGAATAAAAGTGCATGCAAAAATGTCACCACAGATTTATAAATATTCCTTTACTCTTCAGGCACATTGAGTGACTCTTTTGCTCTGAGCTGGGCTAGAGAACAAACTTTCAAACCCTTTGTGATGGTGCTGCAGGAGACAGCTGTCTGTAAAGCAGTTCTTCCTGCTCCAGAGTGCTGCTGCATTTCCCAACAGCACCATGCCTGATACCTGGACACACATCAGCTTCTTTCAGGTCAGGGTAACTAGCAGCCAAGTAGAGCAGCATCCAGAATCACAGACTAAGGCTTAGGAAAACTCTCTGAATTAAAACTTACAGTTAGAGCTTGTCACATTCACTCGATGAGTTGCCAGGAGGCTCCTGAGATGCTGACAAGCATTTTGCTGCAGCCTGAAAGAAGAAAAAGACAATGAGAAGGACTGCAAATAGATATGGCATAGAGTAGAACTGCACTGCTGTCAACCTGAAACTTTGTTGGTTTATTTGTTAATTAATAAGCGAAACTATCAGTCTCAAGAGTTAACAATATCATGATTCAGCATCCTCCCACTCTCCAGTCCTGCCTTAAAGGGACTTAGGAACCAGGAGTTCATTTTGACCTTTCACAAAGGCCAAAAGGTTTGAAGTTTCATACCCCTAAGTTTTATCTGTAATGCTATACAGTCCTGCCAATAAAGACAGGATAAAGTAATGCTGATGCTTTTAAGTTACAACACCAGGAAAGAGGTCCCACCTCTCCCAAGAGCTGTGCCTCCTCGGTGCTGGCTCCTGTGAGGAGCAGGGCCTTTCTGGAAACACCCTGAGGGCTGTCCTTGTGGCAGACAGACCCACTGCTCCCACACGTGCCATGGTGACACGCAGACCGTGTGCCATCAGCCCATCCACCACTGCTATGGTGTTAGTGTCTCTCAGCTGTCACTGGAGCAGTGAGTGACAGAGCTGGGGCCAGGCTGCCTCAGCGCAGGCTCTAAGTGATGCAGAACTGCACTCCTCTTGATGGGGACCAGGCCTGGGGCTGCCTCCTCTTCCTCTCTTATGGATGGGGACCAGGCCTGGGGCTGCCTCCTCTTCCTCTCTTATGGATGGGGATGAAGCCTGGGGCTGCCTCCTCTTCCTCTCTTATGGATGGGGACGAGGCCTGGGGCTGCCTCCTCTTCCTCTCTTATGGATGGGGACGAGGCCTGGGGCTGCCTCCTCTTCTTTGCAGCTCGGGATCGGCTGCTGCACAGCCCTGGGGGTGAGGCGTCCCAAAGCCCACACCATGTTACCCTGGAGAAACGCTGTTGAAGGCCTGGTGGCATCTCCTCTGGGTCACAGCACGGGCACCACGGGATGGCAGTGCGGGGACAGAGCCGGGGGTGGCCTTGCTGCAGGGCACATGGTGAGGAAGGGGAGAGACAAGTCTCTTCGCCCAGAATGATGATTTCTGTGTGTCCTTTATTTCTGCTAACCCCACTTCCCCTCACGATTCGGCTCTCTGACCTCCAGGCCCCGGAGTCCATCCCGCTCCGTCCTGAGCCCCTGAACGCCATCCGGGGCCTTTCCCGCCCTGCCCGGGCAGGCGGCAGGGACTCTCCGCCGATCCCAAGGGGTTTGTGGGGAGCTCGGCGAGGGCAGGGGCGCTGCCTGTGCGCGGCTTGGCGAGGGGAGCTGTGGCCGCGCTGCTCGGCAGGGAGGGGGCAGGCCCCGATGGCGAAGGCTCCCGCCGCCTCCCCTCTGCTGGGCCGAGGGCAGCCGTGCCGTGGCGGGATGAGGACAGCGACAGGGACAGGTCCGGTGCCGGCGCGGCCCCTCCCCTCCTCCTGCGCGGCGGGGCCGGCCCGGCGAGCCGGGGGAACCCGTTTGTCCGGTCTGGCGGCGGTTCCCGCAGGGAGGCCGGGCAGGAGCGGGGCCGTCAGAGACATGAGAGGGCTCTGAGCGAGCGAGCGGCGGGACCCGCGCCCACAGGTGCTGCTGCCGGCGGGCGGGCTGGGGCCGAAGCGCCGCCGGGAGCGGGGAGATGCCTCCGCCGAGGGGCCGCGGTTCGGGGCGAGGGGAGCGGGGCCGGTCCCGGCCGCACCCGCGGGGCTGCCCTGGCTCCTCTCGCCTCTGGGCGGGTTCGCAGCTGTGCCGGGGGGCACAGGCGGGGCGCGCGGGAGTTCTGGAGCGGCCTCGCGGGCTGCGGCGCGCACGGGACCGCGGTCCGCCCGGCGGGCAGGCAGCGCTCGGTGGCGGACCGGGGCTCCGGGACTCCGGGGCAGAGCTCTGTCCCACAGCGTCCCGCCGCCTCCTCCCGGAGAGAGCTCGGAGCTGACAGCGGGGCCGGCCCGAAGCGACTGCCTTTCTCTAGATGTCACGTCCTTAACCTGACGCCTGGTGGGTTTTCCTTGGGAGCCTGAACAGCTGAAGCGCCTCGAGGTGCGGTCGGGGCTGGGCTGTGAGGGCGGCGATGGCTCTGCCACGGGCGCTGCGCTGGGCTGGCCCCAGGGGAGAGCTTTTTCCATCGCCCTGGGGAGGTCCGGCAGAGCCATCAATATTTGAACAGTTAAATATTCATTCGGAGAAGAGCAGCTTCGTTAGGGACCGTCAGGCAGCTGGTGCCCGGGCAGGCGGTACCAGGGCACTTGGGCCAGGTCAGGCCTTGGGACGCTGGTGGGGCCAGCGTGGTGTGGCTGCCGCAGCTCACTGCTGAGCTGCCACGGCCACCAGCTGGGCTGGCCAGGGCTACCAAGCTGGCTGCCGTGGGCACTGGGCTGGCCAGAGGTACCAAGCTGGCTGCCACGGGCACTGAGCTGGCCAGAGGTACCAAGCTGGCTGCCACGGGCACTGGGCTGGCCAGAGGTACCAAGCTGGCTGCCGTGGGCACTGGGCTGGCCAGAGGTACCAAGCTGGCTGCCGTGGGCACTGGGCTGGCCAGAGGTACCAAGCTGGCTGCCACGGGCACTGGGCTGGCCAGAGGTACCAAGCTGGCTGCCACGGGCACTGGGCTGGCCAGAGGTACCAAGCTGGCTGCCACGGGCACTGGGCTGGCCAGAGGTACCAAGCTGGCTGCCGTGGGCACTGGGCTGGCCAGAGGTACCAAGCTGGCTGCCGTGGGCACTGGGCTGGCCAGAGGTACCAAGCTGGCTGCCACGGGCACTGGGCTGGCCAGAGGTACCAAGCTGGCTGCCGTGGGCACTGGGCTGGCCAGGGGTACCAAGCTGGCTGCCATGGGCACTGGGCTGGGCAGGGGTACCAAGCTGGATGCCATGGGCACTGGGCTGGGCAGGGGTACCAAGCTGGATGCCATGGGCACCAACATGGCTGCTAGCACTGCTGGATCTTTTCACTTCTGTGCCTGATGTTTCAGCACATTTCTGCAGCGTCAGTCTAAACCCTTGCCATGATTTTCATCTCCTTCTGTTCTCCCCAAAAAGACACCCATGGGTTGATTGTCAGAATGAGTCTCTCCAGTGTCAAACTTCAATTAAGGGAAGAATAAGTATTGACTGGGAGGTAAGGCACAGGAGAACAAACACAGTTTGCCTTCCTCCCTGAGCTCTGGCAGGTACCACTGTTTCACTGACTTGCTGTTGTGGCCTTGGGCAAGCTGTTCTGCTTCTGTTTCTTTTCTGTTTTTTAATAGGTTTCATGGTTGTGGGGTGATTACTCATCAGGCAATGTTTCTATAGCTTTTAGAGCAGGGATAGGTGTCCATACCAAGGACCTGTCATCATTCTGTGACTAAAAGTACCAGAAAAGTTACTGATGAGGTCACTTTTTCATCTCTAGGGAAATGAAAAACATGTTTTGAACCCCCCACAATCAGTCTCTCAGTCCTGTTTCCTCCTGCTTTGTGTCTATAGCTTATATAGCATCCCTCCTCTTGGAGACTAGATGGAACTGTGTTAAATGGAGCAGCTAATGAAGCATTTCAGCACTGGCTTGAATGTCAGCAGAAGTGGTTTGAAACTGAAGAAGGCATTACTGTACAGGGAGCTTCTGGCAGTAAAGAGTGTCTGCTAATGAGTAACAGCAAGGTGTCTTTTACCTTGTGTGTGTGGTGGGGTCTGGATGCAAATGGCTCAAGAGTGCCCTGGGGACCTACAGTCAGCCTGGAACTGCTGCTACACTCCTGGGGTTTAACTCCCTGCCAGCGTTTCCTTGCTGGCTCAGATGTGCTCACAGTTTTCTCTTTGGTTCTGGTGTTTTGCCTTCAAAGCCTGGTTCAAGTGTCAGGTGGCACTGGGTCAGTCTGTGGTGGTCTTGTGCTCCTGCATGGCAGTTACCAATGCTGACACTAGAGTGTGGTTCCTTCTGTCTCTGTCCCAGAGCTCTCTTTGACTTGTAGCTATCACAAAGATTATTTTCAGTAACTTCTGAAGTGTTCTCTTCATTTGGTTTTCCCCTGTGGTACTTGCTAGTCCCTTGCTTTGTGCTTTGTGATGGTGAATTCAGAAAGCCACTAGCTCCCTTTGCATTGAAGCTTTCTATTTAAATTAGCTAGAACTTATTTTCCATGTCCTTTTGTGGTTTAGGCTTTCAGTTTGATGGCAGAGGCAATCATGCTGGCCCTGAGTGTAAGGTGCTACCTGCCTTTAAGTGTGGGAGAGGTTGGATTGATTTTGTTTTGCTTATGAGGGGGTTTGATGTTCTTGCTTGGTTGTTGTTCCCTTTATCTGGCCTCCACTAAATGAGATGCTTTGTGCAGGATATTAGCCAGGAGCTTCTGAAACCTAACCCCACTTCTGCCCCTGACTTACCATATGGCCTTGGGCAAATCACTTAACCTCTCTGTGTTTCTGCACTTGTCAGGGTGAAGAGCATGGCTCTCATGATATCCCTAGGAGACTAATGTGCCTGAGCTCTCAGGCCTGCTCTGGGGGTGCTGTGCTGTGTGACACAGCTCTGCTGCTGCACCTTTGGGGATGCTGTGCTGTGTGACACAGCTCTGCTGCTGCACCTTTGGGGATGCTGTGCTGTGTGACACAGCTCTGCTGCAAGCTTAGGACATTATTCTATCACCTGCAGTGGTGTGTTCAGTGCTGTGTGCTTTCTCCTCTCCTGTAGTTTTGACAGGAGAGATGGACAACTCCAGCAAGTTCATGGATGCTTTTGGTCACAGAATGGTGTATATTTCTGCCCAGGGAGATGTAAAACAAAAGCAACATCTGAAAGAAAAAGGAAGGGATGGGGAGCATAAGCAGTGTAGAGAAACCAGGAAACAAACCAAGGAAAGAAGCAGGTGACCAAGAAGCAGGTTTCCAAAGTGACTTTCTGCCTGAGAGGTGGAAGATGAGTGAGCATGAAAGGCTTTGGAGACCTAGCCAGAAACCTCTCTTTGTTCAGAAACCTTTGGAGGGCAAAGTTAATTTCATTATTTGCCTAAAAACCTGTTCTTTCGTTATTGGCTGAGGTGGAAGCCAGCCAAGGAATCCCCTTGTGCTGTTGTGTTGCAGATGGAGCCTGGCTGGAGGAGCAGTGCAGGGGACTGAGCCGGAGCAGCCGGCAGGCTCCGGGCGCGGACGGCACCAGCGCTTCAAGCCACATCTGGAATGCAGAGAGCCTTGCTGCAGGCACACACTGCCCTGGCTACAGGTCAGTTTAGGACAAGAGCTTCAGTTTCAGCTCCAGATGCTGCCAGGAAGGGTCTAGGACTGCACAGTCTCTGGTCATGTTAGCAAGAAGTAACCTTTCTTTTTTACAGTTAATAATACCTGTTGCCTTTGATGGGGGAAGGTGTATCTAGGAAAAGAACCCAGCTGGAAGCTCCAGATATCTTCCACACCAAGCAATACTGCTTTATGTGTGCATAAAAATGGTGGTTTTTTCCTTTATTGAGACAAAACTATGCTGGTTTATAACGTGAGTGTTGAGAGGCAACACAACAATCTCTGCAAAAGTCAGGCTGAAACCCCTTCAGAGTGCACTGAAACACCCAGTTTGAGCAAAGGTTACCAACTTTCTTATCTTCTGCAAAGATAACTTGTCTTGACTTGGACTTTAAATGATGGAGAGTCTGCATATCTGTTAATGAGAAATCCTGGTGCAGATAATGGGTGAAATTACCATTTTGTTTCTGCAAGTGACCCATCTTCAGCCATCCTTGCTCAGCCCCAGAGAGCTTGGACTGCAGGCTCTGGGTCTCTCTGTGTTGTTGCTGTTTTCTGTTGACCTGTTGGTGACTAGTTAACCTCATCCTTGTGTAGTTAATCTCTTCCTCGTGTAGAGTCCTGCTGGCTCACAGTAATCAATTTCCCTGTACTGGAATATCCTTCATGCTCATTTTCATAGCTATCAATCTCATGATGTAAACAGGTAGCTGTACTGCTGAGCACACCACAGCCTCTAGTCTCATTCCAGTGCTTCCTCCAGGAGGAAGGTGTCTTGGTTTGTTGCTTAAATGAGGCATCAATAAAACAAAAATCTCCTGGAGATGGAAGTAGTCCTGTTTGGGAAGTGCTTGATCCTCACTGCTGAAAAGGTCTAGCTGAAGCACATTTCTGGAAACACCTTTGTTAAGCAGTGGTTGCCCTCACTATGTTGTGTGTGTGAGTGATTGCAGGGTAAGGTAAGCTGAGGGAGATTTGTGCTCACAAATTGTGTGAAACTACCTTATGAATAAATGTTTTCTGGGAGCTGAGGTACTGTTGTGAATCCAAATATATACACCTGATATTTAAAACCTCTCTGTGCATATTTGTACATGCATATGTGTGTAAAACTTGGGGCTGCCTCAAGGACAGCAGTAGATGACAGAGCCAAGCTGACTCCTGAGAGACCTCTTGCTTACCAGACAGGTTCCCTGAGGATTTCTCCTCTTGCAGGGACAGCCTGAGCGTCCAAGGGCACTGTTTGAATCTTGTGTGGTTCTGTTGGATGGTGAAGATCTTGGACCTGTCAGGTGTGCTCTGGTGTCCTGGGGTTTGTAGGTGCACTACATCACAAACATTTATCTGTAGCCGTAGCTTAATCACTTGAATTTTGACCTTTTTTGGTGTGGATTCTGAGTCACCTCATGTTAGGCATGTGTTGGCAGTTGGAAGGTGGTAACTTTCTCCAGGTCACAGTGCAATGAAGAAGGTGTGCAGGGTCAGGAGTGTGTTCCCTTGCTCCCTTAGCTTATGCTCTCCAGGGTGCTTTGAGCACGCTTGTTTCAGAAGAGCCTGCCTGACCCAGTGTGTCACACATGGAGCTGTTGAGCAGCAAAGCTCTGCTGTGTCTCCCTTGGAGTCTTCTGGCTGTGGGCTGCTGTAAGCGTGGAGCAGTGGTGTTTCCCTGGAGCAGGGCTGGGAACTGGGCTGTGCCTCTGCCTCAGCTGCCAGGAGCCTCCCCTGGATGGCTGGGCAAGGTCTGCCTGGCCCTTGTACCAAGCACCAAGCCCTCACTGGGGCACTTGGATGACCCTGCAGGGCACAGGCTGTGGGGTTTGCCTATTGCACAGGGTGCTTGGGTGGCCCAAAGGAGTTGAGTCAGTGTGCTGCATGGATGCTGCTTGATGGACACTGCCTCAGGTGAGCAGGAGCATGCCTCCAGTCACTGCCAGCTCACAGGAGCTAGCTCAGCTCCTGAGCTTGCCTTTCTCCAGGGCACCTTTCTCTTCCAGAGCTGGGCTTTGCTACGGCTGTGGCACACTGGATGGATCACAGCAAATGACTGAGAGAAATAGTTCTCCTTGAAGATGGAATTTTGGGCATGTTCAGTTATTTTAAAGTAGTATTCAGTGAAGTAAATATATTTAGTGTTATGAATATGTTTTCCGTTGTGAATATTTCCTGAATATATGTGCTGTTATGAAATAGCTGCATGGATTGGTGAGCTGCAAGCCTGTAAATTGCATGGTAATCTAGCTGAAGCTTAGCAGTGCTTGGAATGAAGGTTATTTCCTTGGCCCATTTCTGCTGGTTCATTGTCTCCTTTTTCTTAGAGCATCCTCAAGATTAGCTAGAAGTTTGGGTTGTCCAGAAGAGACTTCATCTGCCTGCCCAGGCACTTATTGCCAATAGAATGCCATACCTGCTTTGAGTAACATGTGATCTGCCCTCTCTATTTTGGAAGCAAATCCAGTGTTATTATTTGCCCATTTCCTTGAGAAGCTCTTGTTACAGGTAGCTTAGTTGATGAATACATTTTTAATGAAGGATGGCTCTCTATTAAAGCCTGTGCCTGGGATCACTGACCTGAGGACAGCAATGCAATATCCTGCCATCGAGGGACTGGGCTTCTGAGTGCTGCTGCCTGAGGCTTGAGCAGAGAGCAGGGGCTGTGGGGGCATCACCTGTGTCACCAAGGCTGGCAGATGGACTGCTGGGCAGTGTCCTGAGGTAACAGTTCTGCTGGAGATCCTGTAGAGCTCACCCACAGCCATGAGTTCATTTGTTGTGGGGACCAGCTGGTGCAGGGTTAGGTGGAAACTACTTTTCTGGCTGTAGGGATTTCACTTGATGGACAGAAGAGAGAGGGTTTTGTTTTGTTTTGCTCCTGATATTTGCAGAACCCTCTGAGAACTTGCATGATGAGAAGTTGGGCTCCTGATGTGGTTTTCTGCCCCTTCCTCTGTGCTTCATGGTACAAAAGCATCTTGCACTGGACTCATTCATCCTGCAGCTCACTGGAATCCTCTTTCTCGTGTCCTAGAAATAGCAATAGCTAATAATAGCCACAGGAATTGCTGCCACCAGGTGAAGCAAAACAGATCTTTGCATGCTGATGGGATGAATCATCCCTGTGTCTGGATGCTGCTGCTCATTGCCTCTCTTCTGCTTTCTGCTGATTGTTTTCCTTCTGCTTGAAGCCTGCTGCTGTTTTTCTAGGTCGAGAATGCTGGCTCAAGACAAAATGCAGGCAGCTTTGCATGCCTCCTGCTCTGCTGGCTAAAGCAGAGCTTCCTTCTCCTGCTCCTTGGAGTTGTGCTGAGTTCCCTGGTCTTGGTGGCAGTGAGCACTGCCCCAGTGGTGTCTGGATGGGCCCTGGCTAGCCACTGCAGAGCCTGTGTGCCAGTCAGGGGCACAGAATGGGCAGGGGGTCAGAGACACTGCTTTATATCTGCAGTGCCAGAAGGAATGGACAGATTGATCCTGAGGAAGTGGTGGCTTTGTTTTGCTTGCCCAGGACTTGCTAGAGGTGACCAGGTTATTCTAAAAGAAGCAAAGCTGCAGCCTTACCCAGAAGTGGCTCAGGAGCTGCTTTTCAGTCACAAGTGTTGCTAGAGCTGTTCTTTAACCCTGTGCCCATGGGTGAGAAATCATTCTGAAACCTGTCAGGGAGTGAGCTGGGCTATGGACTCCAGTCTCTTGAACACTGATGTCTGTTCTGGTAAAGCCATCAGAGTGCTCTGTGGGCTCTGCTTGCTGTTGGGCTGTGTGGCTTGCAGTCCTGCAAGCACTCAATCTGTTCTCTGTCTTTGTTTCTTAGCTTGAGGTGACAGGCTGAGCAAGGAGTTGCAGCTGAGGATGGCAGAAGAATGAGTTGTGTCTCCGAAGGGAAGATGGAATTGGAGTAGTGGTGCATGTCTAGAAAGTCCTGGTGGGGAAGCCTCACCCCAGGGATTCCTGTCACACATGGGATTGATTCTAGCTGCAGGCTGCAAGTGCATGTGCAGCCCTCCTGCCAGGGGCTTTGGATTGCAGGCTTTCTTTCTCCAAGAAATAAACAGAACTCTTACTCTTGTAAAAGCATGCAGGCTGGTGAACATGGAAACTCTGCCTGGGTGAGAAATCTAAAAATGCCTTCGTTTCTTTTCCTCTCCTGCATCACTGCTCCTGCTGACAAGGGAAAGAAGGAGCACTCTTGCAGTCCCAAGTAGAGTAAGGCTCTGAAATGTTAGATGGAGTTTCCCAAGGGAGACTGCACTCCATTGTCACTTTAGGGCCCAGGACACTGGGGCATACTGAGGCAGGAAGCTCCTCTGCATTTACTTGATTTTTGCATTGCTTTGGGCTTTTGTTGTTTTGTTGATGGTTTGGTTGTTTGTGGTTTTTTTTAGTGTGGAGTGATGGCTCTTGTAATCTTTCTGGAGTGTGGAAATGTGGGGCAAACCTGAAATATCTGAGGATCAGGCTTTTCATCTACTTGTTTTTAAAAACCTGTGGTTGAACACCAGTGGAACACCTTGAGACAGCTTGTTTTGTCCTGTTTTAACTTCAGAGACCTAAAGCAGTTCAGAAAGGTCTCCCTGAGCTCGCTTTTTGTCCTAGCTGAGTTTGGTTTATGACTCTTGCTTAAAATCTTGCTGTCATTATGTTCCAAAACAACAGTCTGTGGCAAGCTCTGAGCAATCCTTGCCCTGAGCAGTGCCTGAAGAGTGAGATGGTTGTGCAGAACAGCAAGCTGAGGAGATGGTGGCAGCTTGCAGCCTGTGCTTGTGTTGGGAAGGGACTGAGGACTGGCAGGCATGTCACTGTGGGGCTGCTTCTGCCTCACCTCCTTGGGTTTCATATCCATCATAAATCAAAATGAATTTACAAGCCTTTTGATTCTTTTGCTATGCATCTGCCTCGTTCTAGCTGGACCTGAAACTTGGTTTTCGGGCCACTCTGAATAACTCTTGGGCTTGCAGCATTGCAGTGCTGTTCCCTGTGACCCCAAGTCCCTGCAGCAGAGCCATATGCAGTGGTTCCCCAGAGGAGAGTTTAGAATATGATTGTTTTGTTGCTGCTGTTTGCTTCCTTCTAACAAATGCATCCAAAGTGGTTTTTTGCAAGGTTTAAGTTATTGCCAATTCGCTGGCACTTGCCCTGAGGCACGAGCAGGCACAAAACCTGAGTGACCCAAGCACTCTGGAATTTGCAACTGAGTTTTCTGCCCTTTTAGTAAATAAACTCAGGCAGCTGTTATTATTAAACTTGGGTTTATTACTGTTTTTCCCTCCTTTACCTCCCCATACATCAAATCTGCTGTTGAATCAGCTTTATTTTCTAAGGTGAAGAGACTGCTAGCCTGCTTTATGCCTGTTGTGCCAGAACCAAGCCTGCTTTATGCCTCCTGTGCCAGAACCAGGAGCTAACCACTGCTTCCCACTGGACCTGGCAGTATGACCACCCTAGTCCACACACAAAACCTCAACTGTTTCAAGTCTTCTTTGAGGATTTTATCAAGCACCACGTAACCACTCTGTTGTTCCATCCCAGGCCTTCCAAGAACTGTTTCCACAAAAGCTCTCAGTGTAAATTTTAGCAGCATTAGAAGTTAATTCTCTTTCCCACATCCAGGTGCTGGTGGAGGTGAGCTCTCCTCTCTTTCCATCCTCCTCTGGCTCAGTGTTGGCTGACGTGTCTGCTGCTGATGCTGCCAGTTCCTCCCATCTCCTCTTTCATGCTGTGATCACTCTCCACCTCCCCCTGAACTCCTGACATCCCTTTGACGTCCTTCTTCCTGCAGACTAGGTGTCAAGAAATTGGACTCTAAGCCCATTTGTCACCCTGTCCCTGGAGGACTGCTTTGCCTCAGCCCCACAGCATCTTCTCCACCCTCTTCTGACCATGGATGCCTTTCTGCAGCCACGCTGGCCTCCTCCAGAGCCCTGGCTGTGCTCCCCATCGGTGCCACTGCTGTCCCCTTTGGCCACCTCAGGTCCCTGAGGGCAGGGCAGGTACAGAGCAGGCAGGCAGCAGTGCTTCCTGGGAGGTTCTGCCAGCCCCAGGGATGTTAGCCAGGAGGTCTTTGGGAGCAGGGATGGTGCTTTTCCTGGTTAGTAACCTGCCTGCAGCTCCTTTGCCTTCTGCAGCAATGGTCCTGGGCTTGCCTGCAGCCCAGAGTGGCTCAGTGGACACTGTTGTGCTGCCTGCAGGGCAACACTTAATGAGATCTCCTCTCTAAGCAGTGTTTTCCAGCTGGCAGTTTAGCTCTTGGAGGAGGTACAAGTGAATACAATGAAATCTGAAGTTGCCCCTAGCAGATTCCCAGCTAGCATCACAGGCTGCTGCTGGGTGTGTTTTAGCTGTTTCAGTTTGGCTGTGCATCTCTAATAGAACACAAATGCAGTGGTGTTTTGACATCTCATCCAGCTCTTTGCATCATCAATTAGTCCATGAATCATTAACCATTTAATGAGTGAAGATTTATAGACTGAATCTCTGTGTGCCAGGGCTGGGAGCTTTTCTTGTTTGCCTTGGGCTGAGAACAATTCAGAGCTCCTGTAGTGTACTTGTTTCAAGCACTGTGTGTGTAAGGTCTCTTCCTCTCCCTCTCCAGGTGAGGTGTTAGGAGGGCTGAATCCCTGACTCCTGCAGAGCTTCTTGCACTCATCTGTGTTTCTGATGTTTCTCAAAGAGGAATTGAATGTTTGTGTGAGGAATCCCATCCCAGACTGGTTCCTCTCATGGTGCCTCTGCAAGCTGTCCTGCTCTTGAGGCTTAAGCTCTGAGTGAGTAGCTTGCTCTGGAGAGAACTTTGGTTGAGGTTTCTGGTTAATACTTTTCTTCCTTTCTACATCAGTTGAAATATGAGATTTTATGGGGATGGGGTGGTAGCTGAGAAAGAGCAAAAGGAGTAAAAAGAGGAGAAGCAACCCAAAATACCACAGTGAGCTACTCAGGTGCTCCAGTCTGAGGTCGAATCTCCTGCCTCTCGAGGTGGGTTCCCTAACTCCAAGGCTGTTTGACAGAAGTTTCAGGTTCTTAGTGGCTAACTGTGTCAGTGAACAGCCTGCACCAGCTCCAGTGAGCCTTGCAGAAGCTGTGTTGGTTGCTGCACTGCCATGCTAGCTGCTGCTTTGGTCTGTTGTGTGTAGCCTGAGTGCTGTGGCACACCAGCAGGCCATGCTTTGGGCTGCCAGCCAACAGCCCTGTCATTTGAGCAGCAGATGAAGTGCTCAGGTAATAGTGATCTCTCTCTTAGAAGAGATATTGAGGACTGCAGACAATGCAGCTTTGTCAAAACAGAACCTACAGGTGTCTGTCAAGAGCCCCAGGGATGGCTGCTTGTGTTAGGAGGGTGGCACTGGCCTTCCTGCACCAGCCCAGGCTCTGCTGGCAAGGTGGGCAGCAGATGGGCCCTTGGTAGCTAGCTGCTGTGCATGCTACCTTCAGTGGCTTCAGCAGCAGTTCTTTACCTTGGCTTGAGCTTGAAGTTGCCAGGGAGGTACCAGAGCAGGGCTGCTCCCCCTGGGAAAGCAAAGGATGGGGGTTGCAGGGAGCAGGAGGCAAGTGGGACAGACTAGGTGGTTTCTGGGTTTGGGTCACAAGCTGTGGGTCAGATGCTGGCTGTGCAAGCAGTAGGAACTGTCTCAGTGATCTAAAGATGCTGGGGGAGGCTGGGATCCTCTGTTGCCTGTCTTGCTCCTGTCTGAGATCAGCACAAGTCACAACAACACTGGAAGCTTTTTAAGAGCTATAATTGAAATCAGCTCCCTGGAGAGTGGAGATCCCAATTTGGGAGGTAATGAGGTAATGTGCTAGTGCTCAAGGGTCAGGGAGTGCGTGTGCTTTCTGGAAAGCTCCAGGTAGAGGTGTGCAGGCATCACAGCTTCAGCTGACTGCTCTTGTGCGTTGAGCTACAAGTTAGTTATGAACTTCCTTGGCTCTTTGGACACCAAGATGTGGGATCTTGGAATGAAAAGCACTGAGGTGCAGGGTGTTCCTTGGTCTGTTGTGTGAGCACGTGTAATTACATAGAGCACAACAGTAATGAAGGACTTGCTGTGAGCAGAACTACCTCATGACTTTGGCCTGGGCTGGAAAACTGAGCCTGTGCTCTGTGCTGTTCCAGGGACACTGCAGAGGGGTTGGACTAGATGATCTCCAGAGGTCCCTTCCAACCCCTAACACACTGGGATTCTGTGCTTTCAGACATGGTTTTCTGGGGCCCAGCATCAGCAAAGCAGAGTCCTGGAGATGTGGTTTGCAGTGCTGGCTGTGCTAACTCTTCTCTGTAACTTTTCTCCTGGCAGGTTCCTAGCAGGATGATCCCAGAAAGGGATTCAGAGACCACCTTGGATGAGGATTCCCAGCCCAACGATGAGGTGATGCCGTACAGCGACGACGAGACGGAGGAGGAGCTGGAGAGCCAGCAGCCTGTGCTGGAAGCAGGGCAGAACCAGAGCCACAGAGATGCTGAGGAGAGACAGGACACACTGAGGAAAGGTAGCACTGGGGCAGATTGGTCTGGGGAGCAAATCCTCCTGAATGCAGAGACAGGAGACACTGAGGAAAGGGAGCACTGGGGCAGATTGGTCTGGGGAGCAAATCCTCCTGAGTGCAGAGACAGGAGACACTGAGGAAAGGTAGCACTGGGGCAGATTGGTCTGGGGAGCAAATCCTCCTGAATGCAGAGACAGGAGACACTGAGGAAAGGGAGCACTGGGGCAGATTGGTCTGGGGAGCAAATCCTCCTGAATGCAGAGGCTCAGCGTGGGGTTTGTGCTTATTCCTTGGCTAGGATTTGGAGTGGCTTCTCAGGATCTGTGCAGGAGGAATTGATGGCAGTTCAGCTTCACAAAGCTCAGAGTGAAAATCAGCTTCCTTCCAATCTGCAGCCAGAGTGGTTGCGTAAAGCTAATGATCTGCACAGTGACCTCACCTTAATTAATTAAAGCAGGCCCTGTGCTCTGAGAACTGCTCCAACAGGACCTCAGAAACTTGCCTGGAAATAGAACCAGCACAAGCCAATCTGCTGTGCTTAGGCCATTGGTTTGCATGCATTTCTGCATTCTGAGTCTGGCACAGAGGAGATGTCAGCTTCAAGGCTACTTTTGTAGCCTCCCCCTTCATTTGCAGCAGTTTTGTAGCCTCCCCCTCCATTTGCAGCAGTTTTGTAGCCTCCCCCTTCATTTGCAGCAGTTTCAGAGGAAGGCCAGGTGAGCAGGACTCCAAGGAAACCCCTGAGGTGCAGCTGGAGTGCTGCTGCCAGTGCAGAAGCATCAGTGGAAGGAAGCTCTCTGGCATGTTCTAGACACAGCTGTTAACCTCTGTCCAAGTAAAGTTTGGAGCTCCCCTCAATGCCTTTTTTTTTCTGTGTTGCAATGGAGCACTTTTTATTTAACCACTGCCTGTTTAATAGATTTCTTCCTGCTTGTGTGGCAATAGGGAACAGTTGATCATCTCTCATCTAGAACCAACTATTACTTGCTTCACTTTAGAACCACCCATGACATGTTTAGTTTGGGGAATGTGTTCTATAGAATCAAGAGTTTTCTTAGCCTCTCATCATCCATCATGTTTTCTTGACTCCTCCTCATGACTCTTGCTCTCTCCCCACCTCTTATTTCATAGACACAGTACACCAGCAACCACAAATTTGCTTGGTGCTCTAGTAGAAGCATAAGAAAAAGGAAAAAGAGAGAAACCAAACTAAACCAGGACCTCCTACCCCTTCAGCTTCTTTCTGCAGGGAACTGTGCCTTTTCCTTTACCCTTGAGCACTGGAGAGACTCTGAGAGCAGGGAGATGAGTTTGGATTTTGCTAGGTCAGTGTAAGTCCCTGCTCTGCACCTGAACTGTATGGACCAGAGCTCCTTTGAGCTCAGAGCAAGGGCAGAAGGAGGGCAGAGATGTTCCCACATGGGCTCTGTAGGCCAGTAGAGCTTGTAAGCATTTGCCAAACTTGGTCAGATTTGTATTTTTTTTCCCCCTCTTTAGACCCTTGGGAGTTTTTCTGTTTGTTTAAATCCTCTCTGCTTGCTTTTGCTGGTTAATAGATAACTTTCTGGCCTAAGCTGCAGGATTTGTAGAACCTCCTGCCTGGCTCAGTAGCTAATTATATTCATAGGTGAGTGCTACAAAAACATCAGCCTTCTTGCTGCTTGTTTTTTCCTCTCGACACAGGTGCTTTTCCCTTTAGCTTCCCAGCCAGACTTAGCAGACATGAGTGCCTTACCATAGTGCTTTGGGCAGTCCAGGAACACCTTCACACCTGCTTGCCAGGCCTGGAGTTGCACTCAGCTCCTGGGAATCCCCTGAAACCAGAAAGAGCAGCCATTAGGGATGGAGAAAAGGGGGAGATGCTTGGCTGGTGAGTCAGGAAAGCTGGATGTCAGAGCACTGCCTGCCTCCTCCTTGCCAGGCAGGCAGAGCAGTGCCGTGAGTCAGCTCAGAAACCTGCTGAAGGAGTTCATGGGGAGCTGCTTTCATGTGGGCACAGCCTGAGCTGCTGCCTGGGGGTGGCAGGAGAGGCATCTGAAGGATCTGGGAAGGACAGAGAGAGCCTGTGAGCTGTGTACCTCCCAGGTGAACCCCACCATTGCCCAGCATAGATATGTAAGCTAAGTGTCTCCAGAGGCTGAGTGGACCTTCTCATTTCCAGAAGGACTGAGGAACCCTGCTTTGGGTGCTTAGTGCTTCCCAGGTGTGACAGAAGCAAACAAAAGAGGGGAAAGAAGGGAATTTAGCACCAATAAATATTACTCTGATAGGTTTTCAGCTTCTCATAGAATTTCCAAAGTTCATCAACACTCTTTCCTACCTCAGTTTGCATTTTCATTGTTAAGAAGACAAATGGCCTGGAAACTCCTAGAAAATCTTTTTTTAGGCTATGTACTAAACACCAGGTAGCAGTTGTGCTTCAGTTGCAAGTCCCTTTAAAAGAGGGTGTTTGAGAGAAAAGCTGGGACAGGAGATGTGCTTCCTGATGCTGAGAGCAATGCTGACCCATCTTGCCTTGCCTTGCAGACTGCAGCTGGCAAGTGAAAGCAAATGATCATCCCTTCCACCAGCAGCCCCAGTTCAAGAGAACAGTGTTCCTGTGCTTCAAGAAAAGCAGATATGCAGTGAGTTCTCTTTAGGATGTGCTAAGGGGAATGCTTCCTCAGAGCTGAGGCTCTGGGGGATAGTGTGAAAGAGGTGGGCAAGTGGAGCTGCTTTGGGGTTTGTGAATGCAAAACCAAGGTGCCAAGAGGCTTGTTCAAGATAAGAGAGAGAATTAGAATCCAGGTGTGCACAGGCCAAACTCTGAGTTGTATCTGCCCAGCTGTGGCTGTGGCAAATGTCCACATAGGTGTAAGCCTTGGTGTGAGATGTCTCAGTGAGCCAGGTTAAGGTGTGGGGGGAAGGTACAACTCTGACAAGGTTGATAGGGAAGATTTCAGCAGTAAAGGCTTTGCTTACACATGTGCATTGTACACTGATCATGTAAGAAGAGCCTGCTGTTGTGAATGACATTTGGGTCTCTTCCCCAGGGAAATGCAATTAAGACCTACAAGTACAACCCTATCACTTTCTTGCCACTGAATCTGTTGGAGCAGTTTAAAAGAGCAGCCAACTTCTACTTCCTTGTGCTGCTCATTTTGCAGGTAAGAAGAACAGAGACCACACTCCAGTGAATCTGAGGTGCTCATCTACTGAGCTGACTAACACTTGGGACACAATTCCATGCAGTCCTGTCAGGAAACTGCAGGCTGTTTGTGAGGGGACAGGAGCTAAGGCCATCTTCACTGAGATCTGGGATGACCTAGCCTAGCTCTGGATGAGCTAGCTGCAGAGTGCATGAATTCCATGGGGAAAAGATGTTCCTTTGGCTCTGTAAAAGGTGATGGCCTCAGGTTCCACTCATAAAGCAGAAGTGCCAAAGGAAAAGAGGAGCAACTACGATTGTTAAAGAGAAGCTGATGCTGAAGTAGAGCTGCGTGGTCAAAGTCTCACCCCAGAGTTTACTTTCTCAACCTGACTTGAAATTCTCTCTCTGATGTGTTGGTTTTCTTTCTGATGTTACAGTCAGATCACTATGAAATGTCTCTGAGTTGAGCTTGATTGCTGATGTCTGCTGAAATGATTTTGTTTGTCTTGTGCAGTCTATTCCCCAGATCTCCACCCTGTCATGGTACACAACACTGGTGCCCTTGCTCTTGGTGCTGGGAATAACTGCAGTCAAGGACCTGGTGGATGACATTGTAAGAGCCATGTTTTGTTCCTGTGAGGAGAAGGGGAAGCAGTGTGCTTCATCTCCTCTGTTGTGCTACATTCTCTGCTCCTGCTTTTCAGGCTCGTCACAGGATGGACAGTGAGGTTAACAATAGGACCTGTGAAGTCATCAGGGATGGGAGGTTTGTACTCTTCAGGTTGTAAGTAATCCTTGTTGCCTTGTAACTGGGTTTCATCACAGATCTTAAATCATAATAACAGGGGAAGTTCAGCTCTTTGTTCTCTACTAAAATGGGAAGAGAATTGCCCAAAGGAGCCATTTGAACTTAATTCTGTGGCACTAAATCTGTGCTAAGAGCAGCTTCTGTGCAGAGTCTGGCAGAGATACATCTGTGGGGGAGGAGGCAAGAGAAGAGGTAGGTTGGCTTCTGAGTTACAGAGCCTCCACCAAGAGAAAGCAGACCTTAGTGAGGTGTGATGCTCCTGTGCTAAGGAAAGGCCAATAGGCCAAGATCTGCAGAGGGCCTAGTGTTCCAGATGAAATAGCAATAATTATTAAACTCTCTTGATGCCAGGTTCAAAAGCACAAAGTGGAAAGATATCCAAGTTGGTGATGTCATTCGTCTGAAGAAGAACACCTTTGTCCCTGTAAGTGCTTGCAGTAGATTTGCTCTCTGCTTCTGCACAGATCTTGCCTTGCCTTTACCTCCTTTGTTTGGTTTTCTAGGCTGACGTTTTGCTGCTCTCCAGCTCAGAACCAAACAGCCTCTGCTATGTAGAGACAGCTGAACTAGATGGGTAAGGCTTTGCTTTAGCATCTCTGGGGTTTGCTTTTGGCAAGAAGTCTGTGTTTGAGATGCTACTTGTTAAGCCACTCCTGGAAAACTCTGCCCAGCTTTTGATTCCCACCATTCAAGGATTGTTCAACATTGGTGAGTGTCCACTGGAGTGCCACAAAGATGTCTGAGGTGTGCAGAACATGCTGTGTGAAGGAAGAGTGAAGGAGTTGGATTTATTCAGCCTGGAGAAGAGGTTTAATCAGTCTTCCAGCATCTCAAAGAGAGTTTCAGAGAAGACACTCTCTCCACAAGGCTCTACACTGGCAGGACAAGAAGCAATGGATACATGTTCTCTCTGCATTCCAGAAGAATTGTACTCACAGTGGATTCTTCTTACCACTGGAATAGGTTGCCCAGAGAAGTGCTGGAATTTCTTGTGCTGGAAACAGTCAGGGCCCTGGATAAACTCTTCTAAGGTCCTGCTTCCAACAGGAGCTTTACTAGAGATCCAGCTTGGACTTCTGTGTGATTTTGAACTTCTCTTATTCCCTGTCAGAGTGGGAAAAGTAAAATACCCTTTTTTCTGTGGAAGTTTTTGATAGCAACTGCTTAGATAGCATAAATCTTACTGCCTCTGTCATGTTGGGTTAGTTCACTTCATTATTGCTTGTTAATTTGCTTCATGTGATGTTGTTCAGACTTCTGTCCTGCACCCATGTTTTTAACAGAATGACCTTGTTATCCTTTCTTCTCAGTGAGACTAACTTAAAATTCAAGATGGCTCTTGAGGTGACACACAGACACCTTCAAGAAGAAAGGGCAATGGCAGACTTCAATGGTTTGTACACTTAGCTTCCTCAGGGGGGTGGGGGCCTGGGGTTCTGGAGCTGCTGGCTTCCTGCAGCAAGTCACACAAGGAAATAGTGCTGCTGAGCAAAACAGAGCAGCAGCAGAGGAGACCTTTGCCATGGCAGTCTCAAAACCCAACCACTCCTGTGCTGGGTACAAATCAGTGCATTTTTGTGTAACTGCTGTCTAGTAAACATATTCTCTGCTTTTTTTTTTTAGGTCTGATTGAGTGTGAAGAACCTAATAACAGACTGGACAAGTTTGCAGGAACACTGTTCTGGAGGAACACGAGTTACTCCCTGGATGCTGATAAGATTCTGCTGCGTGGCTGTAAAATCAGGAACACAGACTACTGCCATGGGATGGTCATATTTGCAGGTACATCTGTCAGAGCTCCTAGCTCAAAGCATGTGCTACAGGCCTAGATGAGCTCTTCTGCTTATCAACACTGACTCCTTTTAGGCCCCAGTTTTGTACATTAGTAATATTAGCACTGGTTAGTGTAGTGTCTATTTCCTTTTTCCCCTTTATTTTTAGGTGCTGACACAAAAATAATGAAAAATAGTGGAAAGACAAGATTTAAAAGGACCAAAATTGACTCGCTCATGAATTACATGGTTTATACTGTAAGTCTTTCTGTGTAAAATCCAGAGGGCTGAGTTCACTTTGAAGTGAACAGACTGAATACAAACTGAGGAAGTTCTTTTCTTTCTTTTGCTGTGATGTTTCCATTTGTTGTGCCCTGATGAGCTGGGATGGAGCAGGAGGAGATATCTCAGTCGATGCCTTGCTGTGGGTGGGATCTGTGACCCTAAGCTGGAGGGGTAGGGCAGACAAGCAGCAAGCTGAGCAGATGCTTTCTGAAGGCTGACAAGCCTCTGTGTGTCCCCTGTAGATTTTTGTGGTCCTCATCCTGCTGTCAGCTGGCCTTGCCATTGGGCACACCTACTGGGAGCAGCAGATTGGCAACTCCTCCTGGTACCTGTACGATGGACAAGACATCAGTCCTCCGTACCGCGGCTTCCTGAACTTCTGGGGCTATCTCATTGTCCTCAACACCATGGTGCCCATCTCCCTCTACGTCAGGTAGGGGCATGCCTTGGCCTTCCTTGCCTAGCTGAGCTGGTGATAAGGTGAACAGCTTACAGATAAATGGGGAATTCATTTCCCCTTGGTGGCAACAAATGCAGCTGGGAAAGCATATTAACTCCCTGTTTTACTGGAAGGACATTGGATACCTTCAGCCTTTGCCCTGAGACTTTGCAGGAAGTGATCTGCATTGCTTGCACAGCAACTCATCACTCCAGGAGCTCTGGCTCACAATTTACAGGTGTCAGGCTTTTCTTGCAGTATTGAGCATATCTACTCTGTTCTTCAGCTAAGGAAAAAACTCTCCCAAGCAGCAATGTCTGACAGAATTGGAGAGTTGATCCTGCTAGTATTGAACTTCTCAGTCCAGCTCTGCAGTCACAGTGCCTGAAGGAAACTACCTGAAAAAAATAACTAGAATGGACAATTCCTGTTTTCCAGATTGGTTCTCAAAATAGGAGCTTTACTGCTCCATGAAGCACAAATCATTTTGCCTTTGACAAGCCTGCCTGTAGCACATTTGAAGTCACCCAGCCTCCTACTTGTCCTTCTCCCAAGTGTAGTTCACATGCTGTTCCCCAGTGGGATTTGTGTGTTCCAGCAGCAGCAGCAGCAGCAGGGCAGAGGCTTCTTCCCTTAGTGCAGTGGTGGTGAAGCTGAGCTGTGTGCTCAGGCATCACTTTGAGTGGCCTGTGGAGGGCTGCTGCTGCTCTGTACTGTGCTGCCAAATGTCATGGCTTTGTCTCAAGCTCCTGCACTATGTCCTGGAAAAGAGTCCAAGTCCCCTGCATCTGACAGTGTGTCATTCTTTTGCAATACGAGCTGCAGCTGGGAGTGAGGAAACTCCTTGTGTTCCATTTAGTGTGGAGGTGATTCGCTGGGGCCAGAGCTGTTTCATCAACTGGGACCTGCAGATGTACTTCCCTGAGAAGGACACGGCTGCCAAGGCCAGGACCACCACGCTGAACGAGCAGCTGGGGCAGATCCACTACATCTTCTCTGACAAGACAGGGACACTCACACAGAACATCATGACCTTCAAGAAGTGCTGCATTAATGGCCAGAGATATGGTAAGTGTGTGCTGAGAGCCATGGGGAAGAGCCTGCAGCTCCCTGGGCAGCACCAGCCTGGGCCAATGAGCAGCAATTGTAAGGCTTGTCTGAGATCAAGTGCATGTCAGTTCACTGAACTTCCACCATTTAGCCCTGGCATTGAGTAAAACTTCAGGAAAATGGAGTTGTTGGGGTTTTCCTCTTCAAAAAATGGAAACTTCATTCATACAATGCTTTTCTTCTGGTAGAAACACTTCAGGGACAAAGTTAATCTAGAAACCAATCAGAAAGCCTAATAAGAACAGGAATTTGTCATTCCAGTGTTGGTTACTTCCATTTCCATCTTGTCTGGATTTCAGTGTGTACAACACACAGCTCCATGTGTGGTGAGTTCAAGCAACACAAACTGCAGGGGATGATCTTTCAGCATCCTCCCTCCCAAGAGAGGTGAGGAATTCCTGACAGGGAAAGAGCTGTGTTAAACCCACAAGGATGTTTGATGACAATTCCATTCCATGCTTCTATTTCCTTATGTTTGCTTTGCTGTCAGAGGTGTACAGAGCTACTGTGGCTTTCCAAATCTGAGCTATTCTAGCACAGCAGATACTGTATGTATTTTTTACTTTGTGGTTGAGCTGTAAGAGCTTTGTTTCTCTGTCCTGTGTTGCAGGAGACTCCAGGGACAGAGCAGGGCAGCTTCAGAGCCAGCCAGAGGTAGGTCAGTCTGAGCTGAAGTCCCTGTTGTGTGTAGAACAGGGAACATTCCCTTGTCAAAGCATGAAGAGGTGCAGGGAGACACAAAGCAATTGCACATAACTCAAACTCTCTTCTCTTTTCTAAGCAGCAAGTGGATTTCAGCTGGAACAAGTATGCAGATGGAAAGTTCTTGTTCTATGATCACTATCTGATAGAGCAAATAAAATCTGGAAAGGACCCAGAAATTCACAAGTTCTTCTTTCTGCTTGCCATTTGTCACACAGTGATGGTTGACACCTGTGATGGTGAGTATGTGTGGGTAAACAGTAACTCAAATGCACTTGCACAAAGAGGTCCTAAACCAATGAGGACTGAGAAGGGATGTTAGGCTGCTCTTCTAATGAACCAAAAGCAAGAGCTGATGCTATCCTTGACCTGACCCTGGGTGGAAGGAGAACTGTCTCTGGGACAGTTACAGCTGTGCCAGATGTGCATCCTAAATAACAGCAGCTTTAGAAAGGCAAAGGTCTTGTGCTGCCATGTCACAGGTCTTCTCTCTGTCCAAATACATCTTCAGGATCTCACATGCACAAACCTCAACTAAAATGATACTCTAGCATCACTGATTTTTGCTTTAATACCTGGAGGAAAGAGGGCTGAGTGAGTGCCCCCATGTAGTCCAAAAGTGGGGGTCCCTAGGCTGCTGTGTGTGCCCTGCAGTGCTGTGCTAGAGCCCACTCCAGGAAGGGATCCAGCTGTCAATCTCTCAGAAGAACAGGTGTGAGTTGTGTAGCCATGGTGTCCAAGTGCCCCTGTGATGCTCAGGTGCAGCCTGGCTGTCTCTTCTCTCACTGTCTCAAAGGCACAGCTCAGCTCAGCTACCAAGCAGCTTCCCCAGATGAAGGGGCCCTGGTGACAGCAGCCAGGAGCTTTGGCTATGTGTTCCTGTCCCGAACACAGAACACCATCACCATCAGTGAAATGGGAAGGGAAAGAACTTATGATGTCCTTGCTATCCTGGATTTCAACAGCGACAGAAAGAGGATGTCTGTCATTGGTAAGCTGATTGCAACCAGAACAGCTCCCTCTCCCAGGTGAAGGAGTGTGTGCAAGGGAAGCTGAAGTCCAGAAGGACAGCTCTGTAACACACAGTGCTAGGAGAGCTTTGACTCCAGAGAGCTCTGCAGAGCAAAAGGGAGGCTCTGGAGTTAGGGGCCCACTAGATAGTCCTGGTGTTCAGATGTGGCCTCTGCTGGACACTCTGAGGTCTCTTTAGTAGGAGCTTGAAGAAGTGCTGCAAAGATGCCTTGTTCCCCCTTTTTACCCAGACAGCAAGCAAGTTGTATGTTCCTCTAGCTATTGGAGTACTAGGTGTGCAGGCTGAGGTACAAACAGCTCTTTTGTTTTGATCTGAACTATCCTTAGAGATCTGTTGTGTCTAAGGCTGTCATTATGGTGCCTCATATCTCTACTTTGTGTGTCTGCTCAGCTCCTCTGGGCGAGCCAGATGTTCATTCTGTATCAACCACTATCAAAACCATAATCCTTGGGAGTTTAAATACCCTCTGCTGTCATGAAAGAGAAGAGGAAATGCACTTGTTAACCAAGTTACTTAATTGAACAATGTTGCAGAAGAAACATGATCTTGTAGTTCTGGTCCTTAAGAGCAAGAGAGTATAAAACTCTCATCTGAAAGCCTTTATTGAAATGTGCTCTAACCCTTGGTGCCACGTGTCACACTTCACAGTCAGAGACTCCGATGGGAGCATCAGGCTGTACTGCAAAGGGGCTGATACGGTGATTTATGAGCGGCTGCACCCAAGGAACCCGAAGAAAGAAGCCACAGAAGAGGCACTAGATGTATGTTTGTATCTCGTGTGCTGTTTGTGAATGCAAAATGCTTTATTTCTGGCCATCATTTCACTCCTTTCCTTCTCCTAAGCTGTTAAAGCAAATGCAGGCTCATGATTAGTTCTACAAGCCATCCCCAATTGTCATGCACTCACCCGTGAGAACTTCACTTAGAGTTTGTCTGTGTTTTTTCTCACAGTTAGCAGTGTTCCAGAGGATGACACTCTCTTCTGTCACCTGCTCAGCCTGTCCCTTCAGGCTAGGCTTTCATGCCTGGAATTTCTGAGATAGCCAGGACTAAGTGTGCACTCAGATGGGTTTGATCAGACTTGCCACATGCTTATGCTCTCAGCTCTTCTCTCCGGGTTGCAAAGGAAGAGTTCTCTTTTGTGGATCTGTTTTTTTGGTTCCTTTTCAGATTTTTGCAAATGAAACTCTTAGGACACTCTGCCTGTGCTACAGAGACATCAGTCATGAGGAGTTTGAAGCCTGGAATAAAAAGTTTGCAGAGGCCAGTGTAGCTACAAGCAATCGTGATGAAGCTCTGGACAAAGTCTATGAGGAGATAGAAAAGAATCTGATTGTAAGTCCAGATTACCTTTTTACTCTAGTTTTATTCCTGTAGGAAGAGAAGCAGAGCTTTTTGTTCTAATGAACAGGCATAATTTGATTTAGCTCTTCTCAGTATTCTGTTGTTTTAGAGCCACCCCAAGTTGGAGAGTTCACAGAATGAAGGGGAATGTATGTCAGCACGTGTGTTTGGTGTGCTCACTCCTCTGTGCAGCAGTTTGTCTTTCCCAAATTCTTGGCTTGAAGACCTCCCCAGAGCAGTTCCATTCTCTGCTGAAGATGAAGGGGTTTGCCAGACATGTTAATCTGACCAGAGACCTGAATTTCCAATCTGTTTCAGCTGCTTGGTGCCACAGCTATTGAAGATAAACTGCAGGATGGAGTTCCAGAAACTATTTCCAGGCTTTCCAGAGCAGACATTAAAATCTGGGTGCTTACTGGTGACAAAAAAGGTGAGTTTGCTTACAGCCAGAGAGCCAGTGGAAAGATAAACTGGGACACAGACACTGAAACAGAGCTTGTGAAGTTACTGGGAAGCCCTTCAGGTACTTGGCTGCTCCCAGCAGTCACTCATGGCAGAACTGGAAGTAAATACTTTCCTCTCTTCTTTTTGAATTGTAGAAACTGCTGAGAATATTGGGTTTTCTTGCGAACTCTTAACAGATGAAACAACAATCTGCTATGGAGAAGACACCAGGCAAGTGAGAAGCACAAAGGGTTCCATTTCCCCTTTGAGGCCTGTCCTACAGTGACTCCTCAAGGACTGAACAGTTTTCCTTGCCAGTTGCTCAGCTGTCCATTGTCTGGGTCTCTACTTTGTGTAGATCTGTTGTTGTACAAGGCACCCTCTTAACTGTGGGTGAAGAGGGACAGAAGGTTTCAAGTCGTAGGTCAACACCTGTTGACTTTTGTTTGTCCCCCAGCTCAGACAAGTCTGGAGCCCACCTGAAGTGGGCTAAGCAGCTCTCTCCCTAGTCCAGTGGTTGCCTGGGTTTGCTCTCACTGCCCATATCTGAACTCCAGCATTATCCCAGCTGCTCTTCCAGCCTCTCCCATGCTCCTGTACTCAGTCCAGACTATAAAACCACAATGGACCAGGAGGCATTCAGCAC
This sequence comes from Bucco capensis, assembly GCA_013396975.1. Taxonomy (NCBI): domain Eukaryota; kingdom Metazoa; phylum Chordata; class Aves; order Piciformes; family Bucconidae; genus Bucco; species Bucco capensis. The sequence continues at coordinate 61,379 of VWZO01003042.1, read as the reverse complement.
CTAAAGGATTTATCAGAATGGTTAGACCCAAGACAAAACCACAATGGGACAGGGAGAAGCAGTAGGGCCTGGTGAGAGTGTCACAGCAATTCCTGAGTCATTCTTCCAGGTTTTTCCCTCATTTGCAAAGCAGTGTGATCCTTTTCTCACCAGTGCTCCAGCACTGCCTAGACCATCACCTAATATACAGCCAAAATGCCCTTGCAGCATATATGATCTAGCTCAAAGTTCCTCCTTGCTTGTCCCGTGACAGCCTCCACCTCTCTTTGCAGTGCTCTTCTTCAGACCAGGCTGGAAAACCAGCGGAACAGAGCTGGCTCAAGCACCCATTCCTCTCTGGGAATGAATGAGCCCTTCTTCCAGGGCAGCAGAGATCGTGCTTTAATCATCACTGGCTCCTGGCTGGTATGTACAGCAGTTGTTGTGCTGTCTGTGTGAGCTCTGGGGGCACCACCCCCTCCCTGTGTCCTTCACTCAGGGCTTTGGTCACTTGCTCAACCAATCAACACCAATCCTGTGGCTGTTGTGCTGCCAGCTCAACACACCTGCTATTGGTGCTCAGGAATGGTTTTGCTTTGGAAGCTTGGAAACAGTGCACAGCAAGATAAGCAATGTCTTGGACCTTTCCAATCACCCTGGTAGCTGCCATCAGTGTTACTCCAAGGCCTTGCAAAAGCACAGTCTGATTTTCAGAGTGATTATTCTGCATGGGGAGTCTGGTCTAGTGGAAAAAGGAGGAGATGTCTGCCAGCATTCCAGGATGCTGCATGGCTTCAGTACAGGCACAGAGATCGTGCTTGAAATGAGAGATGGGAGAGAAAGGGTAGGAACAGAGTACAGTTTGCTGCTCAGCCCTGCAATGTTGTGCTCTCACAGAAGCTCAGGAAGCAGAGAAGAGCTTTTGGCAGAGGTGACTAGCAGTGACTCAGGGAGCATTGCCCACCCTGCTGGCAGGCTCCTCTGGCAGACACCTGGGGAGGAGACAGGCCAGTGAAGAGCTGAGGACTGCCTGCCACCTTTCAGTCATCCAGCCCTAAACCTCTGGTTTGTATCTGTGCATAAGGTGTGGGAAGCAGCTGGGGATGCCTGAAGGTTACTAGCAGGAGCAGCAGACAAGGTTGCAGGTCTCTGTTGCCCCATGCCAGCTGAACTGCCCCAGAGCTAACCCAGATGTTTATTTATAGGACGTGCTTCCTGCAGGAGGTGGGCAAATAGGAGAGAGGGGAAGTTAAGCACCAGCATGTTTCAGAAGTGAGTTTGTTCCCATCAGGACTCTGCAAGAAGTGCTGCCACACTAAATACAAGCATTTTGCTTTTGTTAACCCCACCAAGTACATTCTCCTCGTTGTTTCTGTAGCTCTCTGTTCACTCCTCTGCAGGAGCCTCACAAAGGTGTCTTGTATAGGTGGTGCCTGGAGTGCACCAAGCAGAAATGGTGCAGAGGCAACATAACATATTTCTGTTACCCAGAATGAAATCCTGCTAGAGAAGAAAAAGAAAAAAAAGAAACTGAAGCTGAAATTCCCCAGAACAGCAGAAGAGAAGAAGAAGCAGCTGGAGAAGAGAAGAAGGGCTGAAGCTTGCAAGGAGCAGCAGCAGCAGAACTTTGTGGATCTGGCCTGCGAGTGCAGGGCAGTGATCTGCTGCCGCGTGACCCCGAAGCAGAAAGCCATGGTGGTGGAGCTGGTGAAGAAGTACAAGAAAGCCATCACTCTGGCCATCGGGGATGGGGCCAATGATGTCAACATGATCAAGAGTAAGGCAGCTCTGACACTTCTCTGCTCTTCTGCTGCAGGCTCTTCACTATTGCTCTCTCTTCAGAAAGCTCTACCATCGATTCCATTACCCTTGTTAGCATCACTGGGGCTCTGTTAGCTGCTCTGCCTGTGCTCTCCCTCTGTGAGGCAGCCCTCTAGGAAAGGTTAGAGGGGTTTGCTGCTATAGTGTAGCTTTCTCTGTAGACACCCCTTGAGAAGTGACTGGAATTACATCTGATACCTTGTGGGCTACCAAAGTGTAATTTAAAGAGCAAAGCAACAGCTCAGCTGCCCCTTGCTTGGAGGCATCAGCCATCCTGCATTGCAGCTGCAGAACTGCTTCCTGAGAGATCCCACTGAGAAAGACACACTTGGGATCTAGTTCCTGTTAGGAACATGTTTATAATGTGGCTAGTTTGATCAGGGCTTTGCTTGCCCTGTCTCATGGCTCACTTCTCCCCTGGCCAAATTTCCCAGTGTCCATTCTGATGGAACAAGCACAGGAGAGATAAGCAGAAAACAACAGAGCAGGGAAGAGCTTAGATGCCTTTGTGTTGCTCCCTTACACAGCCTTTGTGCTGCACACAGAGATAAGATGGGGCAGAAGCTGCAGCAGAGAACAGGAATTGGCAGGCGTGCTGTTCCTCAGCCTTTGCTCAAGAGCATGTGGTTGTTTCCTTCCCTTAGCTGCCCACATTGGGGTTGGCATCAGTGGCCAGGAGGGGATGCAGGCTGTCATGTCCAGTGACTACTCCTTCGGGCAGTTCCGCTCGCTGCAGAGGCTGCTGCTGGTGCACGGCCGATGGTCTTACATCAGGATGTGCAAGTTCCTCAGATACTTCTTCTACAAGAACTTTGCTTTTACACTCGTCCACGTCTGGTTTTCATTCTTCAACGGCTTCTCTGCCCAGGTGAGGAGGCACACACTCTCCTCTGCTGCTAACCAGCAGATCTTCCCTTAAACTGCTGGCTGGAAATGTGCTTGGTGTGCTTGGCAGTATTTGAAGGTCACATAGTGTTGAAAGGGCTTCCAGGGTTGAGGTGCATCTCGATGGGCATAACCAAAAGAGAGGCAGATGGCACTGCAGGGAGGATCAGGGCCACAGTCCCAGCCAGGCAGCCCTGCCTGAGGTCAGTGCTGTTTGCTGTGATGGAACCTGTGGGTGCCTAGGGCAGAGCAAGACAAGAACATAGCCAGTAACCAGGGCTGTGTGTGAGATGCCAAGTGTGCATTGTGGTCAGGGGTGCAGCTGTAAACCAGAGTGAGGTGCTGGGTTCAGGCAGTGGCCCAGCTCAGGTAGCAAGGTGTGAGGCAGCTGAATGCAGGCTGAAAATAGTTTGAGCACTGCTTTGCACCAAGGTGCTGCTTGCCTCTTGGGTAAACACAGCAACAGGTCCTGCAATGCTGCAGTAGGGCAGCTGTGGGTTTTCTCAGGAGCTGGAAGGGAAAGCTGTGATCAGGAAGAAATCCTTAACTGCTGGGCTTGCTCCTCTCCTTGCAGACAGCCTACGAGGACTGGTTCATCACGCTCTACAATGTGCTGTACTCCAGCCTCCCGGTTCTGCTCGTTGGCTTGCTTGACCAGGTATCTCCATCCTCTTAACAACAGTTGAATCCAAAGGCACCTAACATCAAGTCTTTAATTGCTCTGAACCTGCTTGCTTTGGCTTATGTACAAGGTGTTTTGGGGCTTTGTTTGTTTGATTTGATTTGAAGATTGTGTTCTTCCCAGTGTGTGAGGTCACAAGAGAAACAGCCCAAGTTCCTTGGGTTGGAGGTGCTCATCATGCTAGCATGATGTGTGTGTGCTGCCCACACAGCTACTGAAAAGGGAAAGGAATCTGCCCTTTCCTTTGGGGTGCTGTGTACCTGAGCTTCTTCCTCTTCAAAGCTCACCCTGAGAACAAGAGCTTGCAGCAACCTTTTCTCCTTCTCCCCCTTTGTTAAGGATGTGAGCGACAAGCTGAGTCTTCGATTCCCCAGACTCTATGTGCTGGGACAGAAAGATTTGCTTTTTAACTACAAGAAGTTCTTCCTGAGTCTGCTTCATGGAGCTGTAACATCCCTGATAATCTTCTTCATACCATATGGAGCCTACCTTAAAACCATGGGCCAGGATGGGGAAGCCCCTTCAGATTATCAGTCCTTTGCTGTCACAGCAGCATCTTCTCTCATCTTTGTCGTCAATTTCCAGGCAAGTAAGCTTAGCTTCCTCATCTCTCTGCCTCTGAAAGCACTTTCTGCTCATGGTGCTACAAATGGCACACCAAAAGCTTCCCTCTTCTGCCTTCTCTCTCCTCTGCTGGTGCTCTCTCTGAGTGATGTGCAGCTGGGTGAGAGGTGATGTGACCAAAATGCTGTCAGTCTTCAGAGCAGTCATTATTTTGAATTCATCAACTTCTGTTTGCTTTCAGATTGGCTTGGATACATCTTACTGGACTTTTGTCAATGCTTTTTCAGTATTTGGGAGTATTGCACTTTACTTTGGTATCACATTTGACTTCCACAGTGCTGGAATCCACATTCTCTTCCCTTCTGGCTTTCAGTTCACAGGTGAGTCCTTGTGTTTTGTGTCTCACACAGCTTTGTAACTTGAGCAGAGCTGTAGCCAGAATGGCATGGCATGGGCCTGGTGATGCCCATGGAAAGAAATGATGTGAAACACTACTTCCCTTCCAGGGAGGAGTTATGTCCATGTTTGGGGCCAGGTTGCTTTCCTGGAGTATTTCTTTCCTTTCCATGAAAATGAGCTGCAGCTTGACATTGCCCAGCAGGGAATGAGATGGTCTGACAGGATGTGTGCTGGCCAAGTTGCTCTAACTGATCAATGGGAGGTAAATCCCCAGAGAAATAGCAGTTAGCTGCTCCTTGGAGTTTTCCTGGAAGTCCAGCAGCCTGCTGGGCATTTTTTCTGAGACAAACTATGCTTCCTAATTGTGCTAGTGACAAATCTTTCCTGTGTTGCCTTGGATCTAAATATCTCCCCCAAAATAACAAACCCCTCAACTTTATATCCTCATTTTTGAGCTGAACCCAACTGAAAAAGGTAGTAGCCTCTAATATCATGCTTTTGATGACCTTTAGTAATGACATGTACTAGAAGGGCTTTATGCAATTCTTTCCTCTTATGCTCCCTTGATAGTAGAGTCTCTGACCAAGAGCTTGCTGTGGGATACACCACAGAACTCTTGCATGCTAGGTCCTCAGGAGAGAAGCTGTGGCTTTTAGTATCTCGTTTGTGTTTTATAACTGGTTTACATCACAAACTAAGCTTTGCTCTTTCTATTCCTAGGAACTGCTCCAAATGCCCTGAGACAGCCATACCTCTGGCTGACCATGATTTTATCCATTGCTGTTTGCTTACTTCCTGTCGTGGCTCTGCGTTTCTTCTCCACAACACTTTGGCCTTCAGAGAGTGATAAAGTGAGTAAAGCCTTAGGGTTTTTGGTTAAATTTAACTTACAGGAGGCAGTAGTGGTGCTCATCTTGGAGACAAAGAGGTGACTGTGCCCTAGGGAGAAGGACAGGAGGCTGGAGCTCAAGCCCTGTGGAGTGGCAGCACTTTCCACAGGTGACTGAGCTCCTCTTCTAGCTCCTCTTCCTGAACTTGGAATGTTTCCACATCCAGAAAGTTTTCTGAGCTGTTTTGTTGTTGCTTTTGGCTGGTTTGTTTAACAAGAGACTTGCACCACTTGTAGAGATTTCACAGCCTGTGTCTCTGCCACTCCTAAGCTCAGTGTTCATCCTTCAGGCCAGGCCTGAGGAGTACAACAAGGGCTCCCCAGATCTGATCAAGAACAGCACTTGGTTCTGTGGTTTGCATTGAACTACAGGAGGTGCTGATGTCTCCCCTCCAGCCCTGCCTTACTTAGCCACTTCAAACCCCCTGGCAGCAGCAGCAGCTTCTCCTAGCATCACCTTCCCAAGACTATTTGCCTCTCTTCTGCCTTCAGCTGGCAAAGAGCTGAAATTGTGCAACTGTTGTTTAAAAAGGTATTAAAATTGTCAGTGTGAGTGTCAGCTTTCCATGATGAGCTTTCAACCCTTCCCTGGAAGGGTTGTTCAGGCTTGGCCCAGACTGCCCAGTGAGGTGGTGGAGTCACCAGCCCTAGAGGGGGTTAAGAAACATCTAGATGCTCTCCTTAGGGCCATGGCTTAGTGGCACGGGAGTGCTAGGGATGGTTGGACTGGATGAGCTTAGACATCTCTTCCAACCTTCATGATTCTGTGTATTGTCAATCCAGCTCAGCCAGAGACGTTGAAAAATAAGTGAAAATAAGGAAGTTGGAAATAACAGTTTCAGTTGCTTGAATAAAGTTTCAGTTGCACGAATAACAGTTTCAGTTGCCTGAATAACAGTAACAGTTTCAGTTGCATGAATAACAGTTTCAGTTGCATGAATAACAGTTTCAGTTGCATGAATAACAGTTTCAGTTGCCTGAAACAGTGGTGTGCTACTGTTTATATCGTTGTGTCTAACAGAACCAAATTTAAGAGCAGCTAAAGGCTGTTAGGGAGTTCCAGGATGTTAGGCAGTTAAAGGCTGTTCAGCAGCTAAAGGCTGTTCAGCAGCTAAAGGCTGTTCAGCAGTTAAAGGCTGTTCAGCAGTTAAAGGATGTTCAGCAGCTAAAGGCTGTTAGGCAGTTCCAGGATGTTAGGCAGTTAAAGGTTGTTCAGCAGCTAAAGGCTGTTTAGCAGTTAAAGGCTGTTGTTCAGCAGCTAAAGGTTGTTCAGCAGCTAAAGGCTGTTCAGCAGCTAAAGGATGTTCAGCAGCTAAAGGATGTTCAGCAGCTAAAGGCTGTTAGCTAGCTCAAGGCTGTTGGATAGCTCAAGGCTGCTAGGCAGTTGCAGGAGGTGCCAGGCTGTTTCCGCAGCCAGCAGATGTCATCCCTAACTCGTGTGTGTGCCCGCCGCAGCTGCAGAGGCGGCGGCGGCAGCTGACGGCGGAGGAGCAGCAGTGGCAGCGCAGGCAGAGTGCCTTCCGCCGCGGCGTGTCCGGCCGCCGCTCCGCCTACGCCTTCTCCCACCAGCGAGGCTACGCAGACCTGATCGCCTCCGGCCGCAGCATCCGCAAGAAGCGAGCCCCGCTGGACGCTGTCCTGGGCACCAGCGGCACAGAGGGCAGAGGAGCTCCCGAGACCAGCTGATCTGCTTGCTGCCTCTGGGGAAGGAGCTTTGCGGCTCAGCGATTGCACCAGCGAACTCAGGATGCTTTTTTAACCAAATGGCATAAGGATGTGGAGGGTTTGATGGTTTATCAGAGAGCTTCCTGGAAGCTACAGAGCTGCTCATCCTTGTGCAACACGTTTCTGCTCAATGTGAAAGGGAAGGATAGGTGTGGGAGGGTATGAAAAGATTGGGGTTTTTTAGTGGTGCCTGCAACTGCAAACTTGTTTCACCTTTTAATACTAGGTTGGTATAAAACTGCAGCTACATTTCATGTTCTGTCTTTGAAAGCAAACTGCCCAGCAGCAGTTACCATTTCATTGAGCTGCACAGTCACAATGTCAGTCAGATGGACAGGCTGTGGCAGGAGCCCTGCACCTTCTCATCTGAGCTCACACAGCCCAGATTAAGATCGATCTGGTGATAAACTGGTCAGTGTCAGATTGCACTGGGAGTTCTGACACTTAGAGGTGTGCTTTCTGTGCCTTTCTTCACCAGTTGGCTGCAGCTTGCTGCACTAAATCCAGAGAGACTGCTCTTTGCCTCTCGTTAGTGTGAGTGACAAGCCATGAGTCCTTTCCTAGCCTATTCCCTGAGTTCCCTGGAATAAAGAGATGACTCAAGAAGAGTTTTCTCTCACTTGCTCTTGCTTGTCCAGCTCCAGAATGTGCTGGTGTCTATTTGTACAGACTATTTATGAACAGATGGATCTGATCTCCAGAGAGCTGCCCAGAAGGCAGAGCTCCAGCAGCTAAAGGGAAGGTCTAACTAGAATACAGCCACTTCTAGATGGAAGATATTTCACTCACTAGTGAGTCAGTTCCTACTGAGTAAAAAGTGACTGGACATTTGCACATATGTCTGCTCTTCCAGTGGAGATGGATGAATGTTTCACTTTGATCTGCTCCCAACTCCTGGGGCTAATGTTGATTACTGACATGGTTTTATAGTGAAAAATCCTGATATACAGCTCTGTATAGTGGAATGTACATTTCAAAAATGTCATGCAAATAAATATCCTAAAGTTTACAGCTTCTCTTCCAGTGAGTGTGGGTGAGAGTGGAAATGTGAGAGGAGTTTGAAGAGGAAATGAGGATCACTGATCTCTCACTGAGACCTTTAAAAAGGGGGGAAAAACAAGGTTCGGCATGTGTTGGGCTCTGAACTCGAGTGTATTTACTAAATATATAATTTGAGGCGGGTACACACCTTTTATTTCTAGTGAGACTTACTAAAGACAAACATTTGTCCTAGATAACGATTGTTTGGCTTCCACTGGTCGTGCTGAGTGAAGCTGCTGTAAGTGAGGTGTGATTGTTTGAAGGGTGACTGGAAAGTTAAGGAAGAGTGGATGAGAAGGGAGTTGGAGAGCCAGCAGGCTCTGAGCATGCTCAAGTGTCCTTCTCCCGGAGGAAAAAGTGTTCCTGCCCTTACTACCCAGGTGGGCAACAGCAGTTCACTTGGTTGTGTTATGGACTGGGCAAGCAGACAAAACCATAAACACCAAGGGAATTTTAAACCATGTTTTCCCAGACTAGGAGAAGTTGAATGGAAGATTTTAAGTCCCCAGGTAAAAACTGGTGTTCCACACAATAGCTTTTCTTACCTCTGTCATCCCTGTACCACTGAACAATGTGTCACTTGCTCCTGTGGCTGGCATTAGGCTGCCTTCCCCTCTCTGCTGCTGGAGAGAGTCTGTGCTCCAACCTTCTGGCCCCTGAGCCTGGAACGCTTTGGGAGCAGGTAACTGCTGGCATCCAGAGCCAGGCTGAGAGCCCTGGTGCTGCTGAGGCTGGAGCAGAGCAGAGCCAGAGGGGAGCTGCTCCATGCTGAGCAAGAGCTGAAGGGTGCAGGGGGCAAGAGGCTGGGGCCACACTCTGCTCAGGAGTGCCCAGGGCCAGGCCAAGGGGCAATGGGCACACACTGGAAGCCANCGGTGTGAGGCGGCGCGAGGCGGTGCGAGGCAGTGGGAGGCGGCGCGAGGCGGTGTGAGGCGGTTCGTACGGCTGGAGGCGGTGCGAAGGCGGGTCCCGCTCCCCTCGCGTGCCCGCCCCTG
>VWZO01003042.1:8372-49784 GCA_013396975.1 Bucco capensis | reverse complement strand
TGGAAGCCAGGAGGAAGAACAACTTCGCTATGAGGGTGCAGAGCCCTGGCCCAGGCTGCCCAGAGAGCTTGGGGAGTCTCCTCCGGTGAGATCCGAAATCCGGCTGCACGGGATCGGGTGCCGTCAGAGCGCTCACGGAGGTGGTGAGGGGCGGGCCGAGGCGGTGAGGGGCGGTGCGAGGCGGTGAGGGGCGGTGCGAGGCGGTGTGAGGCGGTGCGAGGCGGTGGGAGGTGCCGCGAGGCGGTGTGAGGCGGCGCGAGGCGGTGCGAGGCAGTGGGAGGCGGCGCGAGGCGGTGTGAGGCGGTTCGTACGGCTGGAGGCGGTGCGAAGGCGGGTCCCGCTCCCCTCGCGTGCCCGCCCCTGGCACGTGACGCGTCCGCGAGCTCCGTCACGCTTGTCCCCCCTGACGTCACGCCGCGCGGGGCGTGGTCCCGCCCACCCGGNGGGTCCGCGGGAGCGGCCGGACGGGCGGAGGTGTGTCCCAGCCGGGCTCGGGGCACTGTGGGGAGCTGCGTTTGCCGTGTCCTGGCGATCCAGCACGGCGTCCTCTGCTCGCCCCTTGCCGGCAGCCCAGAGCCCACAGCTGGCAGGCAGCAGAAGGGCTCATCTCGCAGCAGTCGGTCAGTGCCTGGGGGTTCCGGGAGCAGCGATCTCGGGCACTGGCTGCCAGAGAAGGGGCTCCTGTGCTGTCAATTTCCATTCGATTCCAGGCTGTGGGTCACCTAAAGATCGACCTGGACTTAACTAGCTGTCTCCCTGCTCCCTTTTGGTTCCATCTGGGCAGCCAGTGACTTTCGGTGTCTTGGGAGCCCTTCAGGCTTTAGCATCTCTTTCTGCATGGGTCAATCTTTAGAATGGAAAAGATGAAGTAGTAATTCCTACCCTGGCTGACCACCTGGCTGTTCTTAAAAGTTTATCACTGCTAGTGAGAGTGAAGATTTTATATCCTTGTGTCAGTCCTGTCCCTTCCTGACCATTTCCACAGCTGCTAATAGTTTTTTTGGGGTTTTTTTGAGTAATTGCTTGTATGTGCCATGTGTTGCAGAAGAGCTGTATGTTTCTGAACGAGAGGGCAACGACTCCACTGGGGATGGGACCCAAAAGAAACCCTTCAAGACTGTTCTGAAGGTAACTGTGGAAAACACCTGCTCTTGCTTTGGAGCACGAGCTGTGCTTAGCTGGAGTGATTGGCCTTGAGCTTCTAAATGTAAATATTCCAACTGGTTTTGCAGCTCTGACCAGAAGGATCAGCAGCAGGATGGCTGCTCAGGCTCTTTAAGGATGACTTTAGCTCACTGTCAGTGCCATTGATTCATCCCTTTTTTTCTCCCCCTCTTTAGGCTTTGATGACAGCAGGAAAGGAACCTTTCCCTACTATTTATGTGGACTCACAGAAAGAAAACGAGGTGCTGTAGCATTAGAGCTCCCTAGTAGAAGCTGTCTTAGTGCCCCTCTGTGTGAAGGGACACAACAATAATCCTTTCCCCTCTGCTCTCCCCTCAGAGATGGGCCATTATTTCCAAGTCACAGATGAAAAATGTCAAAAAACTGTGGCACAGGGAGCAGATGAAGAATGATGCAAAGGAGAAGAAGGAGGTAGGTAGATGAGAAATGCATCCGTGCATTGCTTCTCCTCCTAGTCTGGAATTAGAGCAGGGTTAGGCCCTGGCAGGATAACAGCAAGGCTTTTTGTGACATCCCTGTCTGGAAGTGTACATCATAGTCTCCAGTAATTGTAGAGTGGTGCCCTTACAAAGGCTGGTTACAGCTTTTTCATACACCTATCTTTTAAACCAGGCAGAGGATCTCTTGAGAAGAGAGAAGAACCTGGAGGAAGCTAAGAAGGTTGTTATCAAGAATGACCCTAGCCTTCCAGAGCCAAAATGTGTGAGTAAGACCCAGTGTGCTCAATTCCTGGTCTGTGTTCCAGCATCCTGCCTGCACAGAGGATGAGTCTGTCTCTGCTTTGTGGCTCTGGCAGCCCTTGAAGACCACCATCCCGTTCCTGTCCACAGATGTGCCTTGGTTTTCTGACTATCTGTGCCCTCTAGTAGAGAGACTTCAGTCTTTCTCATGCACTTAGTGTGGGTGTCTGAGCCTTCTTAGTTCACACAGCACATCCCTCTGTGTCTGTCTTCTGGCAGAGACCACCTTTCTGCTTGAAAAGGTGGATGAGTTTTGCTCTGTTTGATGACTGTGGTGGTGAGAGTGAAGGAGCAGAGCTGCTAGTGGATGCCACTCAGTTCCTGGGACATGGAATGCAGTTAACTGTAGAGCCCTGCTGGCTGTGATGGTTTGGTGCAATCCTTAGCTTAGCAGGCAGATGCTACCTGTGCTGCTCTGCATCTTCAGGAGCTCTCACAGCCTTCAGTTTGTGCTAAACAGAAAGGACTCCACATGAAATCTGGGAAAGCTATCCCAATTTCCTGCCTGTCCTGGCTCAGATACTGAGTGGTGGTAGCTCTGCTTCTACTGGGAGTGGAGCTGTTTGGGGAGGGAGGTGTATTCAGGGTAAATGTGTGGAGAATTCCATCTAAATGGTGAATCCTTTCTCTGGTTGCTGCTTGACAGGTGAAGATTGGTGCTCTGGAGGCTTACAGAGGCCAGAGAGTGAAGATTTTTGGCTGGATTCACAGGTTAAGGAGGCAAGGTAAACTGCAGGCATTGAACCTGTGCAGGGAGATGGAACAAACACAGTAGCCTTCAAATGTTGGGCATGACAGTGACTCAGAGCAGGCTGCCATCACTTGTGCTAGCTGTCCCCTAACATTCAGCTTCCTCCATCCTGCTGGTCCCTGGAGCAGTCCCTGAGGTCAGGGCACAGCCATGCAGCTCCCAACCCTGTGCAGGTTGGAGCAGGCTTTGCTCTTGCTGTCTGCTGAAAGTTATTTTAGCTTGTTGCATAAAGTACAGCTCTGTGAAAGGCTCCTGGAACTGTGCTAATGCTGCAGTGCTTCTCTGGGGCATCTCTGGGGTTTCAGATGGGAGAATGGGATCCCAGTCCTTCTCTAGCCATCTGCACATCAGTGGTGTGGGGATGTGTGTCCTGGGGAGTGGGTCTGTTCCACAGGGCAGTGAATAAAGCTGAGAACCTGTTTGGTTTTTTCTGCTGTTTTAACCAGGAAAAAATTTGATGTTCATTGTTTTGAGAGATGGCACAGGTTTCCTTCAGTGTGTCCTGTCAGATGAACTGGTGAGTTGTGATGATTTACCTCATCAGTTTCTCTTTTACTTAGCCAGTGGGAAATTCTCCTGAACCTCCTGGTTGAGTTGTATTGTGTTTAAATTGTTCTCTCCTACCACTAGAGGTGTTTGGTCAGTGTGGGAACTAATCAGAAGTGACAAGAGCTAATCCTGCCTGTGACTCCAGTAGATGTTGTGGGTGGGGGGAAGAACAAAAGCAAAGAGCTCACCTGTGTGCTTGTCTCCTCCTGTGCCTGCAGTGCCAGTGTTACAACGGGCTGGTTCTCTCCACCGAGAGCAGCGTGGCAGTGTATGGCACCCTGAACCTCCTTCCTGAAGGCAAGCAGGTATGGCTGCTTCCCCTCTGCAGCATTCAGCCTTTTCCTGAGGGAAGGAGAAGCAGAGGTGGAAATGATGAGATCAGTTTGGTTTCAAGAAGAGAACAAAGCTCTGTGGTGTGTAAACTGAGGTCAAAGTGTTAAGCTTTTGTAGTGCTTTGCAGATAATTGAGGAGTTTTGCTGTGTCCTTGTGCTGTTGGCCATGACCAGCACGCTGTGCAAATGAGCTGTGGATCAGCTGAGTCCTTGCAGTTGTCCCCAGAGATCAAATGAAGGTTAGGGAGGCAGGCTCAGGAAAAGGTGAGTCTGCTCCTCCTCTTGTTTGCTGATCAGAAGGCACCAAGGCTTTCTGGCCTTCAGAGCTGGCACCACTGCTGTGTGGGACATGGAAAACACTTTGTTTTCATATCTCATCACCACAATAACATGCTTTTAGTCTACCAAACCCACCAAACTGGTGAAAATCTCTGCATTTATACCTGTGACTGAAGCCAGCAGCACTTCAGGGGACTGCTGGTGAGAGCAGGAATGAAGAGCTCTAGGCTGCAGCACAGGCAGCAAACAGGGCAGGGGAGAGCAGCCAGTGTGAAACTGCCTGTTGTCCCACAGTGCTGGGATGCTGCCTGGTGCAGAAGGGTTGCTCAGGTGTCTGACACACTCAGCAGTAGCCATAGTGAGCTGTTTCTTCCTCTGTGGTGGTCTAAGCAGTTTATTTGCCATCCAGTAGGAGAATGTGGCTCAAACAGTACAAAGAACAGAATCCCCTGAACATTGTACTGCTGCCTTGGTTCTGCATTTTCTCCTCACTCTGCTTGTAGTGTTAACACATCCAGAAGATTCTTTGTGCCAGTGTGTTGTGTTGTAGCACCATACAAACCACTATGAAGAAAATTAGCTCTATTCTAGCCAAGATTAGTGCATGGTGTAAGTTACCACAGAATACATTTGGTTGGGAGGAACCTCAGAAGATCATCTGGTCTGCCCTTGTCTTGGAGAAGGACTGATGTGAGGTCAGGCTGCTCAGGGTCTTGTCCAGATGGCACTGCCAGTTGTGTTGTGACTGAGTTACATAGCAAGCACTTGGAAAATCCTGCAGTTAGGATTTTAGCCTCTCTGGTTTGAACTGGATGGACATCTCTGCCATGATGCCAGGTGATGACACCCAAGGGGCAAAAAGTGGGCTCCTGAGGTTTCTTTCCCTTCCAACTGGCAGGCTCCGGGAGGCCACGAGCTGAGCTGTGATTACTGGGAGCTCCTTGGTCTGGCCCCAGCAGGAGGGGCTGACAATCTCCTCAACGAGGATTCAGAGGTTGATGTGCAACTCAACAACAGGCACATGATGATTCGGGGGGAGAACATGGCCAAGATCTTCAAGGTGCGCTCCATGGTGGTGCAGGCCTTCAGGGATCACTTCTTTGCCAATGGATATTATGAGGTAAGTGTGCTTTCCCCTTTTCAGCAAGACACTACCTTAATGGCCTGGCTTCAAGGCTCTCTCTTTTTTCCCCTCTGACCTTCTAATTGACCTTAAAAGGCCAAAGAAAAGCTGTTTCTTAGGAAACGATGATGTGATGCTTTCACAGACATGGATCCCAGAGGTGTGTAGACACTGCTGAGCCTGTGCAGTGTCACAGTGTGACTCACAGCCAGCCTGCACAGCTCCTCTTAACCCAGATCAGACTGAAGTACTTGAGTGCATGCCCTCACAAGCATGGAGATGGTGTTCTGGAGTGTGCTTCACCTCGCTGCTCTTAGGTGCTGTCATCTTTGTGCTCAGCTCTTCACTCGGGTAACAAGGGTGCTGTTCTTTAACAGATCACACCACCAACTTTAGTCCAGACACAGGTGGAAGGAGGCTCAACCCTGTTCAAGCTGGATTACTTTGGTGAAGAGGCATACTTGACACAGTCATCCCAGCTCTACCTGGAGACCTGCCTTCCAGCCTTGGGAGATGTGTTCTGTATCGCACAGTCCTACAGAGCTGAGCAGTCCCGGACCCGCAGACACCTGGCAGAGTGAGCTGAGAGAGCAAACATCTTTGCTCTTTGTGCAGAAATGGATTTCTAAAGCAGGGCAGGAGCAGGGAGATGGGTGGCAGAATGTACAGTGAGCAGACGGCAGCATGCTCCTGTGGAAGGACTGAGCCAAAGTGTATTTGGCAGTGATGCCTTGTCTTGGTGAATGTCCAGCTGGTTATAATAGTGTGGTGTTTAGTGAAGGGAGAGGTGGGAGGAAGGAAAAAGGGAACAAAGTTTGTCTGCTCAGCTTGTGGGGTGGGTTTTTTTTCTTGAGAATTGGTGTCCTAAGCTGAGGATTTGTTGCTTGTGTCTGGTGGTGTAATGGGATGGCTCTGTGTTTCAGATACACTCACATTGAAGCTGAGTGCCCTTTCATCAGCTTTGAGGACTTGTTGGCCCGTCTGGAGAACTTGGTTTGTGATGTGGTAGACAGAGTCTTGAAGTCCCCTGCATCCAGCTTGCTGTATGACCTAAACCCGGTAGGCAGTGGTGTGGAGCAGGCATGAAGAGCCAAGGAAACACCATCTGTAGCTTTTCCTGACCAGCAAGGCTTTGGGGGAAGGCCAGGCATGTCAGTGAGCTCTGATAGCTTACTGCTGTTAATGAGAACATGGCATAGCATGCCAAGAATGCAAATGCTGCAGGGCTGGTGATGACCCTTCCAGGAGCAGAGGGCTTGTGGGGCTGAATTCCAGGAGGCAGCAGTGTGCTGGGATTTACTGCAGTGTGTACTGTACCAGTGGAATCAAAACCTCTGCCCCAAGCTCGTCATATTGATTGGCTGCTGCTTGCAGATGGAGCACAGGGGAGCAATGAAACAAGTGGAGTTTGACTTGCCACCTGGAACGTGGAGCTCTAAAGCTGTGTTCATTTGTTAGAGCCTTTGTCTTCAGTTGCCTTTGCAAAGAAGCTGCCTTTGAGAGGCTGCTAACTCAATCTCCATGGCTAGCACCTACAAGCTCAGTCAGCCCTGTCCTTTGGCCTGCTTTCCTGATAAAGACTGAGAGGTTCAGCTTTAAATTTGGGCTGAGACAAGGTGGTAAATAGCAGAAGCACAACCCACCTCACCAAGGCTTGGTTCTGAGGCCCTTCTGTGCTCAGGGAAGGAAAAATAACCCTTTGTGGCCTTGCCCAGGGATGTTCTGCTGATGGCACAGTTTGAAATGCCTACCTGTGGGGTGAATTTGAAGAGAAAAGGAAAGAGCTTTGAGAGTGCTTCCTCTGTGCTCTCTCCTGCCAGCTCCTTCAGTGTCTGTTGGGTGAGCTTCACCAGGCTTGGAAGATGATTGTGTTGGGCTCTCGATTTCAGTACTGAGCTTAGTTTAAATAATTAGGAGGTGTATGAGCTGGAAATAATAGTGTGTGTGCTTCCAGTCTGGATGTGGACTTGCTGATGACTAGGGAAGTGTTCTCCTTTGCACATGGCCCTTGTGTGTGCTCCTGTCTGCAGGGCTTCCAGCCTCCGAAACGTCCTTTCCGGCGAATGAATTACTCAGAAGCCATTGAGTGGTTAAAGGAACATGATGTCAAGAAGGAAGATGGCACCTACTATGAGTTTGGAGAAGTAAGTCTGTCCAAGGCTCTTTAGGAATTGCAAACAAAGATCCCACTGCTCTGCACACAGGGTGTGCAAATCCCCTGTCTTGGGTCATGTCCATCGCCTTGGACTCACCCACTGTGTGGTCATCTGTCTGTCTGTTGTCCTCTTGCTCTTCCCCAACACAACCATTGGAAGGAGCTGCAGAGGACTTGGCATAAGTCACCAGAGGAGTTCAGAGAAGTGAGATGGTCAGGAGGAGATGATGTAGTTGTTTAGCTTCAGCATCATCTGAGGGACCCCTGGCAGCTCAAACTGCAGGGTGCAGTTGGGTTAGAACAAGGGACAGCTGTGACTGATGTTTCCTCTTCAGCACAAACCTCATCTCTTCTGCCTTGAACTCGGAGTCTGAGAGAAGTGTGATTCCATTGGCTGAATCAAAGTTCAGATTGAACCTTTTAGGGATGGACAGAGGGTTGTTTTTTTTTTTGGCTAAACAAAGCATGTTCATTTCACAAGCCATGATCACATCACCACTCTGGTGTCATCCTTCACTTCTCCCCAGTTTTTAAACAGTAAAACTGCTGAACTGTTCAGAAGGAAAATTCTGCTGGTGTTGCTGTTTGTCTAACTGCAGTTGGAAAAGTGATAAAAACCAAATAACCTCTTTTATGTAATGGATCTGTTGAGGTTTTAACATATAGCTTGTATACATAACAAGGCAACACTTACACTTCTTAGTCTTAAGGCTTGTGGAAAACCCTGCTGGGGAGCAAGGAGTGGTTAGGAAGCTCTTTGCTGGTTGTTTGGAAAGTCTGTGTTTCAGGTTTGGTTTGCCTCAGTTTTCTGTCTGAAACATTGGGAAAACTTGGATTATAATTGAACAGCTTTTTTTTTTTCTTCCCTGACATGTTTTTATATGTAAATACATTTTCTTCTAAAATAAGTGTGTGTTAACACTCAAGGTGCATCAGGATGAGCCTGTGACTACGTGTGCTGTGAAACTCTTTGTTTCCTGCCTGATGCCTGTGGGACTGGAGGTGCTGGAGTGGTTTTGGTTTGGAATATTAATGCAGCCTCCTTTCACCACAGGATATTCCTGAGGCTCCCGAGAGGCTGATGACAGACACCATCAATGAGCCCATCCTGTTGTGCAGGTTCCCTGCAGAGATCAAGTCCTTCTACATGCAGCGGTGCCAGGATGATGCGCGGCTCACCGAATCGGTGCGTGGCTGCTGTGCCAGGCTTCTGAGCAGAGGGCAATGGCAGGGTGAGCCTGCACCAAGGGGCAGTGCTCCAGGAAAAGCCTCAGAACTCCCACAATCACTAGGCTTGGCAGAGACCTCCAAGATCAGCAAGTCAACCATCCCTATCACTCCCGTGCCACACACCCATGGCCCTGAGGAGAGCATCTAGATGCTTCTTAAGCATCTCCAGGGCTGGTGACTCCAGCACCTCCCTGGGCAGCCTGGGCCAAGACTTACAACCCTTTCAGTGAAAAAATTTCTCCTTCTATCCAATCTAAACCTCCCCTGATGCAACTTGAGGCCGCTTCCTGTTCTCTCACTATTAACCCTGGAGAAGAGACCTATCCTTATCGTGTAACAGCCTCCTTGCAGGGAGCTGTAGAGAGCAAGAAGGTCTGCCCTGAGCCTCCTCTTCTCCAGACTAACCAACCCCAGTGCCCTTAGCTGCTCCTCACCACACTTGAGCTTCAGCCTCCTTGCCCTTGTCTGGAAGGTCTTTCACCAGGTCTTGTGTGTGTCTGGCCTGTTGATCCTACAGAAACAAATGAACTCTGAAGAGCTAATGATCTGTCAGCAGATGACAGTGAGCATGCTCTTCACTGACCTTGGGAAGTGCTGCTCTGATGACAGTACTTGGAGCATTGTCTGAGCACTACCTGCCTGGCAGCTGGGAAGAGCAGTGGTGGCTAGCAATGCTGCTGGGCTTGTGGTGTGGGCTTTGCTTGCTTGGTTGTTTTACAGCTCAGCGTGGCTAAGACTATTAGAGATTTAAGTTAAGAGAAACTAGTCAGTCAGTTTATTCCATCTATGAATTGAGTCTGGAAGGAATTGCCTTCCTTCCTGGCATGAAGGCTCAAAGTGACATGGAGAAGGTGTTAAGGGAATCGAGTTTTGAGTTTGGGCTGTCTTTCCTTCCTGTGGTTTGATCTCCTGGGTGTTGCAGGTGGATGTGTTGATGCCAAACGTTGGTGAGATCGTTGGGGGCTCCATGCGTATCTGGGACAGCGAGGAGCTGCTGGAGGGCTACAAGAGAGAGGGCATTGATCCCACCCCATACTACTGGTACACTGATCAGGTGGGTACAGCAGAGCAGCATNTTTTTTTTTTGGCTAAACAAAGCATGTTCATTTCACAAGCCATGATCACATCACCACTCTGGTGTCATCCTTCACTTCTCCCCAGTTTTTAAACAGTAAAACTGCTGAACTGTTCAGAAGGAAAATTCTGCTGGTGTTGCTGTTTGTCTAACTGCAGTTGGAAAAGTGATAAAAACCAAATAACCTCTTTTATGTAATGGATCTGTTGAGGTTTTAACATATAGCTTGTATACATAACAAGGCAACACTTACACTTCTTAGTCTTAAGGCTTGTGGAAAACCCTGCTGGGGAGCAAGGAGTGGTTAGGAAGCTCTTTGCTGGTTGTTTGGAAAGTCTGTGTTTCAGGTTTGGTTTGCCTCAGTTTTCTGTCTGAAACATTGGGAAAACTTGGATTATAATTGAACAGCTTTTTTTTTTTTTTTCTTCCCCGACATGTTTTTATATGTAAATACATTTTCTTCTAAAATAAGTGTGTGTTAACACTCAAGGTGCATCAGGATGAGCCTGTGACTACGTGTGCTGTGAAACTCTTTGTTTCCTGCCTGATGCCTGTGGGACTGGAGGTGCTGGAGTGGTTTTGGTTTGGAATATTAATGCAGCCTCCTTTCACCACAGGATATTCCTGAGGCTCCCGAGAGGCTGATGACAGACACCATCAATGAGCCCATCCTGTTGTGCAGGTTCCCTGCAGAGATCAAGTCCTTCTACATGCAGCGGTGCCAGGATGATGCGCGGCTCACCGAATCGGTGCGTGGCTGCTGTGCCAGGCTTCTGAGCAGAGGGCAATGGCAGGGTGAGCCTGCACCAAGGGGCAGTGCTCCAGGAAAAGCCTCAGAACTCCCACAATCACTAGGCTTGGCAGAGACCTCCAAGATCAGCAAGTCAACCATCCCTATCACTCCCGTGCCACACACCCATGGCCCTGAGGAGAGCATCTAGATGCTTCTTAAGCATCTCCAGGGCTGGTGACTCCAGCACCTCCCTGGGCAGCCTGGGCCAAGACTTACAACCCTTTCAGAGAAAAAATTTCTCCTTCTATCCAATCTAAACCTCCCCTGATGCAACTTGAGGCCGCTTCCTGTTCTCTCACTATTAACCCTGGAGAAGAGACCTATCCTTATCGTGTAACAGCCTCCTTGCAGGGAGCTGTAGAGAGCAAGAAGGTCTGCCCTGAGCCTCCTCTTCTCCAGACTAACCAACCCCAGTGCCCTTAGCTGCTCCTCACCACACTTGAGCTTCAGCCTCCTTGCCCTTGTCTGGAAGGTCTTTCACCAGGTCTTGTGTGTGTCTGGCCTGTTGATCCTACAGAAACAAATGAACTCTGAAGAGCTAATGATCTGTCAGCAGATGACAGTGAGCATGCTCTTCACTGACCTTGGGAAGTGCTGCTCTGATGACAGTACTTGGAGCATTGTCTGAGCACTACCTGCCTGGCAGCTGGGAAGAGCAGTGGTGGCTAGCAATGCTGCTGGGCTTGTGGTGTGGGCTTTGCTTGCTTGGTTGTTTTACAGCTCAGCGTGGCTAAGACTATTAGAGATTTAAGTTAAGAGAAACTAGTCAGTCAGTTTATTCCATCTATGAATTGAGTCTGGAAGGAATTGCCTTCCTTCCTGGCATGAAGGCTCAAAGTGACATGGAGAAGGTGTTAAGGGAATCGAGTTTTGAGTTTGGGCTGTCTTTCCTTCCTGTGGTTTGATCTCCTGGGTGTTGCAGGTGGATGTGTTGATGCCAAACGTTGGTGAGATCGTTGGGGGCTCCATGCGTATCTGGGACAGCGAGGAGCTGCTGGAGGGCTACAAGAGAGAGGGCATTGATCCCACCCCATACTACTGGTACACTGATCAGGTGGGTACAGCAGAGCAGCATGCTGCTTCTCAGGGAGGACACTGTAGTTTGCCTTGCATTGCTCTGAAGGTGATGCAGTCGAAGCTGGAAACGTTTCTGGTGGCCAGTTCCCAGGCTGTTAAAATGGCTACTGTTTGGAGTTTCCTGCTGCCTGTACCAGATCAGTCCCTGCGGTGGGCTGTGTGGCTGTATTCCTCTCCTAGTGTCCTCTCCAGTGGTGCTTGTTAGATAAAGAGAGGTTGGTCTTGACAGATTTGAATGGCCAAGGTCTGCTTACCATAAGGGAAGGAGAATCACAGAATCATGAAGGTTGGAAGAGGCCTCTAAGCTCATCAAGTCCAACCATCCCTAGCACCCCCATGCCACCAAACCATGGCCCTGAGTTCTACATCTAAATGTTTCTTAAACCCCTCCAGGGATGGTAACTCCACCACCTCCCTGGGCAGCCTGGGCCAAGACTGAACAACCTTTTCAGAGAAGAAATATATAGTTCCTTATATCCTTATATATATATATAATATATATATTATATATCCTATAATATCCTATATTATATATATATCTTTTATATATATAAGGAGATATAGATATATATATATGGATATATAATTTTTTCATATATATATATAAAAAGTATATATGTTTCCTTATAATATATATATATATCCTCCTTATATCCAATCTAAACCCCCCCTCATGCAACTTGAGGCCATTTCCTCTTGTCCTCTTGCTGTTAACCCGGGAGAAGAGACCTGCTCCATCCCACTTCAGGCTCCTCAAAGAAAGGAGAGAGAAGGAGGCAGCTGAAAAAGAATGGTTCAGACTGACTTTCCACCTTCCTTTTTCCTCTTCCAGCCCTTACATTACCCCGGGAGCACTAAAGCACAGATACCTTGCCTGAAAAGACTGTAGTCAGTTCTCCTCGTTCAGAAAATCATCTTGGACGGTGTTGTTTTTGTTTGGGGGTTTTTATGATAACAAGGCAGTGTTTAATATCTCCTCTCTGATTCTAATTTGTCAGAGGAAATACGGTACCTGCCCTCACGGAGGCTATGGGCTGGGACTGGAGAGGTTCCTGACGTGGATCCTGAACAGACACCACATCCGCGACGTCTGCCTCTACCCGCGCTTTGTCCAGCGCTGCAAGCCTTAGCCACCCCGGCAGCAAGGGAAGGAAGGATCCACTCTGCTATACTACAGCCTGGGAGGAGGACAAGACCTAGTGCAACCTGTTGCTGAAGAAAATACTAGTTTAGGGCATGGAAAGGAAAAGAAACCCCTTTTTTAAAAGAAAGTGCTACTAATTAACTGGAGTAAGCCTTAGGAAAAAATGCAAGGTGTGTTTGTGCTCTCAAGTCAGCATAAAGCAAAGATCCTGGGAAGATGGCATGCAAAAACAAGATGCTGCTCTGTGTTTAATTCCCATGAATCAAGTGCCCAGCATATTTTCTTTTAAATTTCCTTTTTTAGGTTTGCATTCATTTTAATCTGTTTACTCTCGTGGTTTCTTGTTGGCTAAATCAGGAGTGCAGGCCCTTTAATACCTCTGAGTCTAGTACAGAGAGACATCATCCAGGCAGCTCAGCAGAGTATAAACAGGAGAAGAGAATAATGAAGTGCAGCTCCTCCTGTTTTGAATGGAAGCTCTGTTGGAGTGTATTCAGGTGCAGTGTGTGGAGCACTGAGCACAAAACTCCACGTGGGTGGGGTGGGTAGGGTTTATTCACAGATTATTTGCTGCTTTCTGCTGCTGTCTGTGGCTGAAGTGCTGTGCTGGGGCAGTGCATACCCAGCCTGGGGACAGGTCTAGGTCTGTTTGCTGTGCCATCCCAATTCCAATCAAACCAGAAATGACTAACTGAAGCCCCAAAGAAACTGGTAACTCTAAAATAACTCTGAAATACAGCTGACTTTCAGCATGGTGTGCTGGCTGAATCACTGTCCTCTCAGGATGGACTGTGGCTCACACAGTGCTCTCCCACATCTGTTTTCATAGCAGAGCAGCTCCACACTTCCTAGCTGGCTCCATCTTCTCTCCTCTGGCTGTAATGAGCTTATCAAATAGGGTTAATTAAATATTTAATATCTTGTGTCCTCTGTATGCCTTTTAGTTCTAAATAAAGCAATTCCTTTTACTAGAGAGGGGAAAACAAATCCGTAGGTGCGTCATTTGCTTCCTGCTGCTGAGCCTTGATCTGGATTTGCCCTTCACCCAATTGTTGAGCTGTGTGATGTCCATATTTTTTGTGGTGAAGGACTGGTTTTCTTCATCCTGCATGTTCCATACAGAAACTGGTCTGAACCAGCAACCAATAAATGATGGCAACCTCAGCTGGTGTCTGCTCCTTTCCTTTCACCTCCTGTTAGCTTAACATGGTCTGTCCTGGCACAGGCAGTGTCTGTCTGGGCAACTGCACAGGGAGAAGGGAGTTTTCCAGGGCAGTAAACACATCTTGAGCTCCTTTCCACTCTTCACCAGTTTTCCCAGTCCTTTTGTAGCCACAAGAGGAGAAAATCTTGCCCAGCAGCATGCCTCAGCTCTCACACTTGCCCTACTCTTGTTTTTGGTGGGTTGCCTGAACACACAACTTCAAAGGTTCTTTTAAATGCATCCAGAAGTGTAGTCAACCATGAATTTCCTGTGGGTTGGGAGTTTTGCATCTGTGTTAAACACAAACTAGAGGAAGAGGAGAAAACTAACAGGGAACACACTGCTAGCTGTTTCTTCTTGCAGGACAACTTACTAAGAGCTCCAGGCAAAGTCACCTCAGTCCAGAGGGTGAACGTGCCACCAGATAGCAGTCACACACCTTGGGGGTTTGGTTTTGTAGGGCTTTTGTTGTGTTTCAGAGTGGTGCTGAGGTTTCTGGGGAGGAGGAGATCTCTGGGCTTCTATGATTCAGAGTACTTAGGAATTGATGAGCATATAAAGTGCCTGAAGTGATGGGAAGGGAGAAGGGTTGAGAAAAGATAGCCCTAGAAAAAGATCACTTCTAGCAATCCATTCTCTGTCCTTACAACAGGCAAGGCTTAGCTGCTCTGTGAAGGTTCAAAGCCTCCATACCAGAGGAGCTACTAGAGGAAGGTCTGAGGACTTAAGCAGTGCTGGTGTAAGAGGCAGATCAGATAAGCAGCTTAAAAGGTGACTGGGATGAGGGATGCTGTCTAATGTCATCTGCTGCTGGAGCAGAGGTGGTGCTGGGCAGGGCACGGGCACAGGCAAGGAAGCAACAGCCTGAGAATTCCTCAGGCAGCCACTGAAACCTGGCCAGCAGGAATGTGGGAATACTCCTTCAAAATAAAGCTAGGTTAAATTGTGTTGGGAGAGTTCTTGATCTGCCCCTGAGGCTCAGCTCAAGTTTTTGATCACTGAGAGTAAAAAAAAAAATCACTTTTAGAGACTGAAAAATGATGAATGGATGTTGATGTTATTTCTATGTCCTATCAGCTGTGGTTTTGCATGGTGTCTGGTTTCTTTTGTTGTGTTCTCACAGTATTTGCTGAGTGATTGTGCCCCCAGTGGTTTAAAACTGATGATGGTCCTGGCTGTTTCTGCCAGCTATCCAGAAAGCTTCTTTCCAAGCTGTCTGACTGTAAGAGCTGATTTAGTCATGTTTGCTGCCTCACCTGGTCTTGGGCCTAGCAGTGTTCCCAGGTCCCTCCCATCCAAGTCTGATGCTTCAGCCCTGCTTACCATACAAGCATTTTGTCCATGTGGGCAATGCTGGTCAGAGATGAAGCAGCTCCTTGGCCTCAGTGGCTCCTGGGAGCAGCCCTTTCCTCCAGGCTCCATCATGAGTTCCTGTGCAGCTCACATCCCTTTACAAGCTATGATCATTAATCCCAGCTCTGGAAGGCACTGCAGCTGCTTGCAATGTGAGAATACTTGAGTTTATTTTGACTGGAAAGGGTAGAGACATCTGGAAAAAAGGAGAAAATGTGCAATCAGAACTTGGATTTCTCCTCATCCTCAACTTTCATTTTCCCCTCAGGGTATCTCCTGACAGTTGGATTGTTAACTGGATTGGTACTTGCTAAACTGTCTCTGGCTCCCAGGCCCTTTCAGCCTGCTAAGTGGCAGTGTTGAGATGGCTAACGTGGAGCTTTCTTTAGGTCACTTCTCCTTACACGCATTATTTTGTATTTATCTAAGCTGAATCTCCTCTGTCCACGCTTTGTAAGGACCTTGTGAAGCTCCTTGCCAGTAGTGTGGCATTAACATCCTTGGAAGGGCACTGGGCTTGGTTAGGCTGGAGAAGAGGAGGCTGAGGGGAGACTTTCTTGTTCTCTCCAACTCCCTGCAAGGAGCTTGGAGCCAGCTGGGGGTTGGTCTCTTCTCCCAAGGAACAAGAGGAAACAGCCTCAAGTCACTCCAGAGGAGGTTTAAGTTGGACATGAGGAACAAGTTCTTCCCCAACAGGGTTGTCAAAGCCTGGCCCAGGCAGTGCTGGAGTGTTGAGGGACATGGTTTAGTGATGCCTTGGCAGTGTTAGGTTAAGAGTTGGCCTCAATGATCTTACAGGTCTCTTGCAACCTAAAGGAGTCCACGGTTGTAAGCAAGACAAGGCTAGCTGCAGGCAAGGACTGTAGCTTAACCACAGAGGCTGAGCAAGAGCTGAGGCTGTGGGTGAGCCTCTCTGCATTTACACACAGCCTTTAGATCTTTGGTTGGTTTGTTTGTTTTGCTTGATGGTTAAGCATCTGTGGCTTCTCTCCTAGAGCCATACAACTAGGGAGTCATAGAATTACAGAACCATAAAAGTAGGGAATTGTAAAATTGTGGACTCATAAAAATGATAATTCATAAAACGACAGAATCACAACATTACAGAATCATTAAATTAATCATTAAATTAAAGCATCGTTAAATTAAAGAAGCCTAGAATGGTCTGGGTCAGAGGCGCCTCTTCAGCGCAAGCCTACGAGATGCCCAACTATCATTTTATTTACCAAAGAAAACCTTCCAAACCTAAACCCATCGCAGCAGCAGGAACACCTTATTAGCTGAGCGTCCCCCAGCCCCCCTCTGCTCTCGGTGTGTTTTCCTTTGCCTCACGGGGTGCTCGATGTCTCCCGCCGCGCGCTCCTCACTCCCTGCTGTGGGAGCGCTCAGCCAGGCGTTGTGGCGGGAAGCGGACGCAGCGCAGCCTGCAGGCACAAGGAGCCGCACCGAGCCTCCCGCTTCGGGCCCTCCGCCATCGGACAGCCCCGGGGGCGGTGCCGGGGGGACGGTAGATGCGGAGAGGGGCGGCGGCGGGGCTGTCTGAGGGAATGCAGGCGGCCGCCGCCAAGATGGCCGCCGCCGGTGCCGGTGCTGCCGCCGCTGCTGCTGCCGCCGGGCGGGGGGCGCGTGCCCGTGAGTCTGGGGGCGCCGGCAAGCGGGTGGGCTGAGGGCGGGAAGGGAGGGAGGTGGCGAGGAGGGGCTGCGAGGGCCGCAGGGTAGCGGGAGCGCCGGGCACCGCGTTACACAACGGCGGAGAGGTGCCTTTGCGTAACGCTTGCCGGTAGAGCCGGGGCCTCCGTCAGCCGCCGCCGGGGGCTGTGGGCAGCGCGTCCGGCTGCCTCCCCGCAGCGTGTGTGAGTAGCGCCAGAGCGGCGAAGTAGTGATGGTGTGGGGGGTTTATTCATGCCATTAACTGAGGGCGGCGAGCTTCGGCAGCTGATGCTGCGCTTGGCTTGCTGCTGTGCTTTGGATTTGGTGGCTTTGGTTGGTTGGGGCTTTTTTTTGTTGTTGTCTTGTATTGGTTTTCTTTTCCCGCTCTCCGGAGTTTAATTTTAAATGAAGCACTTTGTTGTGTAAAACTCATCCCTGTTTTCGCTGTGGGGCCAGGAGCAGTGAGGAGCTGTGAGGAATAAATACAGCTCAGAGGCAGCCGTGCAGCTGCCCTAATGCTGCCAATGCATGCTAAATATGCTGCCTAGGTAATGTAGGCATCACCTATATATATTATATCCAGCACCTACACGTAGTATACATCACCTATATATATTCTATACAGCACCTACACATAGTATACAGCACCTATATATTATATACAGGACGTACACGTAGTATACATCACCTATATATATTCAGCACCTACATGTAGTATACATCACCTATATATATTATATACAGCACCTACACGTAGTATACATCACCTATATGTATTATATGCAGCACATACACGTAGTATACATCACCTATATATTATATACAGCACCTACACGTAGTATACTTCACCTATATTTATTATATACAGCACCTACATGTAGTGTACATCACCTATATATATTATATACAGCATCTACACGTAGTATACACACCTATATATTATATACAGCACCTACACGTAGTATACATCACCTATATGTATTATATACAGCACCTACACGTAGTATACATCACCTATATGTATTATATACAGCACCTACACGTAGTGTACACCACCTACACGTATTATATACACCACCTACACGTAGTATACATCACCTATATATATTATATACACACCTACACGTAGTATACATCACCTATGTATATTATATACAGCACCTACACGTAGTATACATCACCTATGTATATTATATACAGCACCTACACGTAGTATACATCACCTATACATTATATACAGCACCTACACGTAGTGTACACCACCTACACATATTATATACAGCACCTACACGTAGTGTACACCACCTACACATATTATATACAGCACCTACACATAGTATACATCACCTACACATAGTATATACTGCCTATATATATTATATACAGCACCTACACACACATATGTATCTCAATTATTAGATGAGTTTTGTTCCTGCTCTTCAGCAGGAAGGCCTTTAATGACATTAATGTTAATGACACTTCCCTGCTACTGCTGCCCTGGCAGAATAACTTCACCTTCTGAGCAGGAGGCAGCCCTGTGCTCCCTCTGAGAGCAGTGGCAGGGTGGGCAGCCAGCAGCCAGCACTTGTCTTTGGCCCGAGACAAGAATGGCATTTCCAAAAGCTACAGCAGGGCACTTTTCCCAGTGCTCCATCAGGCACAGCTCATCCTGGGTGCACATCCTGTGTGTTCTATCACAGGTGCTTCACAGTGCTGATAGAGACATGCCCAAACCTCACCTGAAGTACGGCAAATGCTTTCCAGTCTAATTTCAGTGCAGAAGGATCAAGGCAAATGCTTTCCACCTTTATTTACAGTGCAGGAGGATCAAATACAACCAGTGAAACTTGTTCTTGTTCTGTGTAATTTACGTGGAGTGTCTGTCAGTGATTCAAAAAGCAGTGAGAGTAGAATTGCAAGGAGTCTTCCCGGCACCAGTGACGCTCGAAGCGCTTTAGCTCGCAGCCTTTTCTCTCCCTGCAGACACAGAGCTCTGCAGCTGCACGCTCCTAATCCTGAGGAAGAAGCTGGCTTTGCAAGGTGCCTTTCACTCTCCTTGAGCTCAGGAGGTTGTGAGGGCACTCAGCATCTGTTCAGGATGTTATTAGGGCACTGTGAAGCGTGAGATGCTCTGCTCGGTGGGTGGATCGGCTGCCGAGGAGCTCCGCGCTACTGGGGCTTGATTGCTGCGGAGCTCCTGCAGCCTGCTGAGAGAACAGTCACAGCAAACAATTGCTGGAGAGCCAGGGATGCAGGGTTTAACAGTTTTCTTCATCTATGGGCAATTCACACTATTGTTGCACTGAAAAATATCATGTAATGGCTGTGGACTCCTAAGGAAAACAAAGCGTGCTTTTGAAAAGCAGCCTGCAAGCAGCGTGTGGGAGGTAAAGTATCCTGCTTCTTGGCTGAAGATGAAATCCAGCAATAATAGAAGTCACCTCACTGGGTAGTGAGAAAGAAGATTTCCTGTGTCCCTGGTAAATGGCTTCTGAAATTGCTGCTCTGTGTACAGGCTCAGGCTAGGAGAGCTGTGTGCTCATGGCTCCCAAGTGCTGACCTATGTTGCTGGGGACACTAAATGAATGAATCTCTAGTCTGTGTGGCAGAGGAGTTACAGAAGTACTTTGCTGGTCCAGAGTTAGCCCCAGCATGTCTGTAGCAGGAGGAGTTATGTAGCTTGACATACTTCCTTCCTTGCTGTGCCAGCCTGTGTTAGTTTCTCCTGTGGTGTCACCAGTTCTTTTGGAGCTTAAAGATCAGTGAGGCTTTTGTTTGGTTTTAGGTTACTGCCTGCTGTCTGAGAAGCTGTTGGTACACAGAGTGTTGAAAGAAAGGCAGAAGCTTGCAGTTTCATTCCTTTCTTTGATTCCAGGAGCTGGAGCTGAAGGGAGAAGATACCAAGCAGCCCAGCAGTGCCCAGTGTGTGTGTGTGTAGCTCTTGAGGGATTGCAGGTGTCTGGGAAGAGGCTGGTGCAGGGTGGTCACTGCTGTGCTCTTGTCTCTCTGCAGTGGTGAGCAGCAGCAGCCAGCTGCGGGTGCCGGTGCGCTGGAGAGGCCAGGCAGCTGCTGCAGCCCTGACCCACAGCACAAGGCCTCAAGTGCAGCCAGAGGCAAGGTAAGCTCTCCCTGAGGCCTGGCTGCCTGTCACCTTGCTGCCACTGCCCTTTGCTCCTCTCTGATATGCTCTGCTGCTTCACTTGGCTTGGCACAGCAGAACCTGACACTCCTGGGGCTTGCTCTGCTTTTGGTGTCTCTGGGTGATTGTTTTATCTGGCTGGCTGCATTCACCAAGCCTCTTGTTCTCACAGTTCTGTGGGACAAGGATGATTTGCCTTAGTGGCCCACACCAGGGCCTGATAGAGGAACAAACAGGGAGATGCTATTGTTACTTCAGCTTCTGCTTCCTGCTGCCTGGGTTTTAGTCAGCAACCTCCTGATGGACGCTCCAGCAGAAGAGGAATGGAAAATGAGGTCCCAATCTATCAGGGCAGGCCTGGGTTCCTCTCAGTGTCCCTTTGTGAGGCTTTGGCTTTCACAAGAGGACAGCAAAGCTTCCTGTGCAGCCTCAGCTCTGCCCACTTGGGAAGCAAGAGATCCTTGTCACTGAGCTCCCTTGGGCAGGGGAAATGTTTTGCTGGGGAAACCCACCTCTTGGGTGAGAGCTGTGACCAAGAGGTGTTTGTGGATAAGGAAAAAATTCTTTGCTGTGAGGATACCAGAGCCCTGGCCCAGGCTGCCCAGAGAGCTTGTGGAGTCTCCTTCTCTGGAGAGATTCCAGGCCCAGCTGCAGGTGCTGCTGCCTGCTGGACTAGATGATCCCCAGAGGTCCCTTCCAACCCCTACCATGCTGCCATTCTGTGCTATGTCTCCAGAGTAATGAAGACAAAGCTCTGTGTGGTTAGCTTGTCTTCTGCAGAAGCTGCTGCTTGCTTTGCTTGGGATGTACAGCTGAGAGAGTTGCTTGGGCCCTGTTGTATAAGCTCCCTGCCAGCTTCCAGCTGTGAGAGAATTTCCAGTTAAACTCTGTGTGGTGAAAGAAGGAAAGATCATGTAGCTGCTTGTCCTCTGGCCATGCACGCGTGCAGTTCAGACTCCTCTGTAAGCTTCTGAGGAGGACTCTACAAATGGAGGAGGCTGAGCTGGTTGCAATAAACCCACAGCAGTAGCTCACCAGGATCTGAACTCTCTCTTGCTCCCACAGGAAACCTAAAACAGGAATCTTGATGCTGAACATGGGAGGCCCAGAGAGGCTGGATGATGTGCATGACTTCCTGCTGCGTCTCTTCCTGGACAGAGACCTCATGAGGCTTCCAGCTCAGAAGTGAGCAGTGCTGTCAGCCCCTCTGTCCCAGGCAGGCTTGGCTCTTGCTCCTTTAGCTGGAGGCTCAAACACTGANGGTATTCCAGAGGAGGTCTCCCCAGAGCAGCTTCTCTCAGCCTCTTAAGGCTCTTTCACCTTGGGGCAAAAAGTGCTGTTGCAGTTCTCTGGAAATAGGCATGCCAGTGTCTCCTGTCCTAGCTGCAGCTTGCCCTGTCTGGGCAGGGTGTAGAAGCAAGCATGCAGCGCTGTGGGGAGGTGAGGGGTGTTGCAGTGGCTCGTGTCCCTGCCAGCTGTCCCTTTGTCCCAAATGCTGCAGGCAGTTGGCTCCCTTCATCGCCAAGCGCCGCACGCCCAAGATCCAGGAGCAGTACAGCCAGATTGGAGGAGGCTCTCCCATCAAGAAGTGGACAGCACTGCAGGGAGAAGGCATGGTCAAGCTGCTGGACAGCATGTCTCCTCACACTGGTACTGCTCTGCTTCTTTAAAAGGCTTCTTGGCTTCCTCTCTTCAAAGTATGTGCTCGTAAAGCAGCTTTTGGCTTCTCTGGTGTGGTGTGAAGAGCATTCTCAGCCCTCCTAGGAAGCCATGACAAAGATATTGCTGAAGGTCTTACTTGTTAAAAACTCAGCATGCCCTGCAAGGGTTGTTCAGGCTTGGCTCAGGCTGCCCAGGGAGCTGCTGGAGTCAGCAGCCCTGGAGCGGGTGAAGAGACACTGAGATCATCCTAGAACAACCTGAGTTGGAAGGGACCCACAAGGATCAGCAAGTCCAGCTCCTCAGGGCCATGGCTTAGAGGCATAGAGGGGATAGGAATGGTTGGACTGGATGAGCTTCGAGGTCTCTGCCAAGCTTGGGGATGCTGTGATACCCAGGAGGCTGGGATCTCCTGCTGGCCTCTGATGGCTGCTGCAGCCAGAGCACAGTGCAGCAGCATTCCCTGCTCCTGCTGCTCCCTGCCAGTGCCTTCCCTGGGCTGCCTGGTGCAGAACAGCTCTGAGGCCAGAACAGAACCCTGTAAAGCCTTTAGTGTTTGCCTTTGTTATGGCAGCCTGAGCCTGAAGAACAGGTGGCTGTGTGGCAGGGTGTCAGGAGCCTGGCTCTTCTCCAGAGCTGCAGGTGCCTTTGTTCCTCTGAGCTGTCCCTCTGCAGGTATTGCTTGGAGGGATCCAGGGCTTCTCAGGCTTGGTCTGGATGTCTGACCATGAATCATGGAGAAAAGAGCACAGTTAGGCCTCACTGCAGGGCTGAGGAGGAGCTTTGGAAGAGAAGACAAGGTGTCAGAGGTGGACACTGCAGGCCTGGCTGGGTGATAGCAGTGAGCCCCACCCCAGACCTCCAGCAGGAGATAAGGCCTGAGGCTTTGCCTGGGTGCTGTCTTTGCCAGCTTTTCCTTGGTGATAAGAGAAAGGTGAATTCAGGCTCCCTCCCCTCTCTCCAGATGTCAGAATCTCTCTGAACCTTGCTCCCTCTTACAGCTGAGCTGTGCCAAGCTCCTTGGTGGCACTGGTGTGGTGGCAAAGAGGTCAGGCAGCAGTGCTCTGACCAAAGCCAGGAGAAGGCCTGTCTGAAGGGACCTGTCTGGGGCTCGCCTCTGTTCAGAGAAGGTGTTTGTCTGCCCTGGACTCTGTTCCCTAAGCAGCAGCCTGCTTTGGGGAGTGGAAAGGAGTTCATGAGATCACCCAGCTGCCCACTGGGTTCCTCACTGCCCAGTTTGCAGCAGATAATGCTTCTTACCCTGCCACTCCAATCACAGAGGCACTACCCATTCTGAACAGAGGAAGAGGAGCCAAAGAGGATTGCTCTCCCTTCCCCTCAGCTCAGCAGCTTCACAGTGCCTGCTGCTGCTAGCAGCCTGCTCCACTCAGCTCTGTGACCTTGGCTGCTGTGTCCAGGTTTGACAAGGCACCTTGTTGGACTCCTAGCTGGGAGGCTTGGGTAGGAAAGGCTGGAGGGAGAAGACTGGCAAAAGTCTCTGGAAGGTGAGGAGCAGTGCTCTTGGCATGCTAGACCTGAGCTGGTTTCATTCCTTCAGTGTCACTGATCCCTTCGTGTGGCTGCTGTTTGACACTTCAGCCCACAGATGCTCTTCTGGCTTCATTTGAGCTGCACATTCCCTGTAAGCAGAGGCAAAGGCTGAGGCTGAAACCTCCCCAGGCTGCAGCAGGGGTGTGTTAGCCCCCTGCAACAGGCTCTGAAGATAAAGCTTAGGCAGTTTATCTCCTCCTCTCAGCCTAAGGCTCCCACTTGCTTTTGTTTGCTGAGGGCACACCCAGCTCTGGGCAGTTCCTGCCCTGATAAGTCCTTTGGAGACCTCCTGCTTTACCCTGCAGAGCTGCAGTGCCAAAAATGGCTGAGAGGTGAACAGTGCTGTGCTGCTTCAGAACAGCTGGGAACAGCTGGATGTGCTGCAGAGGGTTTGGAATATCCTGTGAGCTCTGTGAATCAGTAACTGCCAGGCTGTGGGGGTAAGGCCTGAAAACCAAAGCAAAGAGGAAGCCCTTGGCTTACTCCCTCCAGCCTGCTCTGGGCTTTTGGGGTGCAGGCTTGGGAGTCTCTGTGCATTGGCAGCAGGGGAAGAGCACCCTTGAGTGCCAATAGGCACCTGTGAAACTCCCTTCTGTGCATATCCATCTGCTGCTGGACTGCCTTGTGCTGCTTGGGCAGTAAATAAACAGCCTCACCCATCTCATCTGGGAGCAATGCCATCTTTAAATGAAGCTTTACTGTGGCAGGCAGCTTCTGGAGAGCAAGTGCTCTTCCTTCAGAATGAGTGGGGCTGGCCAGGCTGTGAGGATAAATCACACCAACAGGAGGATAGGAAAATCCATGCCTATTGTGGAGGGCTTGTTCTCGGGGCTGGCCTCAAACAGGCCAGTGTCTTGCAGGGCTGATGATGCAGGAAGAAGGCACATCTTGCTTTGGAAGTGTTTGGGATGATAAAGGTGCTTAGTATTTCTTACAAGCTGTGTTTGAGCTGAGCAGGATGAAAGCTTACAAGCTGCTTTAGGTTGGCAGAGATGTCACTCTGCTTCCAGGAGCTGGGACTCTGACCGTGACAGCAACAGGAGTTTGGATGCAGATGTCTCCTCTGCAACCTGTGTGAGGCTAGGAGAGCACAGCAAGGCATTTGCAGGCTGTCCATGCTGTCTTTGCTCTGGTTAGTCAGGCTTTTTTTGGTGTTAATGCTGCTGAAAGTGTTAATGAGGTTCCTGGGTCATTATCTGCTGCTGCTCCCAGCTGGGAGCTCTCTGGCCTCCTGCAGAGAGCTGGGGCTGACCAAACTGTTTTCTCTGTCCTGCATAAAGGGATGGAGTGGAGACCAAGCCCAGGACATCTGCTTCCTTCAGAAACCTCCTCAGTGTTGTTTCAGAGCTAGTGACCTGGAAAGCCTGAAAAAGAAACTTTGCTTTTGTTCTGCTAAGAACCTCTGTCCTCTGCTTAAAAAAACCCCAAAGCAGCAAACCTCCCCTTCCTCCCTTCCCCCAGCCAAACCATCTCCCAAACCTCAAAGCTGACACCCAGAAGGGAAAGTGAAAACACCTCCAACGTTGTCCTTGGAGAGGATAAGACCTCCTCCAGAATAAAGTGTCTGGAGACTTGAAGATGTCTGTGAAAAAGCCCCCAGCAAGCAGAAGGAAAGATGTTTCCCTTGGGCCTCGAGCAGCAGCCCAGGTCCTGCTGGGTTTAGGTGCAGATGGAGCAGAATGCAGGCAAGGAGAGAAGGGAAACAGAATTCCACCTGCACAAAATGATGAAGGAGAAGGTAGAGGAGTTGAGGGAAAAGCAAGGGAGCCTGGTGTGTGCTTGAGGCTGCACTAGGAGTGGGAGGACACGTGGAGCCAGGGGCTGGTAGCTGAGCTCTGCCAGAGACTGCTCCTGCTCCCTGGTGTGCTGCAGGCATCCTGTCCTCTTGGCACCTGGGCACCAAAGGGAGAAAAGGACCTCATTGTCTGCAAGTGCCTTGCAGGCAGCTCATGTCTGTAAGGCACAGAGCCTTTCCCTGCCTGAAGGGATCCCTGTAGGGCAGCACATCTCTGGGCTGGCACACAAAAGGGTAGCCCAGTTCCATTGGAAAGGTTGGATAGAGACCATTTCCTGGAATGTGCAAACAGCTTAAGCCATGGCAGAGTGAAGAAAGCCTTGTCTGTGCCCAGGTTTGGGTGTTGTGGTGGCACTGGCAGCTCCTGCTTTCAGCTGGGCTGACAGGAAGCCCGTGGCTCAGCTGTACCTGTGCTCTGTCCTAGGGCAGGGTGGAGTTCCTTTAGCACCTTTTGGCCAATAGATCCTTTAAATCAGAACTTGCCTCATAAAGCATGGAAGCACTGCACAGGCTGGAAGCCACACCTCTGCTGAAGTAGAAGCAGAAGAGTGATGCTTCCTGCAGAAGCAAAGGAGTCCAAATCACACTTGAACGATGGTAACTGTAGAGAACTATCAACAAGTTTGTTTCAGCCCTTTGAGTGTGCCTGCCTCTGTGCTTTGTCCTTGTCAATGCTGTGTTACTGAGAGCTGTTGTGTTTTGTTGTGTGCTTGGGCTGGCAGCACCTCACAAGTACTACATTGGCTTCCGCTACGTCCATCCCCTGACAGAGGAGGCTGTGGAGGAGATGGAGAAGGATGGCATTGAAAGGGCTATTGCCTTCACCCAGTACCCCCAGTACAGCTGCTCCACCACAGGTGAGCTCTGGGCACGAGCAGAGCACAGGCAGGGGCCAGTCAGTGTCCCTGCAAGGCTTGTTCAGCCTTAGCCCAGGGAGCTGCTGGAGTCCCCATCCCTGGAGATGCTTAAGAAACATCTAGCTGCTCTCTTTAGGCCATGGGTTAGTGGCATGGGGGGAATAGGGATGCTTGGACTGGATGAGCTTAGAGGTCTCTTCCAGTCTTCCTGGTTCTGTGATTCTGAGTGCAGGGATGTCTGTGAGCTCCTGGAACATCAGCACAAGCTCTCCTGTCCTCCACCAAGTGTCTCTTCCTGTGGCTTCATTGGCAGCTCCAGGGCCACTTGGCTTGCTGTAAATGGCCATTTTATGTAGAAACCTCTGAAGTCAGGATAGGGTTAGGGGTTAGGCTTATAGCTTTATGTTACTGAGGGCAAGCTGCTCTAGCTTCTCCTGCTCTGGCAGGAGGCTTGCACTAGCTGATCTCCAGAGGTCCCTGCCAACCCCTGACAGGCTGGGATCCTGTGTGAAGGCTCAGGATTAGGACTGACTAAGCTTCCTTCACAGAACTGGAGCAGTAGTTGTTCTTCAGTTGGAGTGACTTAGCAAAGTGTTCTTGGCTGGGAGGTGGGATGAACTGTGCTGGAATTGGTACCTTGCAGATAACTCTTCCCATGTGAGGCTCTCAGCTCTGATTTAAGGCTAACACCTTGGTACCAAAGTGTGTTGAGCTGATGAATGCACTGCTCCTGCCTTGGCTGAGCTCACCTCCTTCCCTCTGTGTCCCCAGGCAGCAGTTTAAATGCCATTTATCGCTACTACCGCAGCAAAGGGGAGAAGCCCAGGATGAAGTGGAGCATCATTGACAGATGGCCCACACACCCCCTGCTCATCCAGGTAGGGGCTGGCCTCAGGGCCCTGGGGCCTAGCAGGCAGCACGGGAGGGCTGAGCTGAGCAGCTCTGCTCTCTTACCAAACTGCCCTTCCCTAGGCCTTGCTTAGATTGGCTGAGGGAGGAGAAACTTGCTATCTCTGCCTTGCCAGCTAGCTCTGAAACAACAGAGAGCTGAGCAAGCACAGATGTTGGTTCAGTTTTCTGTTTGGAAGTTACTCCTTCCAGTGAAAACACAGTGTGGTGTTAAGCAACATCTCAGGAAGCACTTCACTTAACAGAGCTGACAGGTTTGAGCTACAGAATGTGCTAAAAGAAGATGAAGCTCTCTGCTGATCTAGGCTGTGTTGTTGATGTATTCTCCTTCAAAAGAAAACAACCCACAACCCAAAATGTGAGAATAACAACAGGAATGCTTCAGCTTCAGGGCCTGTGTTGGCTCTAGGAGTGAAATGTGTCACAGTGCTCTGTGTGAACTGAGAGGAGAAGGATGCTGATTTCATGCCAGGTGTTTGGCTGTGATAAGGTGTGGCAGTGAGCATCATGCACCTCTTCTTCTAGAAGCATGGTCACCTTCTCCTAGCAGCCTTGGCTGGGAGGAACCTGCAGAGGTCCTCAGAGCAGCTCTGTGCTGAGCTTGCTTTGCCACACTCTCCTCCAGCAGCAAAGAGTCAAGGTAGGCACAGCACTGGCTGTGGCAGGAGCTCCTTCCTTCTCAGAGGACATGGCATTGGTGTCTCTGTTGGGAGCTTTGCAGTGTGTGTGCTGTGCTGGAGGAGATAACAATGGCTGCAGGAAGGCAAGGGCTTGGTGCTCACTCTGTGTGATGCTCCCCTGATGCTCTCCTGGGATGTGACACTGTCCCTGTGCACTCCCCATGCCTTCAGCAGCTGTTCTCCTTGCCTTCCAGTGTTGCTGATCGTGGCCTCTGCTTTTTCTCTCTGCACAGTGCTTCACTGATCACATCCAGAAGGAGCTGAACCTGTTTCCCCCTGACAAAAGGAAAGATGTTGTCATCCTCTTCTCAGCTCACTCGCTGCCCATGTCTGTGAGTGCTGTCAGCTTGTTTCTGTGCCTGTTAGAGCAGAGGCACCCTGCCTGGGCTCAGGGGGAGGGTGTGTGGCTCAGGAAGGGCCTGGCACATGGAGAAGAGCAGTCTGAGGGGCAGGTGATGCAGAGCTGCAGGTGAGCTGTGGTCACTCTCCTGCATACTGACTCTGGCCTGGAAGATGGGGCTGGGGTAGCTCAGGCTGCTGTCATGGCCTCATGAACTTGCCAGCTCCAAGCTGGATGGAAACGGTGGGGAAAATGTAGCAGTTACTTCTGGAGAGCAGGAATCATGTCTTCCCTGAAGGAGTGACAGTAAAAGCTTTGCAAGGCTGCAATAAATGACTTGGTTCTGTGTCCTCAGTCAGCAGCTGCACTGGAATGGCTCTCAGATACTCTACCAGAACATCAGGGCCATGTCACTTTATCTACATGTGAGGATAGAAGAGTTTGTCTCTTGTCCTGGCAAGGAGGAGATGTTCTGCTAAAGCAGCTCCATGCTGGCCTTTGCTGGCCAGGAATGCAGTTTCTCTTCCCTGTTTGGGCTGAGCCAGGCCCTTGAGGCAGCCCATCCTGGGCACAGACAGCTTGCTGCCCTTCCCCAGCCCTCAGGAGGCCTTTGGCCAGCTGTGTGGGCTGCAGGAGACAGGCCTGCTGCTTGTGTGTTGCAGGTGGTGAACCGTGGTGATCCATATCCTCAGGAGGTGGGAGCTACTGTCCAGAGAGTCATGGAGCAGCTGAACTACTCCAACCCCTACAGGCTTGTGTGGCAGTCCAAGGTATGTGCTCTGCCAGGGCTCAGGGCCTTGCTCCCACTTTCAGCAAGAACTTGAATGCTCAAACTCACTCTTTCCCCCTGCCCTTGATCCACTTTCTCACCTTTTTGGTGCCCATCAAGAAAACCTCTGATCCCAGCCCATCTGCCTTGGCTTCCCCTGCCCCTGTCAGAGGGAAGGGCCAAGCCCTTGCTGGGGTGCTCAGGTGTTTCTTCCTGAGCATCTCTCCCTGTCTCCCTCTGGCACAGGCATTTGTGCTCCTGATGTGAGCCTGACCCAAAGAGGCTTTGCTGTGCTTGAGTTTGTCCTTTTTCTCGTGCAGGTTGGCCCAATGCCTTGGCTGGGCCCTCAGACAGATGAGACCATTAAAGGGCTGTGCCAGAGGGGCAAGAAGAACATGCTGCTGGTCCCAATAGCATTCACAAGTGACCACATTGAGACCCTCTATGAGCTGGACATTGAGTATGCCCAGGTGCTGGCTAATGAGGTCAGTGCTTTAGGGCTTGTGTTTGGGTAGTGCTGCTCTGCAGTTACCTGTCCTGCTTTGAAATGGGCTTGGGAGCTGCTTGCTGCTGTGTGATTTGGGGCAGATTGAGCTTTTCTGGGAATGGAAAATTCACCTGGGCTGGCTTCACTCAAATCAGCAACACAGAAGAGGTGGAGATTGGTGGGTTTAACTCTTTAAAGTGCCCCTGTCCTTGCTAACAATGAATCTGAACTGGCTTCACTCAAATCAGCAACACAGAAGAGGTGGAGAGTGGTGGGTTTAACTCTTTAATGTGCCCCTGTCCTTGCTAACAATGAATCTGAACTGGCTTCACTCAAATCAGCAACACAGGAGAGGTGGAGATTGGTGGGTTTAACTCTTTAAAGTGCCCCTGTCCTTGCTAACAATGAATCTGGACTGGCTTCACTCAAATCAGCAACACAGAAGAGGTGGAGATTGGTGGGTTTAACTCTTTAAAGTGCCCCTGTCCTTGCTAACAATGAATCTGGACTGGCTTCACTCAAATCAGCAACACAGAAGAGGTGGAGAGTGGTCTTGGTGGATTTAACTCTTTAAACTGCCCCTAACAATGAACCCTTGCTTTTTGGCAGCACAGTGCCATTTTGCATCCTGTACTGATGCTGTTGCATTTAATTCTGCCAGTTGGGGAGGCAACCTCAGAAATGCTTCCCTAGGCAAGGATCTAGCAGGCTTCACTTCTTTTCTTCTTCTCTTTCACTCAGTGTGGTGTGGAAAACATCAGAAGAGCAGAGTCTCTCAATGGGAATCCACTCTTCTCCAAGGTATGCTGTCACAAAGGCTGCAGGTCTGTGTTTTCTCCTAGTTGATGGATGTCTTCTTGGTAGTTTTAAAGTCTTTGGAGGTCAGGAGTGAAAATGGGAGCCCCAGTACTTCCTCCTTACTCAGGATTTTCCCCTGCAGAAGGGACTCCCCTTAGGGATCCTGATGGATGCACAGCTTGGCAACCTCAGCAGGTGGCAAATGGCTTCGAGTTGCAGCAGGGGAGGTTTAGATTGGATATCAGGAGGAATTTCTTTACTGAAAGGCTTGTTCACTCTTGGCTCAGGCTGCCCAGAGTCCCCATCCCTGCAGGGGTTAAGAAGCATCTAGCTGCTCTCCTCAGGGCCATGGCTTAGTGGCCTGGGGGGGATAGGGATGCTTGGACTCGCTGAGCTCAGAGGCTTCTGCCAGCCCTTGTGATGCTGTGGTTCTGTATGCAGATAGCTTTGCTCACTCCTGGTTTTCTCTTCCCTGTCCTGCAGGCCCTGGCAGACCTGGTCTGTTCCCACCTGCAGTCCCAGGAGATCTGCTCCAGGCAGTTAACCCTCTGCTGCCCACTCTGCACCAACCCTGTCTGCAGGGAGACCAAAGCCTTCTTCACTGGCCAGCAGCTGTGAGGATGCTCTGGGGCAGCACCCCAGGGTTGTACCCCAACCTTGTGGTGCCCAGGAAAGAGACTCCCTCAGCCACACTCTCTTCTCTTCCACACCTGGTGGTCTCCGTGGCATGGAAGAGGGAGGAGAACTTGACTCTTTGGTTTGATTTATTTTCTGCTGTTTTTTGTGTTTGAGAATAGTTTGTAGAAGGTAGGGAGGTTGGGGTGTTCCTCCTGGGAGATCTTGCTGGAGCTGTTTCTGGTGAGACTTGGCAGGAGCCTGTGCTTGCACACTGATGAGACAGAGGAGCTTCTCCTTGCTGTGCAGGGCTTGGTCTGTGTGCACTTGTGTCAGGATTGCATCCATTGCAGCTTCCTGGGCCAAGCCTTGCAGTGTGTGCTTGGATTGCACTGAGCCCAGAGCCAGCAGGCACAGCTGGTCTCCTCTGGGAGGGATTCCTTCAGGTGGCTTTGAGGATCAAGTGACTTCTCTTGCTTTGAACATAATGTCTATGCTTCTGTAGAACATAAAGCTAAGACTTTTGGGTTTGTTCTGTTTTCCTCCTGCCAGAAGCTTTGGGTGAAAGCTTGAGTGGGCTAGTAGAAATGCACAAGATTTGTTTACATTTCCTAGGGAAAAGCCCTCTGGAAGGCCTCTGCCTTTGGAGAGCATCAAGTGAGAGGAAGAAGCCTGCTTGGCTAGTGCTGCAAAGCAAACTGTGTGTGTTCCAAAGCCAAGCAGCATCTGTGGCAACTCTGCAGCAGAGTGGCTCTGTTGTAAAGCTGTTCTCAAGAAGGGCTTCCACTCCTTGGGGAGCTAAGTGTAGGGAGTCAGGTTTGCCTTCCAGGAGGTGTCTGGCACTGCTCTGTGCATCCTACTGTGCTCTTTGTGGGGTACCTCTGGAGTTCCTACCCCTGCTCTAGCTTCACTGGGGTTGTTGTTTCAACCTCAGAGGGTAAGCCAGGAGTAACTGACCTTGCTGGGCTGACAGCTGGGTGCTTACAGAGACCTTTAGCATGTTGTCTGCTAGGCTTTTGGCCCTGCTGCTGGGCCAGGACTATGCACTTGTCACCCAGCTGAGCTTGGGGCAGGTGTCTGGGTGCATCAGGGCTGCTGAATGCACTGGGAAGCAGTGGGGGCTGTGTAGTTCAGAGCCTTTTTCAGGGCACTGTTCCCTCACTGTCAGCACCAGGACTGTGCCTAGGTTGGTCTTGTGGTGACAGGGAGCTTTTCCTGTCCCCACAAGGCATGCCTGAGGTGGTTCAGGGGCAGGAGCACCACAGGTCCTGTGCCCAGGGACCTCTCCTGCAGGGTGGGACAGGAGAGGAGCAAAGCTGTGACAGTGTCCTGTGGGACTGAGCCATATGTGTGCTGGTCTAGCTGTCAGCTTCATGGCTACCTGTGTTTACTTGATGTCATTAGCACTGAAATGAGCCAGCAGTGCAGCTCAACTGATGTCTGGGCAGCAGGTGCTGTGCTGCTCGGGCAGTGCTGAGGCAGGAACAGCCTGAAGCTCTGCTCAGGGCTGTTCAGAGCAGCCAAGAGGCCTCTGCTGGCACAGCAGGGCTTTGTCTTGTTCTGGATTCAGCTGCACGAGGTGAAGCTGGCTCCTGAAGGCATGGCTGGCTGCTGTGTGGAGTGATGCCAGTCTGCTCTACAGCCTCCCTGGGGCCTGGGGCCTAGTGCATCTGGAGAGCTGCTTGCTGTCTCTCCACTGCCATCCTGCAGCTGCCCAGCATGGCTCTGGGGAGACACACTTGAATTCCTTCCGTGCCAGAGCCTCCAGCAGCACTGCTGGCCCTCGTGGCTCTGCCAGAAAGAAGTCTTCCATCACCTGTGCCTGTTTCAGTGGCAGGGAGCTGGAAGCTGGGCCTTCCCTTCTCCCTTTCTTTGCTGCCTCCTGGCCTTGCTCAGGTGGGGTTATCCTGTGTGGAAGGGTGGCATTTCCATGGGGAAGCTTTGGCTAACAATAGCTGCAGTGTATCTGGGAAGGGGATGCTGGCCTTGTGTCTCTCCTCGGACCAAGAGCTTGCTCCATTCCCATTTCTCTGCTCGACGCTTGAAGGTTGGAGAAAAACAACCTGGTTGGTAAAAATCTTCCTCCTGACAGCTTTCTGCTCCCAGCTGAAGGGTGTGCTGCCCTTCAGAGCCAGGTGGGGAGCAGCACACGGAGAGCTGGGGCTGGAAAAGTGGAGCTCAGCTCCACGTGGACATGGTGATACTATAAATACAGCTTGGCTTTTCATTCCCCTGCTGGAGAGAGTGCTGACAAGATTAGCCAGCACTAATTAGGAGGCATTATGTTTGTCCACACTCATAAAAGGTATTTAAAATTCACTTTTTAGCATGCTAAACCACAAGTGGCATAATTACTCAGCCTGCTATTAGCCCATCATGTAGAAATCACTTAATTTTCTAGCTGGTAGCAGATGAATCTTCCCCTGAAAGGCTTGATGAGCTCTTCCTTTTGCTGAGCAGGTCATCTCCTGTCACTCTGCCTTGCTGTTTATTTAACACAGCATCCACAGCCTGCTGACAAACCCCCTCAGCAAGCCAGCCAGCAGCTTAGTGTTTGCAGTAGAAATCAGTGAGGCTAATCCCAGCAGGAATTCTGCTGCCCTTGGAGTCTTCTCAGCCCAGGTTTTTCTGTTTGGGATCATTTCATTTGCCTGTACTTGAGATGCTTCCAATCTCCATGTGGACCTCCTAGGTGGGGTCTATGGTGCAAAGGTTGGTTTGATGTGTGTGTGTGTGTGAGGAGTTGTCCCTGTCCTGGAGCAGATGTGCCCAGGGGCAGGGCTGGGATTTCCTCTGTGGCTCCTGCAGGAGCTGCTGCACTAACTGGGAGGCAGGCAGTGACCTTGCAGGTGTCTCACCTGAGCAGAGGGGAGCTCCTGTCCATTGATGTGCCTTCTGCAGCACTCTGCCAGGGCTGCAGCCTGAAGCCTGGGCTTCTGCAGTCCCTTTGCCCCTCTGGCAGGTCCTGGCCCTTCGGTGCTACTAAGTCAGGAGCAGCCTGGCCTGGCTGAGCTGAGTGGAGCCTGGGGCAGTGCTCAGCCAGCAGGCACTAGCTGGGCTGCCTTGCTCTCACTTGCAGTCCTTCTGCAGGACTTCCTTTCCTGGGCCTGTGTTTATTGCTTACCTACAGCCTGACTAGGAGCAAGCAGGTGGCAGGGAGCTTAGGCAGAGTGTGGTGGCAGTGCTGTATCCCAGGGGCTCGTTGGGAAGAGCTGGGGACACTGTGGGGACTGTCACTGTGTGTCACTGTGGCTCTGCCAAGGCTGAGAGTGCACCTGGCAGGAGCAGAGAGGCTGGGGAGGGAAAGCTGCACAGCAGCACTGCAGAGCTCTGGCCTGGGGCCCTGGGGCTAGTGACTGAAACAGTGCAGAGCTTGCTGCTGCTGAGGCTGTGCTGCTTGAACTCTCTGCAGTTTGCCCTCTGTCTCTTTATTGGGTGTATTTCTGGAGTGCACAGGCTCTCCCTGTCGCTGCCTGCACCTTAGACAATGGGATGGCTTCCAGAAGTGGTGCTGAGAGAGGAGTGTGGCTGCAGGCTGGCAGCTCACCTCCCTGAGTCCTGGGGGCTGGCATCGTCCTAGGAAGAGCTCAGAGCTCACTTCATTTTCCCTTTCTACCCCACCCAGAGAGCTGGAAATCACCATCAAGTGTTAAGATGTGTGTGTGTGTGAGAGGGGTTCCTTTTGCTGAAGGCCAGATGTGTACAAACCCTTGCTGTTAGCCCCACAGATGTCTCAGATTGAACAAGGACTTCCACTGAATGCAGCACAAAGCATTTGTATCATTTGTGTGTCAATTGCCAGAAAGATGGAGTTTCAATTAAAGTTTTTGGAAGAAATGAATTGAGCTCTGTGTCTTTAGTAAGAGCCCTTCAGGGGGGGATTTGATGTCCTCTCTGCTCCTTCCCTTTTCCTCCTGAGGTAAGAAACTGCAGCACTGGTTACACTGGTCCCTGGGTGGAGGTGACAGTCACACAGCAAGGCTTTGGCTCAAAGACCCAGCACCTTGCTCTGGGGTCCAGTTCCATCCTGAGCCTTCCTTTTGCTCCTGTGAAGATGAGGATGTCCAGGCTGGGCTGAGTTACACCTCCCCCTGCCCCTCACTTGCCTTTGCCACCATCTCTGCGAGGCTCTGGGGCAAAGCCAGGGATGCAGGTGGTGTGGTTTGCTCGTGCAGAGGTCCAGCTGTGTGCTGATGTGGAGCTGAGCGTGCAGACAGCTGCTGCCTGTGCTCTCTGTAGCACATGTCAGGCTGCAGGAGGTGGCAGAGAGCAGACTTGCCCTGCTGCTGCATCCCACCCGTGATGCTT
This sequence comes from Bucco capensis, assembly GCA_013396975.1. Taxonomy (NCBI): domain Eukaryota; kingdom Metazoa; phylum Chordata; class Aves; order Piciformes; family Bucconidae; genus Bucco; species Bucco capensis. The sequence continues at coordinate 15,236 of VWZO01003042.1, read as the reverse complement.
AATGTATTCAGTGATCTCTTAGCAGTCTCCAGGCAGCTGATTGCTTATGTTAAAAATTAAGTGCTGGATTGATTCTTGTCTTGAGCTGGGCTGAGAGTTGTGTGCTTAAGTTGCTTCATTAGAGAGCTCTCCTCCCTGGATGCTGATGGAGCAGAGTGCTGGGAAGGGGGAAGGAGGGCAGACATTCCACTTCCTCTGCTCTTCCAGTCAGTGGCTCTGCCATCCTCCATCTGAATGGAGCCAGCAGGGCAGAGCTGGAGCAGTGTCACATCTGTTTGGATCCAGAGGGATCTCTCTAACCCTGTGGAAGGATTGGCTCAGGCTCCCTTTAACCAAGGCACCAGGTAGTCTGTGGCAGTTGCCTACCTGCTGGCTTTGACCTTCCCATTTCCCGAGTGTGGCAGAGGAGAGAGAAGCTCCCTGGTGTCCAGCAGGAGTGACAATCCCTCCTGCTGCTGCTGCTGTGGCCAGGGAGCTGGCTTGGGCAGCTTCTGCCCCTGGGATGGATCAGCTGAAGCCCAAAGGCCAAGAGAGCACGAGGCTATAATGTGGGGAGGAAATGCTCCTTGGAGGAGAGGATGGTGCTTGCTCCTGGGGCACAGAGAAGGGCCAAATGTGACAGGGTTGGGGCTGGGGCTACTCTGTCCCCAAGGAGCTGATGCCTGGTGGTCACTAGAAGGATGAGGAGCAGAGCTGCTGCCTAGGACACAGAGTTGGAAGTCAAAGCTCTGTCTCATTACCTTGATGTCAACATACATTACCCACAGAGTACTAAAGAGAAGACATTACCTCCTGCTGATTTATGGCAAGGCTGCCAGGGTCTCTCAGAAATGCATGTGGAGACACATTTCCCCTCCCTGGTGGGGAGGAAAACCTGACACAGCGGCGGAGAGAAATGCTCTGGCAGAGCTGAAAGCATAAGCACTGCAGAGCCTGGGAAAAGCCATTATAAATAGCAACCTCTGCCCAGGCTGGCCCAGCTGCTGGGCACCTAATGCAGCACCAGAGCAGCTGGGAAAGGTCTGGAAGCACAGAGCTGCTGGATGCAGCGGGGAGGGAGGTGGAGGACACTCCACTGGACAAGGCTGTTGGGGATGCTGGAGAGGAGTGGGAAGCACAGGCATCACCTCTGGCACAGGTGAGCCTGCCTGGGATGGTGCCAGAGCTTTGTGTGAGCACAGGGATTCTGCTCAGGGGGCTCAGAAGTCATGGTGCTGCTGGAGATCCTTTGCTGCTGTTAATTGTGGCTGGAGTGAGTATCTCCAAGTCAGTTTACCTCCCTGAATATTGATGTCAGTGTAATTCCTACCAGGGGGCAGCCTGTTAGACTGCACTGCAGCACTCTGCCTCCACTCACAGAGCTAAACTGAAGATATTAAGGGAGATTTGGGGATTATGGAGCCTGTGTGTATGATTTAGACCAGCAGCACCTGACATTATCCTGCTGCCTGCCTCCTGGGATGCTCTGAGCTGCAGCTGCTGCCTTGGGCTCAGGCTCAGGAGGATGTGGCACAAAGTGTGTCCCTCTAAAAGCACTGGGAAGATGCTCTGATGCTACCTAAGGTGTGCTCAGGATCTGCAGGAGGGACAGATGGGAGGCAAATGTGCAGTAAATAACATCCTGATGTCCCCAGCAAGTGAGTTTGCTGATTGCAGCTGCCAGGATTCTGATCAATACCCAGCTTGGGGCCTGCTGGGATCTTCCCATGCTGTGGCTGCAGGGGATGAGGAACACAGTTCCAAAGGGCTCCTGCAGGTGCTGAGCTCTCCTTCCCCTGGCTTTGCAGGCAGGGTGGAGCTGGCCTTGCAGCACAGAAACCACAAGCCTGCTAGCATCTTTGTTTGGAGTCAGTGCGTTCCCATTCCCTCCCTCCAAGGTGGATGCTGTGAGGGAGAAGGAGGAGGATGCTGCCTGACTGTGCATCTAAGGCTTTTCTCTGGCCAGCTCTGATGCCTTCCCCACTCTTCTGCCCAGCCCAAGGCAGCTGTGCCTGGGGACGTGGTTTCCATATTCCACACTTCTGGAGGAAAATGCCCCACACTTGGCATGGAGGCAGAGTGCTGTGCAAGTGCTCTGCTCCAGCTCAGTTCCTTCCCCCTGCTCCCAGCCTTGGCACCTCCCTGCCTGCTGACTGCTGGAAGCTGAACAGCTTGCCTGCAGAAGGTGGAGGTCTGGCAGCAGGCAGAGAGCTGACGGATGAAGCCAGCATGAATCCACTGCATCTGGCCCAGCAGAGCTTCTGCTGACACTGCCCCTGCCCACGCACCAGACAGGGACACCAGGAGCAAGCAGCAGGAAGGGGATGTGATCTGGCCCCTCTGGGAAGAGCTGCAGTGCTTAACAGAAATCCATGATGCCATGGATTGGCCCTGGGCTGGGCCCTTCTCTGTGGCCCAAGGACCCTTCCCTCGCTGCTGGTGCCGGCAGCCTGGGCCAACCCATGGGGGACAGGCTGGGGGTGATGCCAGGGGCTGCTGTTCCTCCTGGGATGATGGAGAGGGAGCTGCCATGCAGAATGGAGGGGGACAGGCTGAGGGTGATGCCAGGGGCTAGTGTTCCTCCTGGGATGATGGAGAGGGAGCTGCCATGCAGAACGGAGGGGGACAGGCTGGGGGTGATGCCAGGGGCTGCTGCTCCTCCTGGGATGATGGAGAGGGAGCTGCCATGCAGAATGGAGGGGGACAAGCTAGTGTGCTTCCAGGGGCTGGTTTGTCCTGCCGGGATCTGCCAGGCAGAATCCAGAGCCCTCAAGTCATTCTTTTTCCTGTCATGCTTAAGGATGATCCATAAGGTGTGAAGCTCACCCGCAGCCGAGGCCCTGATGCCGTTCCTGGAGCGAGAGTGCGCTCTTCCCAGGCAAGCCTTCCCGGAGCACTTAGCCGGGATGCTCCCGGGAGGCAGAGCTCTGCCTGCCGCGGCTGTGCCTGCCCTGGCAGCCAACTCCCTCAAGCACTTTTAGCGCAGAGTTATGAGGCCATTATGGTCTACGATTGTCTTTTACTGCCTTTGATTTCTTGGTGTTGTCAGGCGTGAGGAAAGGGAGGTGTAATCTGATCCAAAGGCTCCTTGTTTGTTTTAATCTGCTGGTTTAATAGATGATGGCTTCCTGCCATTATCCCTCTCTCCACGGGCCCTGGAGGCGCTGGCGGGCGGAAGCCGAGAGGCAGCGAGGAGCTGAGGGGTTTGTCCTCTGCTTCTTTCCACCTGAGCATCCCAACGCCACTGCAGCATCCTGCCGAGCACAAGCGGGCTTTTCCCTCCTGGTTGTTCAGTGTCTGTGCCACAGAGGTGGGTGAAGAAGAGTCTCAGACAGGGGCTGTTGTTCCCCCAGTGCTGTGCAGGAGACTGCCAGGGCCACGTGAGGCCAGGAGCTTGCAGCAGGACCTCCTGGAGCTCCTCAGGTGAGCATGGTCACCTCTCCATCCCCTGGCCAGGGCTGTGCTGAGGATGCTCTGATGGCTCAGTGGGTGATGCCCAGCACTGGGCTGCCTGGGCCCCAGCAGAGCCAAAGGTGATCTTCTGCAGTCACAGCACGTGCAGTGCCACCCCGACAGAGCCCTGCAGCCTGCCTTGTGCTCAGGCCATCCTTCAGCTGTGTGTGTCAGCCTAATGAAATGGTTCCCTTCCCTTCTTCCAGATGCTGCCACTGCTAAGTGCCTGGAAAGAGCATTCCCAGAGGAACGGTCCCACAAGTCAAATGGAGATGACCCACCCTGGGCTGCATCCATCTCAGTGTCATTGCTTCTATTTTGCTGCTCTTAAATGCAGTTTTACCCTTCCAGGGGTCAGCTCCCCTGCCCAGGAGCAGCAGCCATCACTCCATGGTCCCCAGCCCTGCCTTCTCTCCCAGTTTGCTAGGCCTGGAGCTCTACATGGGCACAACACTCCTGACTCACCTTGTTCTTCTGGCTCTCACCACAGAGCCTGAGCAGCAGGGTCTGCTTTGGGTCAAAGCCACACCTGAGGTGGCATTGCCCCTGTGTGGGGAGAGGATGGAGGGGAGTGTGGGGCAGGGTGCTGGGGGAGATGCTCAGCACTGTGCCTGGGCTAGGAGCAGGAGGCTTGTGGGGGGACTCAGATCCCTCCCTGTCCTTGGGAAGCCTCAGCACAGCCCAGCCAGAGGGTGAGGGGGGGAAAGAGACTGGAACAGTGATGTTCTGGGCTCTGGGACACAAAGTGCTGAAGAGGCAGCTCTGCTTTTATCTGCACTGGTAGCCACTCAGCAAAGTTAAATGAAGCAGCCTAGATTTAATTAATGGCAGAATCTGGCTCAGGGTGGAGGGAGGGATGTGAGGAGAAGGAGCATGACAACGAATTCCTCTGTGACTTCATTAACCCCAAGGTTAAAAATCAGTGCTAAGGTTGGATTCAAGCTCCTAAACCCCACGAAGCTGTGCCTGGGGCTGCCAGGAGCTTGCCATGGGCTGTGGGCAGGCAGGGAGAGGAGCAGCACCTGGAGAGGCTCCTCCAGCCCTGCCAAGTGCTTAAAGGGATGGGCTTAGAGCACAGGAAAATGTTTCTCCTTGCTCTTTCGGTTTTGCACTGGATGTACTTAGGATGAGATTACTCAGGGAGAACAAAAGGGAGAAGACTGGCCCATAGCTGGAGTGAAAGGAAGGAATGGATGAAGGCAAACCTGCTGCATTCTCCTTGCCATGAGATTTCAGCTCCGGGAGCCTCCTGCTTCCTCTGGTAGTGGAATGAACCTGTGGTCATCCACCTGATTTGATGGGAATTCCATCACACCATGTCATTCCATGATTTGCTGCAACAGAAAGGGATTCCTTCCTTAGCAAACATCCTCACTGCTGTACTGCAGAGAGGGAGCTAAACTCATGCTTGGAATTGTCATGGGGAAACCACAGGACATTGGAAAAGGAGAAGGATGAGGAAGATGCTGCTTGCTGCCTTGCCTGGTCCCTGCCTCAGCTGGTTTGCCCTGGGCAGCATCCCAAGCCCCTCCAGGAGCAAGGGCAGAGGCTGTTGCTGGAGGACAAGTGGTTCATCCTCTATAAGCAGGACCTGGTGCAGCCTGGCCAGGGCTTTGCTGGGCTCTGCTTTGCCCTGCTGCCCACCACAGCCCCGAGGAGCAGGACCAGGCTGTGGGAGCACCAGGAAAAAACCAAACCCAGGAACTTTTCACAGCACAAAGAAGCACAAGTGTTGTTTTCCTCCTTTATTGAACTTTGGCAAATCATATGTGTGTGGGTTTTACATCAATAGCTATAAATAAAGATTTGAAAGCAATGTAATACTTGTCATTAAGATAAAGGACATCTATTGGCACAAATCATTGAGTAAAAACCCTTTTAATGATAAAATAACATTCACTCTTTAGCTACTTCATTTGTCTGAAAAAACTCAGCTTACACTCAGCTCAAGGGATCACCTTCCACAAAGGTAAAAAAGGACAGAAAAGGACATAATAAAATAGACCTTAAATTTCATCATACAAGTTACCTTGGCAAATTTGTGAGCAAGCTGGGCCACCTGCTGCTGGCCCCAGAGGTGAGCTCTGCCGTGGCCTCACACCCCTTTGGGCTGACAGATGCAGGGCAGCTCAGCGGGGAGGTGTGACAACAACTGTGTGTGTCTGGGCTCTGCTAGCACGAGTCGAGTCTGCCAGAGGAGGATGGGAAGAGCACAGGGAGCTTTCTGGAAGATTAAACACTCAATACAATCATTAACTGTCTTAACAAACCAAAAAAAACAGCTATGTAAAATCCTCATCTCCGTTTGCATCTTTGGCAGATAAATCAGAGGGAAACAGAACAACCCAAACAAACAGACTATATTACAAAGCTTTCATGAGCACAATCTACTGTCTAAGGCCAAATGAAAAGATGTTGCTTTGCACTAATGAGAGCACATCTCTAACACACCCTTCAGGACAGACAATATCAACACTCTGCCTCGGCAGAGGACTGGGACCCTGCGCTCCTGCTCCCGCCGTGCCACTCTTCTCAGCAGAGCAAGGGCTGTGCAGGAGCTGCTTTGGCTTTAGGTCATCTCAAGGGCCTGAGCTTGGAGCCAGAGATGAAGCCAGTCAATGAGCCAGCCCACCAGTGGCACTGTGAAACTGGGCAGAAGGGAGAACCCCAGGGCTGTAAGCTTCATGAGGATGGAGGCTGGTGAGCTAGGGATGCTGCTGCTGCAAGAGGCTGCCTGTGCCACCTGCCCCAACACCTCACAACAGGCCTGTCTGTCCCAGCAGGTGACCCTCAGCCCCTCAGTGTCCTGCCCAGCACCCAGGGTGCTGAGTCTGGGCAGGAGGCAGGGCAAGGTGGGGGCTGCACCCCTGCTCCCTGCTGTGCCAAGGGGCTGCCATAAAGCCAAAGGAACTCCTGTCCTGGGAAAAAACACACAGATGGCTCTGCTTTGAGCAAGAACACCCAGTTGGCTCTGTTTGGAGTGAGACGTGGCTTCTCATGTGCCTGGCTGATGGCTCAGGAAAGAGCTGCCACTCAGCCAAACTCTTCCTCCAGTAATGAAGAAGGATGGATTCCATGTTTCAAACACATTCAGGTCAGAGCTGAGCTAAGCCCCAGCTCTTCATCAGTATGAGGCACAACTGCGTGTGTTTTCCCAACTGGAATGCATACTCGACTGTGCCACAAGCCCTAAGAGACCACAGGCTCCATGCATAAATAAACACCATCCAACCAAAAGGCTTCTTCTTCCCTTGGCCAGGGAGAAGTTGCCGCGAAGAACCACGATGCATCAACACTGCTAAGGTCTTGCCTCATGCATAACAATGGTGGTGCTGATGGGCAGCTGCTAAGGAGATTAACTACACCTTCACACACAACAATTAGCTCTTCAGACCAAGGAGCACACATGTAGAAAATAACCTTTTTTTTTTT
>VWZO01003040.1:48226-70605 GCA_013396975.1 Bucco capensis | reverse complement strand
GGTCCTGGAAGGTCACTAGTAGGTCCCCCCGTCACTAGTAGGTCCTCCATGTGTCTCTGATGAGACTGAAAGAATGAGGCACCCGATTAGCATATGCAGTATTTAGATTTTGATTGTGGAGAGCCTTGCCCAACTAGGAACTGGTCTGAATAAAGCCAATCCTAGCTAAAGCTGTGAAGTTTTATACCAATCCTCCTGTTCTCCTTAGCCATCCAGTTTCCCTTTGCACATCATTTAAAATAAAGAACCTGTTCAGTTACAAATGTAGAGCAAGCCAGCACAGATCTGCAGGGCTGAGACAGCCCTGCCACTTCAGAAAAAGGGGAACAGAAAGTGTTACTTCCCACTCCCCCCTACTCTCTTCTAGGCTGCCACCTTCCTTCCCCTGTGTACAGTGTGTGCTGTCTGCGGGAGCATCATTTAGTGGTAATTAAGAAGTGAGTGGGAACCATAAGCTCATTTCATTTAGAACCTGGAAATGGCCTCCTGGGATCCTGAAGAGGGTACTGACTGCTTTCTTACCACAAAAGCTTCTCCACCCCAGTGCTGTAAGTGTAAGCACCAAGCTGCAGATCTCACCGTTCGATGCCAGCTCAGATTTACGGAGCACTAAGTGACAGAATGAAATTGTCGGCATCAGCCTGAGTGAGTGAGTGAAGGATTTCAGGGGCTGGGCTGCTCTACAAGGCCATCATTTATAGCCTTATGCAGAAGCTGCTCAGCTGAGTTTTATTTTGGCTTGCTGCAATTTCTTTTTATTAAGGCCCCAATAGTATTTGTTGTTTTTCTGTTTGCTTTGATGTGGGAGTTTTAGATTAAATCTAAATAAATAAATGAGGTTTAAAATTAAATTAGGTTTCATTTGCATGAATTGGGGAGTGAAATGCATCTTTCTTTCAGCATATAAAACCTAACAGACCCATTACCCATCACAGAGCCCTCAGATGCTCCTGAAAGAAAAATGACATTTCCCTCTGTGTAGAAAATACTTAAAAGTCCCAAGAATAGATTTATAGGAATATTTTAACCTTTTCTTTGATCCTTGAAATGTCATTGTTCTGTAGGCTACATTGCAAAACGTGACCTTTTATAGGAACCATGGGATGGATTTGATCTTTGGAAGACGTTTTAGAGATAATGCACTACAGGGTGCAAAGAGCATTTACTCCTGAAAAGGAGCTGGAAATGGTTTTGTCTGTGGATATTTGTGTTTCTGGTATACCTGGAGGACAAAAGGATTGTTTATGGCAAGGCTTGTACTCTGGGGACACCAATGAAGAAAATAATAAGAGAACATGGCATCTTCTTTTGTTTAGTGCACAGCAGTTTCATTTTCATTACATTTAAAAGAAAAAAAATTTAAGTAGCAGAAAGTATTCACGTGGGAGATGCTTGTAAATTAACATGTTTGAAATGTAACAGGATTTTATAAGTGCTAGCTGTTTTCTTTTCAGAGTGCACCTTGACTTCTTGGCTGGCAAAACACAAAGCGAAGTAGTTGAGGAAGGAAAAGAGCACAGAGCCTTTGCTTCAGATTTGTGTTTGCTCTGGTAGTATCCCTTTCACAGCTCTGCAGCTTGTCTCTCTTGAGTCCTATCTCTAGCTGTCTTACACTCAGCATTCTCTGTGCCACCCACAGTATGAGCTCCTCAGCAAGAGAGCTCAGTGTGAAAACACCTGACCTGTTTTGACATTTTCCTGAAGACTGCAAAAACCTTGTGAGCCAAGGCAACTGCAAGGCCCTGGGTTTACACTGTGTGAGTGCTGTCTCTTTGCTTTGCCCATAACTGTTCCGAACCAGATCTTTCTGAAAGATGCCACAGCTCTTATCACTGAATGTTGTAAGGGTCTACCTAATTCTGCAGCTCTGTGTGTGCAAAATTTTTACCAAAACCTATTGTTGTTGGCAAAACATGTTAGATTTTCCCTAGAATATAAGAGATGTTGTTTCTGTCCCAGTAGAGCTTGCAGTTCAAGCAGAGGCGAAACCCATTCAGTGAGAATGTTCAATATATTCATCAATGTTCTGGATGAAGGGGGAGAGTNGGCATCCAGTGGTAGGACAAGAGGGAATGGGAGCAAGTTGGACCACAGGAGGTTTAGTATTAAGCTGAGGAGGAACTTGTTTGCAGTTCAGGTGCCAGAGCACTGGCCCAGGCTGCCCAGGAGCCTGTGGAGTCTCCTTGTCTGGAGCCATTGCAGAGCTGCCTGGACACATTGCTGTGTGAGCTGGTCTAGGTGCTCCTGCTCTGGCAGGGGGGTTGCACTAGATGATCTTTCTAGGGCCCTGCCAACCCCTGACATTCTGTGATTCTGTGAGAATGCAGTAAAGAAGATACTGGATGAAAGGCTATTATAGATCATAGGTGGGATCCTACTCATTGATTATCCAAGTTTAGGACAAAATAGTGGGCAAAAGTAGCAAATGACTTCTAAGCCACATCAATATTCAAAGAATATTGGTGCTGGCTCTTTAGGCTGCTGAACTGCCTGCTCCCCTGGTAAGACTGTGCTGGATCCCAGATGCTCTGGAGCTTGGGGTACAGAAGAAAAATCAATAACTTACAAGTGCCTAAGAAGTCAGAGTTTAGAAGACTGGAGGCTAAGAAACAGATGCTGGCCTGGAGGAAATGAGGTTCTAGATGGCAACAACCCCATGTTGCAGAGACTGGGAACCATAACATGGCCCAGACAGTCCTCAGGGCCTTTCAGGGAAGCCACGGAGACCTGAACAACATTGTCTTCATAGACCCTGGGCCTGAAAGCATTTTATACCTACCTAATGTGCTGGAAAAACAATTAGTGTCTGGGAGTCACTGGCCTTTTTCAGTGTGACATGACTATTGGGAAGTGATGGCTGGTGACATTTTGAATATAGGAATCAAAATGAGCGAAAATAAGGATATGTCGATGGCAAGTTGCAGCAGGAGATGATGCATATGTGCTTAAGTAAAAATATAGCAGAGAAGACCTAGTCTTCTTGCTTTGCTCAAATAATTAATCTGTTACTCTGATGCTTTACACAGATTAGTTCTTATGGGCTTGCACCTGGACAGGTGCAGTCCCCACAGACAGAGCTGAAAAAGGTTCTGCATGCTAGAGACACTCCCTTTCTTACATCATCTTTTGTCTAGTCTGTATATCATGTTTGATCTCCGTGTGCTGCCACAGATGTTATGTGAACTTTTCTCTGAATCTGTGATGGTAGTGGTGGAACAGTTGTTACATAGTCATCCCCAAAATGTTTTGAACAGCTGAGATGCAATTCCAATTCCAATTGCAAGAAAAAGGTGATTATGTGTGAAGTTTCTGTTGTCAAGTGAGTCATCAGCAATACTGATGTGATGTGTGCATCTAGTTTGTATCTTGCACCCTGTTAGAGGTCATAGGATGATCAGAAAATGATTACAGGATGTATATGTTTTATGCTATGTGACTTGTATGATGCTGTGAAATCCAAAAGAGGATTTTGTTGTCCAGGGAAGCAACCAAATCAGTGATAATGCAAGCACATATTAAGTCATAAGAAATCATTGCATTTAAAATCTCTCTGACACCCAGAAGTGTCCCCAGATGAGTTTAGGGTGATTTCCTTTTTGCCTTCCTCCTATATGTCATGAAACTCTGGCTGCAGGATCATGTATTTACCTGTGTTAAAGAGTGGGTGAGGAATAGGGAAGGCAACATCAGATGTCTTTGATATCATCAGGTGTCCTTGCCCTGAGAGAACATAACTCCACTTGTAGGTGTTTGGTAAGCCTATACTTTTAAGTCATGATTTAACCATATAGCATTGTGATTTCAGACCCTCTGCCCCAGTCCTTAGCAAGCATCTCTGGTTTAGTTCTCCAAAATCATGCCCACTGATGAAGTGTTGCTGGATTTATCCTCTGCACCTTAATGTGAGAGGAAGCATTGAAAGGAATCCAGAACAGAAACTCAGAATTGTTTCAAGTTGATATTAATGCAGTTTGTTATTTTCCCCATTCCCTCAAGAGGCTGAGAGTCATCTCACAAAACAGGCACTCCCAAGAGCCACAGAGGCAATGAAAGTGTCCAGCAGAAGCAGAGCTCTTTCAGAAATACTGTGCCTGCCTTTCTTCTCAGTTGTCTAATCCAAATAATTGCCTTTGTTCTGTAATACAGTAAAACTGATTTATCTTCTCTTTAAATCTCTTTGACTTGGCACTCTCAAGGTGATGTGTGATACAAGGCCTGCCATTCCATGGTGGATCTGCCCTGCACGGGGAGCACTTGTGCCTTCAGAGTGACACATTTTGGAGACTTTTAAGTGTGTGTTGCCCACTCCACTGCTAGAGAAGGTTTGGGGTGATTCTTTCCCATTATATCTCTGTAGCTTCTAGCAATCTGTGTTTTAGACAGAAAGCCAAAAGCTCCATCTGAACCATCATGTTTAATAGCCACTGATAGACCTGTCCTCCCTGAATTTATCTAATCACATTTGGAGCCATTTATGCTTTTGACCTCCACAGAAATCTATTGGAGTTTAATTCCACAGTTCAAGTGTGTGTTGTCTGAAAAATCATTTCTTTCATTTGTTTTAGACCTATTGCTTGATCATTTTACTGGCTGCCTTCTAGTTCCTGTGATATAAAAAATAATGAATAATCATCCCCTATTCAGATTTTGTATGCCATTCAAGGTTTTAAGGCTTTTTATCATATTCATCCTCATTCATATCTCTTCCAGGCTGCAGAGATCTAGACTATTTATTTCTGTCTCATCTGGAAGCTGCTTTATACCTCTCAACCAACGGCATTGCAACATCATTGTCATCCTTTTTATTATTTTCTCTAGTTCCATTATGTCCTTTTCAAGGTGGAGAAAGTGTAATTGTGCATAGTATTCTAGATGTGCACTCTCCATTGATTTGTACAGTAGCATATTTAAGACTTCGTAATTCCTTCTTGATCATAGTTTCTTCATGATAGCTACATCCCTGATTAAATTTCACAGCAGAAGAATACAGAGGGATGGAATTGGAAAGCTGTGGTCTATCTGGTGGAGTGAGACAAGCTGTTTTGCCCAGAATTGCAGATCTATAGCTCAAATCATGATTTACCACATTCTCTGCTATGGTCTCCATCCATCGCCCTTCATTTCACATTCGAATGCTCTCGTTTCTTTAGTGTCCTGAGTTGCTCATCTAGAAAACATACTAATGGAAGATGCCAGAAGTATATGTGGATTCTGCTTTTCTGTTACTTGGAGAAATTAACTCCTGGATTCCTTGCATTTCTGAGCTGTTTGTTTTCCCTGAGGATGCTGTGCTTTCGAAGAGTTATTGCTTAATAATACCTGTTGTTCTGAGATAGAAGGCCAAGTGCGTAGAATTTGCTTTATTGTTATGAATTTAGTACAACCTCCATCTCAGTAAAGACCACTTTCCTCCTTTTTGAAGAGGTACCAAGCAGGGACTATGAGAAAAAGTGTCTTGCTGAGTTATTCTGTGCCATGAGTCACATTGCGTGAGCACACATTCTAATTCAAGTGATTTTGTCATTCCCATTGACAATTGGAGGGTTTCAGACCACTCATGCTTTGCCAGCCCTCCTACCCACAAAAGGCAATGCTTGAATGTTCAAGGAACATGAGTATTGAATTGCTAAGCTCAGAGTATGTTACTTGTTTTTCTACTGGAAACAGCATTCACATCCAAAACCATTTCTTCCATCTGCCACCTCCTCCCCTACCCCAAACTCCACATCCCACTGAAGGGTTTGATAATCACTTGTGCCACTGTTCTCAGCTTGGGAGAACATGATCTTGGGGAATGTCTTCTCGAGAAGACATTACTGGGAACCTGCCACAGAAGCAGAGCAGGAGATGTGTGTGGGAGGAGGTGACTGTGTCACGGGCAGCTCAAGAATTGCACAATTGCAGCTGTCTAACAAAACTACAGCTCGAAGCTGAACTCAGAAAAGAGAAGGCAAAGCTTCCCAGAAGAGCAAAGGAAAAATGCCTTATCTTGGAGAACTATTAGTCTGTTTGTATCCTGTCCTGGAGCTTTTGCAAAAAACTTTCAGCCCAGTTCTGCTACTCCTGGAAGTCACAAGTTCCTTTTTGTCTTCTCTGTGCTACCTGCCTTCCTTCCATGCCTGTTTTCATGGCAGCTCCATTTCTCCATTCCTATCCCCAAAACAGCCCCTTCTCTTCACTGCATTCTTCTTCTTCCCCCAGTCCATCTGGAGATGCACAATCACAAGATGAATAGCCCATCCCTTCTGAAGGGATACAGTTTGAAACCTACCTCCCTGGCACAGTACTTGCCTGTGGAACAAGAACAGGCTGTGGAGAGCATTCACAGCTACTTTAAAGTAAAGTAAGGTATTTGCAGCCAACTTGTGGGTGGAGGAAAGGAGGAAAACCAGATGTTATCAAATTATGGCCTGAAAGGTCTTTGCCTAGGTCTGCTCAAGATTTGCTGTCACTTGGTGCAAAGACATGATGGGCAGGGATCCTAGAATCCTAGACTGGTTTGGGTTGGAAGGGAGCTCTGGAGCTCATCTAGTCCAACCCCCTGCAGTGGCCAGGGACACCCCCAACTAGAGCAGCTTGCCCAGAGCCCTGGCAAGCCTCACCTGCAATGCCTCCAGGGATGGGAACTCAACCACCTCCCTGGGCAACCTGTTCCAGTGTTCCACCACCCTTGTGGGGAGGAACTTCTTTCTAATGTCCAGTTGAAATCTACTCCTCTCCAATTTAAAACCATTGCCCCTTGTCCTTTCCCTGCAGGCCTTTGCAAACAGCCCCTCTGCAGCCTGCTTGGAAGTTCCCTTTAGGTCCTGGAAGGTCACTAGTAGTTCCCCTGAAGCCTTCTCTTCTCCAGGCTGAACAATCCCAGCTCCCTCAGCCTGTCCTCAGAGCAGAGGTGTTCCAGCCCCTGAGCATTCTCGTGGCCCTGCTCTTGGACAGTAGGTCTGCAGGATGTTTTTAGTCCCTGGTGCTGTAATGTCACTTGCAGTGCTGAAAGAAAACCTGGCTGGCTGTGTGAATGGACACCTGAACTTTTTGCCACCTTGAATACTGTGCTTATCTGAAGACCTCTCAGATCTTGTCTTCCTCTCATCTGTACTGAGCAACACTGTCTCCAGGTGTTTGGGGAAGTGTTTTGACCCAAGGACCCGTACGTGCTGTCATATAGTATAGTTCTGTGATGCATGTGTTAGAGTATCTCCACCTGCTTCACCTCACAAATCCCAAATGCATAGCTCTTTGCTCTTGCTCTCTTCCTCTTCCCTTCCCCATGCTGCCAGCAGTGCATTAACAATGGATCTGAACTCGAGTCATGGCTGGCTGAAGTTTCAGCCCTGATGAGAGAGACAACAGACTGTGGAAGCCACTATTTTTTATTGTGCCCTAAGGTGGTTGTGAGTGACTCACCAAAATAGTATGATACAGTTGTAGGCATGACTTTTTTTTTCCTCTGGTGCCACGAGCGTGGAAATGCAGAATTGGTATGCTCTGAGTTCTGGTTGCAGGTGCTGCCTGATCCCTATAATGCACAAAATGCTGCTAGTGGATCTCATCCCTAGTACATGACTTTTTCTCAGGCTAGGCTTAATTTGGGGACAAATGGTAAGGTAAGGACTTTGCTTGTCTAGGTCTGTCTCTTGTTCAGGTGCTTCTCTCCCTCATGTCCCCATGCTTTGTCAGATCTTTCCTGTCAGAAGATATACAGGGAGGACCTAATGTAGAAGCATTAGGCAGTCTGTATTGACTTGTCACACAACCATATCTGACACAGACACCAACCAAATGCCTTCAGACTGCCCATGGCACAGGATTTTTGCTTGTCTTGTTTCCCAGGGATTATCCCTAGTGCTTTGCCAGCGTGGGCCCCGAGACTGGAAGTGCATCAGCAAACTGCACCAAGGAAGAAGGGGTGCGTGACACAGGCACTGAGTGAGATGAAGGACTAGGGAGCTCTACAGACATGATTTCTTGTTGTAGCTCAGGTTGGGTTTGTCAGCTTGTCAATCTGTGTAGCATGATTCACTCATGAGATGAGATTCATTCTGTGCCTGCCTCACAGACTAACCTCATACTCGCCTCAGTCCTTACCATGATGACAAACTATCTTCCCTTCCTCTTCCTACTTAGGAAATATGTTGTATTTGTCAAATTATGGAATGAAACCCTCCATTGCAAGCCAGGCAGTAGCTGCAAAGATCCTAAGGAAACATCTATGGAAACATTTTTTTTCCTTCTGAATTTTCTTTATGTGTTTTCTTTTTAGTTTCTTCCCTGCTTCCTTCTCCTATTTAACTTCTGAGAGCCAGACAATACCTCTGTGAACATGTTTCAAACCAGTGAACAGGTTTTGTCTCAGTACTCGTGTGCTTTCCACACACAGTTGTGCATTGTTGTCCTCAGAGCTGACCTCACAGGATGATTGTGTGAGCCCTCTGCTCTGCATCTCCTGCCATGAATCAGCTTTAGCACTGTTCATTACTTCTAGGACTGTCCAGAAACTCGATGGAGGGCAATGTTTAGATCTTCTCTTTCTGCCTGTCACTATTGGGCATGACAAATAAATGATCTCTTCTCCAGAAGGTTTACAGAAGTCCAGAGGAAGAGAGATGTTGTGTAAGGTGATAGTTTGCATGGTTGCTCTGGCTAGAGGACTCATTGTTCTTTTAGGTGCTGGTGTGTTGGGCAGGATTTGCTCACAGTACCCATGGGAGCAGGCCACTGTCTTGGAGTGGGGACAGGTGAAATTAAGCAGGAGGGAGAGCAAATCTTAAGAGTAAACACTAGGAAAAGCTGAGGATAGTAATAGCAGTAGCAAGTCTTCACACATAAGTTTGTTCAGCTACTTCTTGCTTACCAGGTCTGAGAGCCAAGGTAGGACCATGCAGACCTTGCTGGCCATGTAACTGATAGGAGAGGGAGAAATGTTTGCCTGCTGTCCACTGATTTTCAAATGTCACTAAAGAACCTTCCCTCTTCTTTTGCATTTCACGTTTCTTACCCTTTCTGCTACTCCTTTACAAAAAGATAACGAGACAAAATGCCATTTTTTTTAACTGAAGTCTACAAAATCCTCTGTGAGTCACTTGACAGTGTTAGGTTTGCAGTTAGACTCCATGATCCTAAAGGTTTTTTTCCAACTGAAATGATTCTATGAGTCTATGTTGTTGTGCATTTTTCATCGTGCTCCCACTCCTTAATGCCCAATTTTTTGTGTTTAGTCTTACATCATTCCTTTCAAAGACATCCTGAGGAAGAAATGTAATGGCAGGCTGCTTCTAAAAGATTGCTCTAAGCTTGGCAGGGCCTCAGCTCATGGACTGGAATTGTACATCAGTGTAACACAATGTCTGGGCAGTACTTAGAGGGCAAGCAATTAAACTACCACAACAGTGACCCCTGAAATGCAGTGTCCTGTTGTACAGTAAATTTTTTCATGCTAAAGGCTGATATTTCTTCCTCAGGATGGAACTCATTTGGGAGTTTTTTCACATCCCAGTCTGGATGTAATTGGTGTATGCTGGAGATCTGTTCCTTCAACAGGTCAAATAACCAGTATATTTCATTGCTAAACTGAGCAGGGCTTTTATTTTCTCAAATTGTATTTCTATCAAAGATTCATTTGTTTCAACGTCCACAGAGGATTTGGAACATTGGTGCTTGTAGCAAGTGGATTTACCCAGTGGATTTGCTCTTCTTTTTTGAGGGCTGTTGCCAGCAGAGGAGTGGTTTGAGTGTGGGCATTAGTGTTTCATTCATCTAACCATGGCTTTTACCCCCCTGAGATGAAAATGTATTGGAAACCATCTCAGTAGGTAGCTTGGAAGCTCTTAATATTGCAGCCCTCTTGGGTCTAGCAGTGGTTACTTTATTTAGAGTGTTTTCAGAGTTGTAGGCTTCTGGTGTGAGCAGTTTCTATTGAGCCTGAAGTTGATAGCTGTGTCTTCCCATGGATCAATAGAGAGTCCAGGACTGTATACAGCAGAAGAGAAAGAATCCTCTAGGAGAGTGTGGAGGATGCAAGGGCAAGTGTGCAGAGCTAAGAAAACGTGGATCACCAGTTTTCCCAGAGAAATTGTATCTCTGCTTTTTGCTGCATTTGCATGACAATGTTCTATTTAATAGTACTATGACAGTAGTTCTCAAATAATACACTGTAATGGAATATGATAATTTGTATGCAAGTATAGAAACATTTGTAGGATTTTAATTTTCTTGCTCTAGGTTTCCCTGTTTCCATTATCACGCTGTGTCTGAATTAGACCTCTTACAGATGTTCTCAGTAAATCATTTACACCAATAATTTTGCAAGTAACCTTATTAGACACTTTCTTTCCTGGAGCTGAGGCAGCTAATGATGAACCTGATTTCACCATTTGTCCATATGCTGAATGCAGTACTCCTGAGCTGTAATTTAGGGACTCAGGTAAATAAATAGGGATCAGAATTATCTGCAGTCTTGCATTAACCCTATGTGTGATTCAACTTTCCCTCTTCCCCCCAAGGAAATAAAGTTGATTTGTGGTCTATTGAGGTCAGTCTGCTTATAATAAAATGTAAATTATGTTCTTTAACTGCAGTTACTTCTACATTGTAGAGCTTCCCAACATTTTTGTATAATCTAAGTGTGTTTGGGGAGAGGGATGGGAGGTAATTACTTAACCATTTGTTCATGTGAACCCACATTTTCTAGTCATGTCCAGGAAGGAAGTGGAGGAGATACCAGAAGAAATTATCACAGAATGTCCTGACTTGGAAGGGACTCACATCAAGTCCAAATTACCATCTTGATCATATCCTACCTATCTATGACTCTAGCTTAAGTACTCATGGGGAAACAGGAGAAACTAATGCAAGTCCATGCTTTCAGGTCCAGGCTTTCCATCCCTGAAGAGAGCTCCTTTTCCAACCAGCTAGAGAGTGCTTTGGGGCAGATGCCCTTAGTCATGCTCCTTGCAGTCTTTGGAAGGGACTGATGGAAATCCTGAGGCTGATGGTGAGAGTGCTGAGCTGGCAGGGAGAGTGCTTGCATTCCACTTCTCACTCCACTGCCTGCTTAATTATTTTTGCACAGGAGAAAACACTAGAAGAAGGCCATCCCAAAATACAGAATAGCCTAAGTATATAGATAGTACTCTGCAAGCAATTTGGAGATAAAAATTTGAATCTTTAGGGCCATTAAGCCTAGTTTCCTTCCATCCTTGGTGAATGCTCTTGCCCCTGAGCTATTACATAAAAACTAAATGCATCACCAGTTTTGTGAATCCAAACATTCATTTTCATAGCTTTTTTTCCTCCCTTCTAACAAGCACTATAAATGGCATGTTTTATTCTGGATAAACTAGAATGTTTCCTGTTGAGCAAAACAGTAGCTTCCCATTTCCTCTTCTCTGTGCAGAAGGATTTTTAACTGAACTTTGATTTGAAGCAGATCTTTATCTCAGTTTAATATTTTTCCACAAAATGTCCATTTCAACACACTTGGGTGGTGGTATTATGATTATGTTTAATAAAATAATAACTTGATTGAATAGCTTGGGACCAGTTAGTTCTACTGCATGTCCTGGCCCCATCCTTTTCAGTTTATGATGGCAGAACAGTGTGGAGTCTTTGGATCACTCTGAATGGGTCTGCACATTTGGTTAAGACACACTACTAAATCTGCAAAATTTCTGAGGGTTCAGGATGTCCTTAGAAAGCCCTTCTGGGAGCACAGATTGAATTGCTGGGAAACCACAGTTCAAATCTGATCCAACAGAGCACACAGACCCCTGCTGAATGGTAAGCAACGTGCAGCATCCCATAGACTTCTCTGAGTGTCATGGTTTTATGAAGCATTTTTCAGGACTGAGGTCAAGCATTTGGTGCAGGACAAAATCAACTCCATAATGAGCTTACCAGAAAAGCCCACAGGCACACTCAGCATGTGCTTTTTAAACATGTATAATTGGGTCAAATGAAAACTAATTCCCATTGGAGTCATGCCATGCCCAGGGAACCCTTCTGGGATTATTCTTTGAAATCCTTCAGGCAGAAATATTTCCGTGCCAATTTTGACTTCAAGACCTTTTGATTGTGGAGCTCTTCAAGAATAGGCTAATAAGAATTTTCCTTCTCTGAGAATTTTTCCTGTTGCCCATATCCCTCCCCTGCCATCCTTCTCTCTCTTGCTTTCCTCACTGTCTCACAGCATACTAGAAAAGGTCAGAAGCAATTTGATCCAACGTCCCAGGAAAGGAATGTCTTTAAGGAGAGAGCAGGCCTGCAGAATTTGAATATGAGAGGTTGATATTTTGAGGAATTGTTAGGTCCTGGAAATAGAGCTTTATAATGAAAAATCACCTTTGAACCTTACATCTTGCTATTTTAGGTTAAACTAAAAGAAGTCTTTTCACTGGGGAAAAGAAAAGGCTTTCTGCTGAAGGTATCTTCTCCCCCTTTACTGCCTGGGTAATGTATTTGGGCTGGTTTTCCATCCCTTGGCACATATTTTACAGACACCATGAAATCTGGGGAAGAAGCAAATGAATTAACAGTCCCAGAGGGCTGTCAAAATGCAGAAAGTTATAAATTAAAGACAGACTTTGCCTAAATTGGTGTCTCTGAATTCATGAATGAATTGACACATGGCTGTGCTCATTCTCTGAAGCAAGAGCTGCAGAATCTCTACAGCTGCTGACCTTAGCTCCCGTGCAGAACTGCCTGCTCTTTTCTTTAATTGATTGTGCATAATGGATGCTGTATCACTGTTGAAGTGTGCATCATTCTTATCTCCTAGTGAGACTTGCAAAGCTCTTTGTCTGTTTGCTTATCAATATAATCTGAGGCTTCACTGGTTCCCTTGCATTTGTTAGCATATGCTTTCTCCTTGATATCCCAGTTGGATTCAGCTATGTTGGAGACTAAGCATCTTCCCTTTTGCTGTAGCTCATTTCAAAAAGTGCAGGAAGTCAAGCTGCAAAGCACCTAGTTAGCTTTGTCAGGGGAGGGGGAAGCTTACACATCCCAGTTCTGTACCTGAAATCTGGAAGCCAGGCATTCTAACTTGGCTTACACATTTCACTGTCAGGTGTTGGCCTTTTCAGTAGTAGCAGCATTCCTCCTCTTAACTGAGAGATGCAAGCTGAGAAACCCTTCCAGCACTTAGAGACAGGCTTTAACTCCAAATGTTGGTGCATTTCATTTTGATCTTGGCTCTCTGATTGCCAGAAGTTCCACTTTACTTTGAGATCTTTCAGTTGTTTCAGAGCTGACACACGATGTGATACCTCTCATAAAAAATTAGGGAGCACTTGCCAGAGGATGATGTTAGCCTTCTCATACAGGAGCCTGCCTTTCATGTGTAGTCTCTGCTGAGTGGATCTTCTCTAGGATACTTTTCATGCTTGACAGTGAAAACAGACTTAATCTGTTGGGAAAAAAGGGGAAATTTACTTTTTGCTCTTTGGAAGAGAGAGGACTCTCTTCAGTTTAGGACTGCTGTGTAGAACATCTAGATTTTATCTCTGGCTGAACTCCTGTCTTCCCACTCCTGTATGGATGCCTGCAGGCATGGAGCATTTAACTTCCAGCTATTGACAGGAAAAGAAAGTGAATGTCACAGACCTTCTCTAGCTGTAGCTTCTCTATTTTCCCTTCCTCCCATGATATATAGCTGTTGCTTTGTCTGTGCTGGACTGTGCCAGCAGGGGACTGAGCATGTCCAGCAGAGGGTACAAAAATGATGGTATCTTTTTTTGTTTAAAATGGAGTAATTTAGGCTTTTCTGGCTTGCCTGTCTTTATTTTGTCAGCCAGGAGAATATTTTAGTGCTTCTATAATAAAAAGTTAAGTGCTCAAGAAGGCAGCTGCAAGGAGTGAATCGTTCACCATGCTCCAAGCAAGCTCTTGGAGCTGAATTCTGCCATAGGGGAAAGCTCTGGGTGATGCAGAGCCCATCAAAAGGGACAGAGGCCTGCTGAGTTTGCATAGCCAAGGGCAGAGTTTGGCCTGGGGCATACAAGCAGGCTGTTGGGGAGCACAAATCCTGGGATTTTCCCATCAGGCAGCAGTCCTGATGTTGGGTGAATTTGTAGATGAGGTAGATTGCAATTCAGCCTAATGCACACTGGTGCTTTGGGGAGGGTTCAGCACTTGAGAGGGTTGCTGCATTTAAACAAATTAACATAGCCAGGGCAGAAAATGACTGTGATTTCTCCTAAAGATGAACAAACTGTGGTTCTAATGGGGACCTGCTATTTCTCAACAATAAAAATGCTGCTTCCCTACATGAGGCTAGGGAGGATTTCTCTTGCTCAAGCTGGCCTCAGTTCAGGCACTGCTGAAAGGTCAGCCCTCCAATCCTTTATTTTTTTAGATTACTTTTTTTTCTTGTCACAGTGAGTAAGTCTTATCCCAGACAAGTAGTAACACTTAAGAATGATGGGGTTTGTGCTTGTTATCCAGCACAGCTAAACTGGAAGTCAGCCCTGGGAGATCTGTATGTATCTGGTGTAGCATTTGTGGAGTTCCTAAGAACAAACTAGAATTGATGACATCTTTGTGGAGGGAAAGAAAAAGGAAGAAGGAAATCAATTGGTCCTAGTGTGAGAGCTGATCAGATGTAGAAAGAAGGAAAGCATTGCCAGGCAGTTAATTCACATCAAAATACTCCCCATGTCAGAATCAAATAGTATCTGTGATAAGAAAATAATTTTCCTCCAGTACAGAGGATATTGAGTACCAATATTTTTACATCCTCTTAGAAACTTGAAAAACAACTCTTTCATATCTATTAAGTGCTGGTTGGTTGTTTATTTATTTATTTATTTTCCACTGGACAAACATTGATTTTTCTTGCTGCCAAACTCTGCATTTCTAATGGAGCTTGAAATTAACATGCTTTTTTTTTTTGGGTGGTTGTTGTTGTTTATCTCCTTGTCCGCACAACCAACAACCTAAATGATGTTGGCACAGCTTGAGGAAGGTTTCTTAAAGTTTGAGTTGAATGCAGCAGGGGAAGCACAATGCATCTTTTTTTGTTCCAGGTGATGCCCACCACATGGTTTCAAGGGCTGGCTTTATGTATCTGTGACAGTGACTGAAAGGCTGGGTTGAAAGCTTGCATTTGTTGAAGATCTTTGGGATCCACAGGGCATTCTTGATCATATTGTGCTGGGATGATGATTTCAGTGTGCTGCACATACAACCTTGAGGTAGCTGCTGCTGCAGTGTTCAGTAATTCTGCTCCAAGAACCTATGCTATGTTTTTGAGAAACACTTTGTGAGGTCTGGAAATTAATCAGTTATCTTGATTTAGAGAAAGTGGCAATTAAGCTGAGAGAAGAACAATGTTCCTCAGACCCTCTGTCACGTGTCAGAGCTCTCTGTCCTGACTTTATAAACTGGGATGCTGAATTGGGGTCCTGCCCTTGTACAAAGCTTTAGTTGATACAATAATCCACTCTTGTCTGGCTAACTTTAGCAGTTTCAGCTGGCTATAAATTACAGCATGCACCTTGTACAGTACTTTGAAAATCTGAATGTCTGAGTGTTCTTTTGAAACTTCATCCTTTTGTCCCAGTGCCAGTTCCCCTTAATCCTATCAAATACACTTGGAAGAATCCTTGTAGTTAGAGATAATGGTCTTTATGATATGACTGAATTTCCTTGCTGTAAGCATGAATAGATAATAATAGCAACAAGATTTCTCCTTCCCTTTGGTGCTCACACAACAGGTTAAAAGAAAAAGGAAAATTTGAAGCCCTGTAATTAGAAATAACTGAAGATAAGCTACCCCTGAGTCCATGTGCTCAAGACCTTTTGGTAATGTGGGTGGTTTGAGAGAGCTTTTCACCTTTCCATGACAAGAGAGGCTATGATTAAATCCTAACACTGCTCTCAGCAATTTGGATCCATATGGCCTTAGTCTCATTTCCTCAACCAGCAGCCAAAAATAAGATGTGATCTTTGGCTGGAGTTCATGCTGCCATGTATTGAGAGCAGAAGACATACAGCATAGTACCAATCTGTATCAAAGCTGACTGGCAAAGTGTCCTGGCTGTTAGGTCAGCAGTTTTCCATCAAGTTACTATCAGTTATTGTCGATACAGAAGGCAGGTCATTAATTATGCAGAAAAGATTTGGGTAGTTCAGGGTCAAGACTTGAGCAGCTCTTTTTCAGTGGGTAAGAGGCTGCTATATACATCCTTGTTAGCTGTTGCAGCTGGAAATTCTTTTAAAATGAATGTATAAATGTACTGTTCTACTCAGGAAAATGACTGAGTGGGAATGTGACACTCAGCATTTTGTATTTATTTTCACTTGCAGATGTAACAAACTAAAATCTGTTCACTTTCCAACTCCAGCAGTGATTTTTCTTTCTGCCAGAGGCACAGACTTCACCTGGGATCTGGAAAAATCCATCTGTGGCATCTTTATCACCAGTGATGATGTGTGGAGCAGAGATAAGGCAGGACTCAAGGCACATGCTCTAGAAGTGCAGAGCATCCTCATTGCTGCTGCACTCCAGGCTCCAATCTTGTTCTCCTCTTTTGGCTCTGTGAGGCCAGAAGTTGGAAATTAATGCACTTTGGTCAAGTTTAAAAGGTGCAGAGGGATAGGGAACAGTTGGTGGTTAAGGTTACCACTTTGCAGCACTGCTTTTTCCCTTCAGTTTTGTTTATGTGAAGCCCCCAGGTTGTGCCCCAGGATAGCATTGCTGTCATGAGAGGAAAGCCAAGAAATTTGGGTTTAGGCCAGAGTTTGGAGGAGCACATTTAGGGATAAGTCAGCAGTCTTCCATCAGTGAGAGAAAGGTGTTAATGAAGCAGCATCTTTGTTCAGTCAGGTCTATTGCAAGCCAGAATCAGAAATTTTTGTTCAAGGTCTTTTGCATCTCTTGGCCTTGGTGCTGTAAGGCTTGAGTCAGCAGCATTCAGTGGCAGTGCCTTCACTGTATTTTACTCCATTTCTGCTCTAAAGATTGAAATGTCTTGTTAGATTAAGAGCCCTACAGATGTCAACAGTGTGAAAGGCTTCCCTTGCACTCGAGCAGGAGTGAGGACTGAGGTCCTGTGTTGCTGAGGGCATCTGGTGAAGTTTTGCTAATAAGATCTGATTTCATGAGGTTTGCATCCTATTAAGTCAAGTTGGGATCAGGCCTGCAAGCGTGGTAGAAAAGTGCAAATACAATAGAAAGGCTCTTATAAATATTAATAGGCCATGAAACAATACAAGGTGAAAATGGTGATGAGATGGCAGGGTAAGCAATTGCTCTCTGGTGTAACACATCAGCCTGCTTTTCACCTTGTTTCTCCTGCCATTTGCCTGTGGCCTGTCACTCACAAACCCTGATGGATTTGGGGATGGGGCTTGGGAATCTGATAGCTTCCCTGAACCAGTTTCAGCTCTTCAACTTGCAGCCTGTGTTGGCGTGATTGCAATTGATGTATCTGATCCTTGTGCACCAGTCCTCAATCTTCCCTAGCAGCCCTACCTAGATGCAACCCAACTATCCAGAAAGTTGTTTTTAAGAGTAGTTTGGCTTATCCTTACTAATCCCCTTCATGGGTGAGCTATCATCCACATCAATGATCTATATGCATCTCTAACCTCAGTATAAAGCATCAACTGGTAAAGCTCCTACATTTCGCTGTGGTTCTGGGACTGGCTTAGAGCCATGGCTCCAGCTCACTCCTTGTGGATTCCTTCCTGTGCTTAGGAAGTTCTGGTTGTGTTTTTCACTATCTGTCCTGTGCTGCAGCAGCTTTAGTGCTTTCCTGCAGTACTTCCCCAGAGAAATCAGTTCATGCCTGCCTGCTAGCATCTCTTCTTACCTGCCTTGCAAAGAATTGCCCTCCTTTGTGCAGCTTTAGCTTTTGAAATGATAAGGTAAACATGAACCATCCCAGCATCCCACAACACACCTGCCCTTAGCTCCATTTTATGGCTGCAAAACAGAAGCAAAGAAATTAATGTCAACAGACAGGTTGCCAAGTTGTGATCCAGTCTTCTGCTCCTGTGTGCTCCCCTGAGCAGCCTTTGGGCACCCAACAGCCATGGCCAGGGCCAGCACTCCTGTTCCTGCCTGGAGCACGTGCAAGTTGCCAGATCTCTGGGCTACAGGAATCCATAGCAGGTACTGACCTTCCAATTTGTTCACATTTCTTTTCTTACAATGCTCATCTCTCTACAGAAGTGTTCGAAAATCCCCCAGACATTGATTATCTTTCTTTACACACATTTCTTTATCAATTGAATTATTTAGTAAAGAGGTATGTTCATATTTTATTGATATAATTTGAAGTGTAATCTTACTCCTTTTCCCTTAGCACTTGTTTAAAGTTGTTCTGTGTTGCTTTGGTTTGTTTTCCTTTCATCCATTGCTGAACCTCTAAGAATTTTATTGCCTTTTTTGTGGGAGTAAACTGACTCACAGAGGTTAAGTGTTTTGCTGCCATTCATAGATGGGAGAAGCAGTCAGTGAGAAGCAACATCTAGGTATCATGCCTACTAGTCTGGTGCTGCTCACTCTGCAGAGGTATCAGGCAACCTGTGAGCCAGTAGTGTTGTCCTCCCATTTGTTAGCAAGCTGCCCATGGTGCAGTTTTTTAAGTAGGCCCTAGCTAAAGTGATGGTTTTCAATTGCTCAGTAATGGTTTCATGGCTTGCATTCATTTCTTGCTTCACTGCTTTCTTCCATCATCTTTGCTGTTACTTTTAGCTGCTTTCTGCCTCAGTTTCCCATCTGTTAACTGAGGCTAGCCATATCAGCTCATTGCACAGCAAAGATGGATCCATCAGCACCTTAAAGGCTTCTGACATCATGAGACCTGTAGAAGCTGGTGAGCCAAAGTAGCTCTCTTCAGAGATAGGGGTTTGTTCTAATAGTCTGCAGAAAAGTTCCCTAGGAAAATGAGGCCTGGGCAGGTTTGTCTGAAGCACCTAAAGCTTGTTACAGAAGTAATGGTAACTTAATTAAACTGCTCTCCAGTTTGGTTTTGTGCTTTTTTGATAGAGAAGTGAGAAGCCAAGTCCCACTGCTGTGCTGTCATCTCTGGCCCCTGGTTGGCAAGAGAGGTGGTTTATGCTTGGCCTCTTCAGAGAAAGGCTGCTTGTTTGCATTGTATTTGTAGTGTAATTACTAATGGTACAGATCATTTTTATTAGCCAAGCTGTCTGCATTAAAATGATAGATTTTTTGTGTTATTAAGAACATCCAAGGGAGTCTCTGCAGCGGCAGGAAAAAGATGATAATTTTTCGTTTAGCTTATGAGCAGATGGTTACAAAACATTCTATGTAAATAAATTAAGGAGAAGCCAGCCTCCCTAATAGTTAAGTAAACAGGTTTGGAGACAGCCAGCTAAGGACCAGGCTTTTCTGTTCTCTTCCTTTCCCCAAGAGCTTCTTTCTGACAGCCCCATATGAATAGGTCTTAATTAAACCAATTTGCTTTTGGCCCAAAGTCATCTAAAACAACTTGAGTCCTGCTAGAGCAAGACTCTCACAGGCACCTTTCATAAGCACTGGAGAATGCTAAGCATCTGGGCTGTGATCAATGTTATTGATAAGCATTTCCAAATGGCTTTTGTCATGGTAGAGAGACAGTGAGTGATCTGAGAGAAGTATTACTAACGTTGTAGTATTTTATAGCTGCATTCTGCAGTCTCTGATGAGTGTTGTAGTCACAATGCCATGCTGCCCTCAAGAATTTTGACTTAAAAAGTCAAGTAAATTAGAAGTAGAGAAATGGGAGGTAGCTAGGGGAGGAAAGTCAGATTCTATAGCACAAGGGCTACACCTGCTCCTCTTGCTGCCATCCAAAAGCAAACAAGATGCTGGAGAGAAGAGACTGTGAAAAGCATAATCAATAATTTCTACTACTTAATTCTTCATAATTTAAAAGAGTTCCTAAGCAAATGGCCAGCCCCTCAAAGTTATGAACTTCAAGTAAAACTTGTATTTACCTAATCAAATACGATAGGGTCCTAATTTATGAGACCAAGCTGTTTTCTCAAGGCATAGATAGGACTGCTTAGAAGTTAGGAGATGCTCTGGTGCAGGTGTTAGCAGCTCTAACATCAAGAGCAAAATTGTCATGTGTGCACAGTGAAATTTCCCAGCCAGCCTTAGCTGCTGCTGCTGTTTCAGCACCCAAAGCCTGTGACAAGCCTCTTCTCAAGAGACATAGATCTTCACTGCATCAGTGACTCTGGAAATTGAGAAGTGATCTGTGTGTGGTCTACCTTTCTCTTGTTTGGTAGACTGATTTTTATTTTTTCTCTCCCTTACTGTAGCATTTAAACCAAAGTCTGTGTGTCTCAAGACTACTCTAAAAGAAGTAGTTTGCCATGAAGAAAATTCTGTTGTTCACTAGAAGCAACCTCACCATGAACTCCATTGACCAGAATAAAATGTGTACGTTTTTGATATATGCCATACACTTTAGCAGATGACAGAAGTATGGATTGTGATGATGTTTGTGCCAACAAAAGATTTTTGTCTACACAAACAATATTCATATAGTACAGATACAAGATTTTAACAGCAGCAGACAGGCAGTGCCTTACAGTTCTTCTCTAAAGCTCCTTGTTAAAATGTCCTTATCCAAGTGGTGTAGGCTAGGAAGGAAGGTGAAAGGTTGTGAGGAGGTGGAGTGGAGTAAAATTTTGAAGCCTTTCAAAACTTGCTATTCCTTGGCTTTCTAGCCTGTAGGGCAGTTGGGGGTTAAGTGGCTGAGCTGTGAGTTGGCAGCCTTTTGCTGGCTGGATTTGCAAAACTGAAGGGGTTTTGCTTTGATTATCAGGATAATTAGAGCTGGATTGTAAGCATAAGCTTCACTGAGCTTTGCAAGTACTCACTTCTTACCTTGACCTCAGAGACTCACCACCATCCTTAATGCTGTGCCCAATAGACCCAGGCTGTCTATTTAAAGACCTCCTGTGCACTTAGCCAGTGCTTCTTTCCTGCCCTGAGTTAAGTTCCACTTTGGCAATGGTGCAATTTCCTAGCTCCTAGGTGGGGTTTTTTTTCCCCCAGTTTTCTGTCTGTCAACTTAAAAAATTGTCACTGAGGTCATGACTGCAGTGAGGTCGTGGGAGCTGTGAGGGCCAGGGTCAGGAAGCCATGAGCCTGGGTGGCAGCAGGGGATGGAGGAGAGGAGACCAGCAGCATTACAATGGGCTGCCTGGATGGCACTCTCCCATGCTGACCCTTTGCCAGTCCCACATCTTTGTCCCCCTGTTCCCTCTACTTTTCCTTTCACAGTGAAATCACTCCTACCAAGCGTGTCTAACTTACAATGAAGTCTTCGTAGTTAAGCTGCTGACTCCAGAGAAAAACTGAAACCCTCATCAATCATTTTGCCTATGTGATGTCTCTCAGTAGGCAAATTTTCTGCTGGCAGCATCTGCTGTCACTCTTGAATCTTTTTGCAGTGTGCCTATTTGGTAGCTCCAACCTATATAGTAAACTTGAGAGAATTTGGAGTCTCTCATGTGATCCAGGAGGAGGTGGTCAGTGAGCTGCTGCATCACCTGGATGTGCACAAATCCATGGAGCTGGATGGGATGCACCCAAGAGCGCTGAGAGAACTGGTGGGGGTGTTCAGCAAGCCTCTTTGCATCATTTTCCAACAGTCCTGGCTGACTGGGGAGGTACCAGCAGACTGGAAATCAGCCAATGTTACCCCCATATACAAGAAGGGATGGGAGGATGATCTGGGAAATTATAGGCCTGTTAGTCTGACATCAATAGCAGGGAAGCTAATGGAACAGATCATCCTGAGTACAGTTCTGAGGTATATGCAGAACAACCAGGGGATTGGGCCCAGTCAGCATGGATTTGTGAAGGGCAGGTCCTGTTTGACTAACCTGATCTTCTATGATGGGGTGACCCGCTTCTTGGATGAAGGAAGGGCTGTGGATGTTGTTTACCTTGACTTTAGTAAGGCATCTGACACAGTTTCCCATAGCATTCTCCTAGAGAAGCTGGCTGCTCGTGGCTTGGATGTGCACATGCTTTGCCAGATAAAAAATTGGTCGGATGGCTGAGTCCAAAGAGTTGTGCTCAACGGAGTCCAATCCAGCTGGCAGCTGGTCACTAGTGGAGTGCCACAGGGCTCAGTGCTGGGACTGCTCCTGTTCAACATCTTCAGTGATGACCTGGATGAGGGGATAGAGTGCAGCCTTAGTAAGTTTGGAGATGACACCAAGCTGGGTGGCAGTGTCCATCTGCTCTGCAGAGGGACCTAGGCAGGCTCAATCAATGGGCAAAGGTCAACTGGATGAGTTTTAATAAGGCCAAATGTTGGGTCCTGCATTTTGGTCACAACAACCCCCAGCAGTGCTCTAGGCTTGGGGAGGAGTGGCTGGAGAGCTGCCCAGCACAGAAGGATCTGGGGCTG
>VWZO01003040.1:0-48169 GCA_013396975.1 Bucco capensis | reverse complement strand
TGACACAGTTTCCCATAGCATTCTCCTAGAGAAGCTGGCTGCTCGTGGCTTGGATGTGCACATGCTTTGCCAGATAAAAAATTAGTCGGATGGCTGAGTCCAAAGAGTTGTGCTCAACGGAGTCCAATCCAGTTGGCAGCTGGGCACTAGTGGAGTGCCACAGGGCTCAGTGCTGGGACTGCTCCTGTTCAACATCTTCAGTGATGACCTGGATGAGGGGATAGAGTGCAGCCTTAGTAAGTTTGGAGATGACACCAAGCTGGGTGGCAGTGTCCATCTGCTCTGCAGAGGGACCTAGGCAGGCTCAATCAATGGGCAAAGGTCAACTGGATGAGTTTTAATAAGGCCAAATGTTGGGTCCTGCATTTTGGTCACAACAACCCCCAGCAGTGCTCTAGGCTTGGGGAGGAGTGGCTGGAGAGCTGCCCAGCACAGAAGGACCTGGGGCTGTTGATTGACAGCTGAACATGAGCCAGCAGTGTGCCCAGGGGGACAAGAAGGCCAATGGCATCCTGGCCTGGAGCAGGAATAGTGTGGCCAGCAGGAACAGGGAGGTGATCTTGCCCTTGTACTTGGCACTGATGAGGCCTCACCTTGAATACTGTGTGCAGTTTTGGGCACTGCAGTCTAGGAAGGACCTTGAGGGTGCTGGAGAGAGTGCAGAGAAGAGTAACTAGGCTGATCCAGGGGTCTGGAGAGCAGGCCTTGTGAGGAGAGGCTCAGGGAGCTGGGGCTGTTTAGCCTGGAGAAGAGGAGGCTGAGAGGAGACCTTATTGCTCTCTTCAACTGGAGAGCCAAGTGTTGGCCTCTTCTCCCTTGTGACTAGCACTAGGACTAGAGGGAATGGGTTCAGGTTGTACCAGGACAGGTTTAGGTTAGATATTAGGAACAATTTCTTCACTGAAAGGGTGGTACAGTGTTGGCCCAGGCTGCCCAGAGAGGTGATGCAGTCACCATCCCTGGAGGTGTTCAAGAAACAGCTAGATGTGGCACTTCAGGGATGGTTTAGGGATAGCAGTAGTGTAGGGCTGTCAGTTGGACTTGATGATCCTTTCCAACCAGGACAATTCTGTGATCTGTGTTTTCTTATGAATGAATTACTTTGTAAGTAATAAACTGATCAACCATGATCCTTGAGCAGGAAAGGTTGAGGGCAGGAGGTATTGCACTTGGACATGAACTGGGGGATCTCAAATAGGTAGCACAAAATAGCTGTTTAGTCTAATGAGCCTTAAATCAATCAACATTAAATCGATGTTGATTCTGCCTTTTCAGGGTCTGCATTGTAATTAAACATGAACTTAAGATGCTGAACCTGAAAGTCTGCAGCGCATGATGAAATGTTAAAAGTAGTGGACACCTTCTGAAGTTTGTCTGGATATGTGACATTTCATCCAGGTGGTTACTGCTGTCCTGACCACTCAGAGAGAACTGAGTGTGTTTCCTGAGATCAAGTTCAGTCTTTCTAGCCAAATTTGACTATTTCCAGACCTAACCACTGCTTTTCCATTTCCTGCTATTTCCTGATGGAAAGTTTAGTGTACCAGAATCTATTATCTCAGTGGAAGTTAATTCCCAGATGAGCTTCATTTTCCATGAAGACCCTGAACAGGTTGTGGGGCAGAGGAGGCAGGTGAAGTAGAAGCAGGTGGACTCCAGTGCTGCCTGTGTCTGTGCAGCAGTTCAGTTCCTTTCCTGGCAATCCAGAGCAGCTAGACTGAATACCTAGAAGTGCTCCTCAATACACACCAGCTCTCTGTTGATGCACTGGCTTCTGGGAAGCTCTGGTATGTAGAATCCAACAGTCCTCAGGGTTTGCCATAAGGATAAATTTGCAAGCAGCCCATTTTTGGCTCATGCTGTGGCAGTCTCTGAAAAGAGCCCTTCTTTCTGTCTTTTCCTCTACCTCCCTTTCAGAGACATGACCAATGTTTTCCACAGGCGGAGAAGTTTACAGTTCCCCACACATCTCAGTCCCTGCCAGAAATTTTGTTTTAGTTGCCACAGCAACAACTTCACAGGTTTTTTTCCAAGCCCCTGCCACTGGCCATGCCTGTGCCCTGTTTCTTCTTGCTGTGCTTTTCCCCAGCACCACACAAGGCTGCAGAGGCAGTGACTGAGAGCTCTAATAACCCAGTAATGGATCCAATTATGGCTGTTAGTGCTTCTCTTGAGAAGACATGAATAAGTAAATCTATGCATAAGGATGAAAGAGTGTGTTTTTAAAGCTGCCTCAGCAGCCTCTGGGAGTGGTGGCCACGTTGTTCTTGCCAAGTCTTGGTGCAGGATGGCAGCTGAGGACTCAGCAGCTCCCCTCCAGACCATGCTGGCCCACAGGCTCCTTGTGAATTACTATGTGGTCACTAGCTGGTAGCTCTTGACTTACAGGCATGGCCTCACACCACAAGCAATTACTTGTGCTTGTTGCAGTTGTACTTCAGGGGCCTCTGTGGGGCAGCTGGGTGCTGGAGTGTCTGCTGACAGAGTCTCTCTGTTGATGGCAGCCGTGCACACAATAAATAGTTGTCCTCTTTCATTAGAAAGCATCACCATGTTCTCATGGTTACGGGCATTGTGGCTGGGAACAGACTGAGCAGGACAGACCAAGCCCTAGCAAACCTTTGCAGGAATGTTCCACTCTTTGAGTGCTGTTGCATCAGTGCAGGATCATCCTTGGATCCTCTTCACACCACCAGAAAGTCTGTTACTTCCTCAGTTGCTGGGCTTTCCTTCACCATCTACTGATAGCACAGAGGCATCCATCCATACCCAGTTATGTCACCCAGGGACAGGGAAATGTGCTCTCTCTTGTTCCCAGTGGTTTCCTTCCTATCTGATGCATGGAGTCATAGGAGAATAAATGTCTTTTGAACAGCATATGGCAGATTTTGAGGAGGTAGGGGTCCTGAATGTCAGCTGTCCCAGTGCTGGCTCCTCAGATGTCAGAAGGGAACCGGAGGGGCAGGCATCTGAGCAGGAGAAGTTGCCTGCAGTGCCCTGATCCTTCTCCTGTTTCCTGAATATCTGTGATGTCAGGAGGAGACAGTCACACTCCAAGATCCAGGCAGTGAGCTCATTGCACCCAAAGTCATTTGTAGGCAGCAACTCCTAATGTTGTGCATAACAAACCAGGAATGATTGTGCTTGTTCAGCCACTCTTCCCCATCTCATGTCATTGTCCATTTGTCCCAGAGCCTGACTGTTGCACAGCTGCCCTGCCTGGGTTTGTTTTTCTGGTGCTCTCCAGAGTGTCTCTGTATGGACTGGGACAAACTGGCTGCCAAAGATCATGGTGGTAATTGCCCAAAGTCAGACTTCCATGCTTTATGGACTAGGGGTTGGTGAATCTCTTGAGAAAATCATGTCCTATAAGATACCTAGTGGCCCTTGTGAGCGAGTTGCAAGGTTGATGATCTCCTAGTAAAGTTCAGAAGACAACAAAGAGCTGTGAAATGGAATCAGCCTTAGGTTTTTCTGCATTGAAACTATCTTCTGATGAGTTATTGGAGGGCTGCTTTACAAATCAGCCTGTGAGGGGTAGGCTGGGAAGGGCTGACAATGTCTGTTATCAGACATATCATCAAATCCTAGACTGGTTTGGGTTGGAAGGGACCTCTGGAGCTCATCTAGTCCAACCCCCCTGCAGTGGGCAGGGACATCCCCAACTAGAGCAGCTTGCCCAGAGCCCTTGAAACCCAAGATTCATTTCTATGCACTACATGCTCATTCTATCCAGCCTTTCTTTTGGAATGGTGTATTCCTGCCCTACAGAGGTTTGCCTTCTCTTGTTAACTGCTGGAAATCTGAAATACTAAGGGAGGAGGAGGAGGTTCCTGGAAGCACATTCTGGACAGGGAGCCCATTTTATATGATCCAGGTCCCAAGAAAAGTTTAAAGTAATCTACAAAATAAGATATTCTTTGTCATCTCCCAGACATCAGGGAGGCTGAGAAGAGCATTAAAGGAAGGCTTATCTCCTCCCTGCTCAGCTGATGCCTCCAGCAAAAAGGAGTGATTCTTTTTCCCCTCACCTGGTCTCACCTAACTGAGTCACAGGAGAGTTCATTTCTCTTATGGATCATTAATCTGAGTCTCTAATAGAGGTAAAAGGCTCTGAACTTGGTTGGCAAAGAAGTTAACAACCAGTTTGCTGAAGTTCTAACGGTTGATCACTTAGCCCTGGTTATTAACTGCAGGCAAGGACCAGTTTCTGGGAGATAATTGGGGTCATAAACAATAGCTGTGTAATGGATACTGTGCCCTAGGAGAGGGACTAAACATATTCAGCTGCAAGAAACTTACTGCCTTTGGACAGCATCCAGGTGGTGCCCTCAGCCAGCTCGAGTTCAGCCAGCCAAGATGTTGCTGTAGGGGAAGAGAGGCCTTCAGTGCTCAGGAGACAGCATCTGTCTGTGCTTAGCATGACCCCCAACTGGGAAGATGCTTGAGTGCAGCCACAGGAGGCTTGATAAAACTCCTTAAGCAGAAATCTGGAAGGTGCAAATCAGAGGCTGTGTGTCTTCTACGTCCATTTCAGGACTCAGCACTGAGGAATGGTGTGGGTTCTGCAGCCTGGGCTAGGACTGATGGTCTCAGCAGGACTTTGCAAGTTGAAGGGGGTCTAAGGGTTGAAGTGGCTCCCTTAGGTTGTTCTGGATGCACATGTGCTGCTGCTGCAGCTTTCACTTGAGCAGCTGTGTGCTTGTACAGAGCAGGCATGATGTGTATGTGCAGGGTCTCCTAGGCTATTTGAGCTCTGCTCTGGCGTTGGTGGAGAATGAAGATTTTTTTTTCTTCCTGGAGTTCCTTAATACAGACTTGGTTTGTTGCTAGGAAAAAAGTCCAGAAAAGTGCCACTAAGATTAGGAGGGTATTTAAATAGAAAGGATTTTTGTTTGTACTTTCTAAAATAAAATGCAGTTTCTGACTACTGAGCTGATTAAGAATCCCTGCTGGGGACACAATGCACACAGGAGTTCTCCAGGCCATGAAAAGATGTTTTCTTTCACTGGAGAGCTTGTTGGGACTGGAAGATAGCTTGATGGGATGTCTGATGTGGCATCAGCCTCTGATTAGATTCATGTCACTCCAGTTGTTCCCTGTATGCATCTGATTGGAAACAAAGGGAGGAAAATAAAGGTGTAAATGAGTTTCTGTAATGATTGCACTAACCAAGCTAGAGTATGGCATGTTGAGTCTGGAGCTTCTGAAGGTTTTACTTTGTCGTGCATGAAGGTAGCATGTGCATGCATAATGGACCACAAGCTGAGCTGGGCATCCTGATGGCAAAACTGGGAAGGTGCCTGACACCAGATCCCACAGTTCTGTGCTGTGGTACTTGAAAGCATCCTTGGATACTCCCTTATTTTTAAAGGAATCAGTTGTTCTGCCCTGTTGCTTCCCATAGGTACAGAAGGAAATTGAAGGGGAGTCTGTGGAGGAGAGTAATGTTAGCCTTCATTTCATGGTACCAAAAACATGCTAGCAGTGACAGGCTGGGCTGCACTACAGAATCAAGACAGTAAATGTTGTCTTAACGTGGAGACCTAAAAGGCTGCTGTAGGTGCACAGCTGAATTTTTTTCCACTGAGCCTTTTGCTCTGACAGCAAAGTCTGGCTTTGCTTGGCTTTGAGTAAAAACAGGTAGGTTCCAGAGAAGGGCACTGATCCCAGAGGGATCTCAGATTCGCTAGGCTTACAGCTCTCCCCAGCACATCACTATCCCAGTCAGGCATATGGAAGGATTTTCAGCAGTTGGTAAAGTGAATGAGAGCAGAAGTATTTAGCAATGTTTCTAATATTGATCTCACATGAAATCCCTGCTGGGAACTGGGTTCACCAGGCTGAAGAGACATCTTTGAGTTAAGAAGGGTCCTGTTGAAACTGCTGGGAGGTTGGTTGACATCCTCCCTCCTGGAACCACAGAGATGCACTGCAGGCTAGAAACTCCTCTGGAGAACTGGAGCTGAGCAGGAAGGGAGTCAGCCTCTCTGCCTGTATGCACTGTGAGTCTTAACTGGTCTTCTCTAGGCAGTGACAGGGTATATACCCTGAGCTGGAGTCCAGGCTGACTCAGGGCAAAGCCAAGAGGTGACAGGGCCCCCCTCCCTTTCAGATAAAGCAGAGCTTGTTTATCACTGCTTGGCAGTGGGGAGAAGCAAGCTTAGATAGACTTCCTAAGAGAGCCTGAGAGTGTAGGCTTGAGCTGCTGGCTGCACCAAGGAGGTGGGTGGTAGTCTCTCTTATTTCCAGGTCTTCCCCCAATTATACAAAGCACTAATCTCATAGGGAGACCTAGCTATCCCAGCATCTCTGAGAACCAAACTAGACCCTGGTGCCATGGCAGTCCTGCTGCAGTGTCAGAGAAGAGATCTGCTTTACCTGCAACACTAGGCAGAGCCCTTCAGGAACCAGCAGGAAGGCAAGTGTTCATGGCATCCCTGCTGTGCCATATGGACATCTGCCCTGGGAAGAGCAAGAACAGGAATATGGAAGGAAGCAAAAGGAACTGTCACACTCATAGCTTCATGTTCCTAAGCAGCAGCTCTTTGTGCAGCACAGAGGAGGAGGTTTGATGTCTCCTTGGGCAGTGTTGGTGCTACCTCTAATTTATAGATTCAGAGCTGAGATTTTCAGGTGGCAGGCTCACTTGGCACATAGCCAGGCTGGCCACTTCGAAGCAGAAGAAGCAAGGAGACATGCAAGAGGCTTGGCCATAGAGCTGGGCTGTGATTTTTGCACCAGGATAGGTCTAATGGTCTGAGGCATGGATAGGTGTTGTCCTTCCCTGTTCAGCCTGGCTGGGAGAGAGGGATGCTCTGCCTGCTCATCTCTTTGCTCCCAGAGGCAGCATACCTGCCCACTCCTGACTGCAGCACTCTCTCCTTCACAGCTAAGAGAGGGGACAAGTTTTGGAGACTATACCATTGAACACCTACCACCAGTAGAATAACAAAGGCCCTGTCTATGCCATTGCTGGCAAGCTGAAGAGTGAGCAGGCAAGCAGATTTGTGTCTCCTTAGTAAATCCTCTGCTGAGCTGCTTCTGTGGCACACAGCTTTTAGCTTAACTGCCCTGTTATCCTTCAGATGGACAAAAAGACTCCTGGATGTCCTCTGAGATGAATGGGTCATTTCTCTGAGTTGAAAAAAAAAATCTTTACTTAGACCTTAGGTCAGTTAAAATTTGTGGGTTTGCTTTTTTGAGCTGCCATCCTGTTGTTTTTTTTTTCCTTCAGTTCCTCCATATGCCTTGGGAAAGGGTGAGGAGCACATATCAGAATAAATGGGGAATTTCTGGGTTTCTCACTAGTGCCAGCTGTCCTGCTGGAAAGCATCACCATCCATTGCTCAGCTGCTCCAGGAGTAGGAAGAGGAAATGCCTGAACCTAGGTCCTCCCCTATTAGCAAGACAGGATATGTTCCCAACTTTCCTGGGAGTGTTTTTGGACAAATTCTAAGATATTCCAGCTGTAAAATGCTTCAGTGACAATCATGTGCTTCCATAAAGTAGAGAGATTAAGCCTTTAATAATAAGGTGGCAGAATACACAAAATACTCACAGCAGTTGATGAACAAGCAGAACAGACTTTTGGTGTCTGATCTTGGCAGCCTGGAACAACTTTATGCTGGTTAGCTGTGACTGTCTTTCACTTCCAAACTGCTGCTGGGTCCAAACCTCAGGCACTTTGGGATGAATTGTGAGTTAGCAGTGTTGTCATGGGAAGGACTTCCAGCCTCACTGGACAGGGGAGGCTTAGCTGAGTCTGCCTTTGTTTGAAATCCACTGAGTAGCACTAGAGCATGGAAGAAAAGTCATTTCTTACATAAGCTTGGATTATGTTATTTACTCTCCATTGTTTGTAAGGGCCTCATAGAACCATGAAAATGACCTTTATTTCTCTATGGATGTTGTCCTTTTTTGTTTTACAAACATTGATTCCCCCCTCCCCCTTGTGTCTTTATCAGAGCTGAATTAACAAGGCTGTTTAACAGGAGCCTCTGCTGCATTTGGGGTCTTTTTGTGCCAGGTACTATCATAAGCAGCTCAGTGAAGAATGTGCAAGTGCTGTTACAGAACTGACAGTGGAGGTGATGTGCCCTGACAAGAGCTGAGCTAACATGGGTCAAAGAGCAGCCTTAAAATGATGGTGCCTTCAGCCTGAGCATACCTGCTAGGAAAGGTTGTTTGTAAGGAATAACATTTTATGTCTGAAAACTCTCCTTCTCAGACCATTCAAGCTTGAGACTACTGAAAATCACTGAGTCTACTGGTGTACTCCAGTTCCAGCCATAGATCCTCAAGTGAGGTCAAGAGCCCATATTGGCACCACGAGGTGATTGCTGTCCTTGTGATCCAAAATCTTAGTGCCATGGTGATGAGATGCCAATAGGGAAAAGGAGCCATTGGTGCAGCTTTATGTGCTCTCTCTTGCCAGGCTTTTAAGCAAGCCTCTTGACTGATTCAAGAGCTTGTAGGTGGAGCAGAGTGGAAATTGAAGGCAGATAGAGACATAAAGTTCAAACAAACTTAAGTCTGATGGCCATTCTTGATGCTTTTAACACAAGTGAGAGGGAAGTTATAGCCCAGCTGATAGCTGTCCCTTGCTGTTTGTATCTGCCATAGTGCATCACTGCAGTTTCTTGGGCAGGACCCAGAGGTTGCCGAGGGGAGGGAGGAAGCAGCTGCTGCATGCAGTTCTCAAGCTGAAATCTCATGCCTTTCAAGATCATCCAGTGGCCTTGAGACATCCTGTGAGATTAACAGTGAGAGGACAAGAGGAAATGGCCTCAAGTTGCACCAGGGGAAGATTAGATGGGCTGTTAGGAAAATTTCTTCACTGCAAGGGTTGTTAAGCATTGGCCCAGGCTGCCCAGGGAGGTGATGCAGTCACCATCCCTGGAGGGGTTTAAAACAACATATAGATGTGGTACTTAGAGACATGGTTTAGTGGCATGGGAGCGATAGGTAGATGGTTGGACTTGATGATCTTAGAGATCTCTTCCAACCTTAACGATTCTGTGATTCCATTTCATTTTGCCTATCTGGCCAGTAGCTAAAAGCCTGACCTTCTCCATATTTTCCACATTGAGAAGAAGAGATGTCACAGTGGAGACAGAAGTGCTACGTCCAGTTTTCTTTATTCCTGAATGGGCAACACCACTTGTAGCTTTGCTCTAGGACTCTCTTGGGGCATCATCTTTCATACAACCTATACACTGTGGTGGGAGATGACATTTGTTACCCAACAGGTCAGCAATAATGCTGCAAACTGAGCTGGCTCTCCAGGCTCCTTACCAGCTCCACATCATTTCTAGTAGATCATTGCTGCCTGTTCTGCACCTCACCTGTGGTTTTGTAGAGCAGAAGGAGCATTACCTCTGGGCTGTGAGCCATCCTCCTCTTCAACATCATTAGAGACCATGTCTATGGCACTAGAGGAGCTGAAGTCTCCTAAAAATAGAGGGGAAATAAGGAAGTAAGAATCACAAGGGTCCCAAGGTGTCCTGGATGAAGGGGACTCTGGCTGTTCCTTACAGGCTACTACAGCTATATAACAGGGAAATTTCTGGGTCAATACAACAGTTGTCTTCTGCAGTAGGGCAAAGCAAAGAAACTGCTAATGTTTTTCAAGAATAAGAAGGCCATCTGAAGGCACATCTTGGCTCTGGTATTGAAAGCACTTGGAGAGGGAGAGGACAAGTCCCTGTTGATGATCTTAGAGATTCTCCTTGTGAAGTGACGCAGTTAAACAAAAAGTGACAATGACATTCAGCTGCTGCCTGGGCCATTTAGCAGGTGTGTGTGAGGCTGGGAAGTCTCCTTGGGCTGACTCAAGGCTAGTAAAATGCTTTAACCAATCTCCCTGAATTCTCTTCTCCGTGGAAGTTTCACCAATACCACCGTGTCTTTACACACAATTTCTGTTACAGTGACATGATGCTTCCCAACAACAGGAGTCAGAAAACTCCCAACCAACTCTAAGCCTCACATTTCTAGAGTCAGAGCTTCAGCTGCTTCTCCCCAAAGGCTCTACCAAGGAAAACAAGCCACTCTATATCACTCTCTGTTTACCCTCCTGAACCCTGTCTCTCCCTGCTTCAAGGTAGATGCTTCAGCAGTTAATACTGCTCCTGGGGCTTGTGCAGGGAACAATTAAAGCTCATAGTGCCAGTGAAGAGCCCTGGGGTGAGCCAGGCTGTGGAGACAGCTGCCTCTGTTGTGCTGTGTGCAGCAGCTTCCCAAACAATCCTGTTGCAGAGAGAAGCAAGTAGGTCTTGCTGATTGCAGAGTTAAAAGTTTGAAACTCAAGGGCTAAACTCAATGTGGCATTTCTAGGCTTTTTGCTGGTGGCAAGCCTCTTGGTTTGTAGCATTTGGCACCTGGGGAGAGCACAGCTCAGGAGCCTGTGAAGCCATTTCCAGCCAGCTTAGCATGGCACTGATGGCAGAAGTGAAGCTGGAGTGTTTAAAGAATGAAGGCATTGTAGTGATCCCTTTACTTACCACTTTGCCTGTGACACTGCAGGATCTAGATCTTTGATCCAAAAAGGACATGAATGGTAGTTCTTCATCTTGAACCTAAACACTCGCTCCAGCTAGGCCCCACAAAGATCAGCTAAGCCCTCTCCAGCTGCAGGCAGGAGGCTTGGAAGAAGGCAGTGTTGGCTATTCCCTGGAGAAGGGTCCTGCTAGGTCATGTACAGCAAAGATACCATTTGTGCCCAGCAGTCACAGTAGTCTCTGCATGCTTCAGCTGCTTGTGCTAGAAGAGGAGTGTATTGCCTTAATGGGAAGTCTCATCTCCAGGAGAAGCTTGTGTAGCTCCACAGGAGCAGGCTGGTGTGTATGGGGAGGGGGCAAGCTCCTGCCTTTGTGACTTGTCTGGACATAAATTGGAAGTTGTCATTGGCATCTCGACTGAGAAAGTCAACAGGGCTCTATCAGTGCCAGTCATGGCAATACAAACAAAGCACCACACTAACTGTACCTCATTAACCTTCATGACAGCACAGCAATACAAGGAAATAGGGAGCATTAACTTCAGCTTCACTTTACAGAAGGGGAAGAGAAGCAGCAGTGCCAACCCCATGCCTTTCAAATGGAGGTAGGCTCGGAAAAATTACAAGGTTAAAAATAACAATAATCCATTTGGGGTTCTTAGAGCCTTGAGAGTGCACTTGAATCCAACTTTTCAAGTTTTTTCTCCAAGAAACATCAGGAATGGAAAATTCTCTCCCATACATGCTTTTTTGTCACTCAACAGCCAAGGCTTTTAAAAAAAATCACATGTTCTCAATCACAGTGGTGCAGAGGCAATAAAGGTCAGAACAATTTGTTCATGTTGCTTAAAAATCAGCTGGGCAAAGCTGCACTAGACTGGATGAGTAGCTGACCCTCCACCCCTTGCTTGTTCCTCCAGACCAAACATTTTTCTAGGTGGGGGAACCTGCTAAATCCAGCAGTGGTCACTTCATAGCTGCCAGAGGCATAATTCAGGCTTGAACTAGTGACCTCATCCCTTCCTCTCACATCAGCTGAGGGACAGACTGATGGCATTGACTGTTTGCATTTGGGTCTCTGAGCCAGCCCAGCTCCTTTGCCTGAGGCCAAGTAGGGATGGAAGGGTCCTAAAGATGCAAAACCAGTGCTGCTCCCTGACACTGCTTTCCTGGCTTGGGGCTGGTTTTAGAACTTAGTAGGAAAGAGCAACTTGTACAAGACCTTTATAAAGTGAAGTGTTCTTCCTGCCTGTTGTGGCAGGGGCCGAGGGGAAGAGGAATACCTGGGCACCAAATAAATGCAATGCAAAGCCCCGAGGAGTTGCCATGGCAGCTTTGAAAGTTGTACCTGTTATTACCAACACACTGACCTCACTTCTGCCCTGAGTTGTACATTCTGTCAGGGTCAGATGAGAAGACCTGGGTTTGCCTGGAGCCCCAGCAGAGAGGACCCTGCTCTCGAAAGAAGCCAGGGGAAAGCCTCTTCTTTGGGGTGCCAACCCTAGTCCAGAGAGCTGGTGTTCATATAGGAGTGTGGTTTATTCATCTCATTTTCCCCTTCAGTGTCTGTTCTAAGATGATATGGGGTAAAGTGTGAAGCTGAAGGGACCCTTGAAAAGGCCAGGTCGTTGATGGAAAGGAAAAGGGCTTGGCAGATGATGGTGAAGAGCTTTCATGAGCAGCACGGGCTGTGGCTAGCTCCAGGGAGTGGAATTACTCCAGTGCTTAGGCTGTGCCTCTGTCTCTCTGATTATCCTGTATATTTCATCTGTGCTGTCTGTCTCACCCTTAATCTGGGCCCTTCTGTGCCAACAAAATGCTTAGCTCACTCCATTGTCTGAGAGACTAATTTGCACTGTAAATCTGATGCTTATCTTACATGACAGCTTACTGTAGGGTTTATTGCAGTCCTGAAGACAAACTAACCAGGGACAGCTAGAAAGCTTTGACCCATCATCTGGATTATAGAACAAATATGACCTATTTCAGCTTGCTACCAGGTTGGGATGTGGTCCCATGTGGTTGGGGTCACAAGGGATTATTTCTGTCTCTTTTCACATCTTTTCAAACCTGAGCTCCTGAGCTTGGTTGGTTATTTTTTTATGGTACAGCTTCTGTTCTCTGTTAGAGCTGTTGGAATGCTTCTGGAACAGCCTCCTACTCTCCTAGGGCCAGATCCTCCACCTCTCCTCCCTGCTACCTGTGGAGTTTTAAGGACCATGAGAGTTGCTGCAGACCAGGGGCAGGCAGATATGAGGTGCTCCAGTGTGCTCCAGCATCTTTGTCTCTGCCTAGCTTAATGAGAAAGAACTCTTGCCCTGTCTTTCTTCACTGGTCTTTCCTGACACTTTCTCCAGTATCTTTTAGCTCTTTGCTAGCAGACTAACATCCCCACTCAGTCTCATCCACAGTTGCCTCCTTCTCTCTGCTCCATCTAAGAGATTTTCACTCTGGTGTAGTTCAGATAGCTGGGGACTCCAGAGGCCTAAATCCTCCTACAGAAGGATTCCAGGTAGCCTGAGATGCACATTTACCTGGGGAGAGCCAGGAAGGTTATTGCTGCTTTGATCTAGCTCATGGTTGTGCAGCTGAACACACCACTAGATGTTCAATGTCCAGAGGCTCTGCACTGCAGTCCTCTGGGACTCAAAGGATCCTCCTTCCTTGATCAGGGGATCAGGAAGACAAGACTTGCCATCCTCAGAGGATGGTGTTCATTTGGAGGACCAGTCTGCTTTGCAGGTGCATGGATTTCTTGACCCCTCACTTCTTACTGCCCTCATTCTGAAGACAAAGCACAAAAATGGCTCTAGTGGATAAGCTATGTGCAGCAGTGGAGGGACTGGCAACTGAACTGGAAATGGAGCCAAGGGGTCTCACTAGCATTGAGGGAAAGGACAAACAAACCACCTAGAGGAAGAGGCAAGCAATATGGTATATATTGGGTAGAACTGTAGCTGCTTAGGCTACACGAGAAACTCTGTACTAGCTTCTCTCAAACTCTGTTTTAATGGCTGGATCATCAGACAGGTGTGTAACCTAAGAGAAGCCACAAGTCATCAGAGCTGGTGAACAAGGAGAGCTCTGTAGAGCCTGGGAGAAGCTCAAGGGAAGATGTGCAACTCTGAGAAGACTCCAAAACTTGCAGAATTTTGGAAGAATCCAGGACAAAAATACCTAGGACACCACTTAATTCAGGCACTTGCCTAGTCTATGTTAGGCTACTGTGTGCAGCCTCGTCTGAAGAAGCTGTCTTCTCTTCCCTGGCTAGAAATGGCTTCAGAGGAATAGAATCACCTTACTTAAACTTCTTTGTGAAGTGCCTGAAAGTTAGAAAATTGAATTTAAAGACATCTTGAGTTGTTCTGAAAAGACCTGGAAAATCCCCCTTTCCCCCGGGGTAACATGGTACAATTGGAGAGTCCTCAGTGTGAGTAGCTGGCTTCCCATCTGCCCCAGTGCTTTTATCACAGGCAGCAACTCTGATACGTTCAGCAAGGTCAGGTTGTTCCTTCAGCCATATGCATCCAGCACCCTGAGGCAGCTGGTGCTTCCAAGGATAAAATCCATGCCCTGCTGCTGCTGAGTGTTTTCTGTCAGACTTCTGGTTGACTTGCTTAAAAAAGAGGAAAAAAGCTTGTTTTGCAGCAGCACTTAGAGACCCTACTGTGTTGCATGACACACAGACAACGGGAAGATAGTCTCTGCTCCAAAGGATTCACAGGATAGCTTGGCACAAGTGCACTGAATAGCAGATGTAGTGAAGACATTGCATGAGGCAAGTTAGTCACAGTAAGAGGAAGATACTTGCTTAGACTGACTAGGTCTGACATCTCCATCAACCTGGGTGTGCAGCATGTGAAGGCTCTGTGACTTGCTGAGTGCTTGGGCCAGCCTC
The DNA here is from genome assembly GCA_013396975.1 of Bucco capensis. Classification (NCBI taxonomy): domain Eukaryota; kingdom Metazoa; phylum Chordata; class Aves; order Piciformes; family Bucconidae; genus Bucco; species Bucco capensis. Next base: position 33,770 of record VWZO01003040.1, on the reverse strand, counting down.
CTGGTACTCCCTAGGGCTTTGCTTGCTGGCAAAGGAAATTTACTGCCTTCATCAGTGTTGGCTCTAATCTGTGTGGAAATAAAAGTGGGTGGAGACATCAAAGAGGGCATTCTAGGAAGAGTTTTCTGGTGCCTGGAGTATTGTTAATGAAGGAAGAAAGCTGCTGCTGGGCTGGATAAACAAGGGGCTTACTTCTTGGGGAGCACGAAGCTTTAGAGAAAGGGTAGGAGGGTGTAGCTGAGAGTGTGGGAGAGTGTGATGGAAGGGCTGGCACCCCAAAAAAGGAAAGTGCATTCAGCCATCAGCTTCCAGCAACCTGCCATTAGCTGTACTAAGCTTGTCCACCTGCTTAGGCTAGCAGTGTGTCCGTTTGGGCAGCCCAGTCTAACTGGGTGCCTGAACTGGGATGCCACAGTTGGGATGCCTTCCTCTTTGGTCCCAGGAACAGATGTCAGGTGTGTCCCTGCACCCATGCCAGGGGGGACAGGGGTGTGCAGGACTGTGCAGTGCAGGCTAATCCTCTCTTAGGGCACTGGGGGAGCCTCTTCAGTGCTCTGCTCCCAGGGAACAGCTGACAGGGCCCCTATCCTGGGCTTTCTGCAGGAGCATGACTGCACTGTGGTTTTATGCAGGCTTTCAGAACACCATTTCCATCCCTGGTCATTTCTCACTTTTCAGTAAACAGGGTGCACGTTTAGCAGGGGGCTAAAGCCCTCTGGCTGCATAAGTTCTGTGCAACCTCTCCTCTGAGTAGGTAATGGGTTAGAAGGGCTGCTGCAGCTCCAGGGATTCTGTATTCCCAGCTGGTGCTTGCTTTTTTCCTGCCAAGATTGCTTTATTGTATTTTTGCAATTATTAGTAACTCATCTCGTGTGCAGAACTGGCAGTGAATCAAAAGTCAGAGTATCCAAAATACCCTGACCCACTAAAAGAGCAGTTCCTCCTTTGCTGCCTGCATGCAGCACTGTTAGCTGACGCAAAGGGAGAGAGGATGATGTGGAGACTGGCAGGAGAGCTGTCAGGTTTGAATCCCATGAGTAGCAGTTCAGAGTCAACCCTTTCCTGAGAAGTGGTGAGCTGTGAACGTTACGTCTGCAGTGTCGTGGGCAGGTGTGATGGCAGCTTGGGTGGGTATAGCATGCTGGCCTTGATCCAGCTGGCACAGGTAAACTAGCAGTGACATAGTGTAGCGGCTTAAGCACAGTCTTAACACTATTAAATACGTAGCTGAGATCTCCAGAGGGCTTGTACAACCTGAGGTGACATTCATGTCACTGTATCTTCACTGCAGTTTGCTATCTGTGCCTGCTCAATTACAGTTCTCAAAGATAGGTCTGTGCTGTGCCTCTGTCCCACATCTGACGTTGGTGCAGACCTGCCTCCAGATAGATGCTTCTGAGGACCTGCAGGCCACACAAACATCAGCTGTCTCCAGTTCATGTCTCCTATGCTGATATTAGTCTTCCTGATTTACGGGCGTTAGCCAACACACAGGGGAGGGGAATTGCATCTCTTGTTAGTAGAATTTGCTTTGTAGTGCAGCACTGAGGCTTGCAAGTTTGGGGCTGTAACTGAACCTCCGCCTTCTCTTCTCTGTCACATCTGCTCCAACTGCCTACCCTTCCAAAGCCCTCTCCTGCTATAGGTCTGGGATCATTGTGGTTTGGCCTTCAGGCATGGAGAGGTCTGGGGCTGCAAGGCACTGCACGTACAAGAGCATGTGCCATGGTGGACAACCCTTCCGGGATGGAAGAGATGCCCAGGGAGAAGGTCTTCAGTGTGGACACTTCTAACTTGCCCTTTCTCTCTGTCTCCCCACAGATGCCAGCAAGGACCATCCGCAGCAGCAGGCAGGGGTGATCTGGAGAGTGACGGGTGGCCTGTTCAGTATCACCCGGGGAGCCGTAGGGGCCACGCTGGGAGGAGTTGCCTGGGTGGGCAGCAAGAGCCTGGAGCTGACGAGAACGGCAGTGAGCAGCGTCCCCGCTGCAGGCGTCGGACTGGTGAAGGGCAGCGTGTCGGCAGTGACCGGCGGGGGTGGGGCCGTGGGCAGCGCCGTCGCCAGCAAAGTTCCTTTCACCGCAAAGAAGAAGGACAAGGCTGACTAGTCCCTTTTACAGTTCCTTTTCCTGAAGATCAACCTGCCCATACTCTCCCCTTACATAGCACCTCTGAACCAGCTGCTTCAGGGAGGGTCAAGCACCCACACAGACTCTGGCTGCAGCCTACTCAGCACCGCCTGCCTGGCTCAGAGCTCACCGAGCCGCTCGCAATGCCTTTCACTCCCATCACCTACTGGGAACCATCTTTACACCGAGGACATTAAAGGCACAGTTGTCTCTGTCTTGCCGTTTCCTTCCTCCCTTCTGGCTCTTGTAAGCACAGAGGGGTGGGAGAGGGTGTCCATCTGCCTGGAAGTGGAAGGGAGTAACAGGGGAGGGGAAGGAACTATTCCTGACTTAATGGGTGGGTTGTGTAGTCAAATGCAACTCCAGCTAGGAAAGCAGCCTCTGAAACACCCCTTCCCTTGGCTCTGGGAGGTGTGTTTGAGGGGTCTGCCTGCTGGAAAACCATAGAAGACAGTCCCATTGGTACAAAGGAAAGATACTGTGAAGAGGGGGAAGCTGCCCTCCTGCCCTGCATTTCTTACCTTTTCGTTGCAGGGCCTATCCCACAAGCTGCTCCCAATCACTTACTCCCTGGCTGAATTGTACCCTTCAGAGAAGGAACCCTCGAGCTCAGCAGAGCAGCTCTGTAGATGATGCCACACAAGAGTTTGCTGTGTCCCAGGCCATCAAATTCTGCACAGATTTTCTTGGTGAGGGGCAAGAGGATGAGAGCTGCTGTGTGTTCCCATTTGGAGAAGAAGCTGACAGTGCAATTTGCCAGGCCTCTGTGATACCACAGCACAGGTACTGATGCTCCACAGAGAGACAAACTGGATCTTTGGGTTTGACCCTTGAAGTGCTGGCAGTATCCCCATCCTCAACACGGACATTTGGACTCCAGTTCACACTCTCATTCTCAGATATCACTAGTAGCCATGAGTAAGCCTGTTCCCAAATGCCTCCCAAGTTCTGCTGCAGGGAAGAAGGGGAGCTGAGAGCATTGCTCACCCTGTGACTCAGCACCCCAGGAGCAGTGGCCTGGCTGTGAGTGAGCTGTGCTGCATTGGACAATGCTTCCCCAAGGGGCTGAGCATGCTCCAGCAGCAGGCAGCCTGCGTGGGTCACCAGCAACTTCTCCTCCACATGCTATTCCTGGAGTCCAGCCTGGCTCCTCTACATGACTGTGTTGCACTAAATAACCCAAGCACGCTTGTAGTGCTCCAGAAACCCAGATACCTGCATCCATCTAGGAGTCACAGCCATCCTCAGCCTGGCCCACAATGCTCAAGAGGCCATGTGGCATCACGTGCACACACACACGTGCACATAAACACACACTCACTGGCCCCAAGGTCCTCTAATTCATGGGATGAGGAAAGCCGTAGGCTCCACCATTAACTCTGCTGCCCCTGGTTTTGGCAGGTGATTAGCCTAGGATATTAGGTGTTGGATGCATAGGCAAGTGAAGCAGTGCTTGTGTTGTAGTTTATGCCTCTGTATTAGCCTGTCTGTAGGTATCAGTCTTTGGCCAGGTTAAAAAAACATTGGCCACTACTGCAGAGGAGTTTACAGAGTCATCTTTGACACTTCCAGCATATAGTTTTTATATTGTAGGGTCTTGATCAAACAAAAATCATGTTTTAGAGGATGTTTTCCCCTCTGTTGCCCAAGAGCGTAGTTTATTGAAACCAAAGGAATGTGAAAAATCCCCTTTCTCCCCTCTATGTGGTTTGTTTACTTTCTACCCTATCTTTTGGACATTGAAGCCAACTTCCTCAATCTTCATTTCCTGTTGGAGGTCATTGCACTTCCTAGCTCCTCTCTTGTGCTTAGGACTCAGACATCAGGGAATATTTAAGTAGAACCCCCCAGCCACCACTATTTCTGCTGAATGTTCTTGAGCTTGTGAAGCAGTTTTCCTTCTGACCTTCATTAAATCCACTTTTTGAGCTGACGTTATGTCACTGTGTCCCTGTGCTGGTTACACTGGTGTTAAGTGTCCCTCCATCCCCTTTGCTGGGCAGTCCCTGCTGTTTTCAGTGGCAAGAAGTTGCTGATCTCCACAGTGTGTTGCTCTTGATAGCCTGAGAGTGGTTTAACCTACATCTTTGCTTCTGAAGAGGAAACAGCATTTGGTATGTGTGTGTATTTCCTCACTTTGTCTCTTTTATTCTGGTGAAGGCCAAGTTGACCCAGACGTGTCAGTTTTGTCTCTGAAGGCAGTGGCTTCACAGAAGGATCAAGCCTTGATGTGTGCTTGCACTTTGCTTGCATGCTCGTAGCAGTTGGCAAGGCCAGAAGAAGTCTTACCTGTTCCTCCTTTGTCTCAGACACCCTGCAAAGCAGGAGGACAGTTTGCACTGCGTGGATCTCTGCTCACTGCTCTCCCTGGGCATCTCATGTCTTATTCCACATTACAGACTGCTACCCCAAAGCTAAAAGCTGCTTGTGCATAACTAGCTGTGCTGTCACCAGCCCTGTTACAGAATGTCTTATCAATTGTGACAGAAGACAATCTTCTTCCTAACTTTATCTACCAGGCCTTGGGCAGAAGAAGATGGTTTCTAAGGGGCTTTACTTCAGCAGCACCCCTTGGGCAGGTGATAGGAAGAGCATCATGCTTGTAACTAACCAGTGTGCCACACAGGCTTTTCCTGGGGCAGGCAATACATCCTTCCCAATCTGCAAGCCCTGTGTGTGCAGAGCAGGCACGGAAAATGGGATAAAGGTGCATTAGGGAAGGCAATAGGGGTCCTGAAGGTTGACAGTCTTTTTATTATTGCTCTTCTGTGCATCCTTGCAGTAACTGAAGTTGTCCATTTGTCTGAAACTGCCATTTCTTTGTGGGACAGCCTCAAGAAACAAAGGAGAGGTGTGAGGAGAACTCGCAGCCTAAATCCCTGTTCTTACAGCCCAGCTAATGGAGAACTCCTGGGCTACAAATAGCAAAAGAGATCAAATTAGCAGGCAGGGGTAAAAGATTAAATCTCTTTCAAAACGAGGGCCTCACACCACTTAGCAAGCATGCAGGAATACACTACAGAGAGTCCAGCTGGGCCCTGGTACAGCCCTTCTCCTGCTCTATATTAAGTAGGACAAAAACTACATTATGCATAAATCCTATTGCTGCTAGGTGGGGAGGCCTGGTACGAAACAGGGGAGCCAGCACTGAGGTGAAGGGAAGGGCTGAAGACAGTTAGTACAAGGAAGATCAGCAGTTTCCAGGTGACAGCGAGAAGATGAGGGACTGGTGACAGGAGGTGAGGAGTGAGGGAGCAACAAGAGCAGGAGCACAGAGGGAAATTGTTTCTTGGGCTCTGAATCAGGGGATGAACACAATGGAGTTTGTCCTAGGGAAGAGTCCAGAAAGGGAAGTGGACAAATGTGGGGTTTGGTATGTGGTGGTGGTCCACACCTGGATGGTGCCTTGGTTCCACAGAAGCAATGCTAGCTAGGGGTTTCCATTTAGGTGGAATAATGGACAGGCCAAGGGCCAGTTCCACTCCCTTCTTATCATCCCCTTCCTAGATCTCCCCTAGGCTTTTGTCCTGCTCTCCCTGTGGGTTTCCCTCATGGTGGAAATTGGAGGTGGCTCTATACACAGCCCTGTGCCCACTGTGCCCAAGGAACATGCCCTGCCTGAGAGGAGAGCCCACAGGCATACCCTCTCCTCCCTTTTCCCTTGGTTTATCTAATTATTCTTTGCTTTCTCTTTTATCTCTCACTCACTATTCTGCTTACCACTGGATAGAGTTCTTCAGAGCCCTCACCAAATATCCACACTCATATTGGCTAGGAGGGCAGAGAGGGCAACTCTGCCCCAACAGCTCCCCTGGCTAGGAGAGACGTGCATGTCTTCCATCCCTCTCTGTCCCCTTGTGTTTTGTGTGTGGAAAACCTTAACCCAGTTCTTTTCCTCTGGGTTCCCTCGTTGGCTTTCGTCCCTGTGGGTGGGTCATTTCTGTGTCTCCATTGCAAAGTCATCCCTTGTAAAAAAAAAAAGCAGCAGGAGTGGGAACATGGAGATGGCTAGAGAGAGCTGCAGAGCTGTTGGGACAGATGCCAGGGCTCAACTGTGCTTCTCTCAGAGCTGAGGAGCCCTTTGGCAACCCAGAATCATCACTGCAGCCACGCAGCCCTGTGCACGATCCTGGGCTCCAGAGAACACTTTTGTTCTTTATCATTTCATTGTCTGTAATTGGTTTCCTACTGAATTTGTTTGCTTGATTTGTTTTGCAGTGTGTTTCTGGGAATATTCTGCATCTCTGTATTTTAATTACAGTAAAATTTGAGGATAAAAACCTTGGTTACGCTGGCTTTTGTTTCCAGTGGGGAGAAATGAGGAACGGAAGCACAGTTGAAGGAAGATGATAGAGATTCCTTGGGAAATCAGATCTCTCCCCTAAGGGCTCTACATGAGGCACCAAGTAGGGCTGAACCTCCATCCTGCTTAAACTAGGACATGGCTTTCAACTGTGATTCAAAAGCCATTTTGCTGCAGGCATGTTTCCTGATTGGAATGGTAAGAACAGTTTGGATAGGACTTCTAAACTGAATTTCTTGTGTTGGTTTAAAGACCAGGGCACAGGAGGACTTTCAGGCTGTGTAAAGCAGGCTTAGCCCCCAGAGTGGGCTATCGGCAGCCAAAGACAAGGAATTTTGCCTCTACAGCTACTGTTTCTTCATGCAGGTTTGAATAAGCACTTTTCTCAGCTGAGGAAGTGAGGAAGAGCCTCATTACCCCCACAGCAGCCTGCCCTTTCTGCAGGAGAGGGCTGTTTGACATCCCTGCCCACAGCTGCAGGGCACCCAGACCCCTGGCATTTGCTCGTCCCCCTCCAGCCACCTCACCTGCCCTATGGGCACTTGCCCAGGGCAGAGCCACCCGATGCTTCTGGGAACACACAGCCCTTCAGCAGGGAGAACTGCAGCCCAACAGCCAGGCTGTGCTGGATCAGGCCCCAGACAGGGTGTTCCTTTTACTGGGCTGAGGCCAGGAGCCAAGAGCTCTGCATTTGTTAAGTGCTGACAAAAGGATTAATTTAGTAACTAATAACAGAGCAATCAAGCCATTTACTTGGTTGACGTTTTGCTTGGTAAGAGCAGTGTGCAGTGCACAGATGAGGCTGGCTGCAGCCACCTCTGCCACCTGCTTACTCCTCCATCCATGCTCACAGACACAGCCAGGGCAGAGTGGCTTGGGAGGACCTGAAGCAGTGGGAGGAGCAGGTTTGGCAGTGGATGGGAGGGGAAGGCTCCTGGGCTGGGGATGTCTCCCACCAACTGGCCTCATGCCCACTGTGTGGAGGCAGATGGGGGAAGTGCCCATCCCACAGCACCTGTAGTCAACCCATTCCTCCTCACCAGCCATGCCTCCTTGCCATCTTGACCCCTGCTCAGCTTTTCTGCAGCCCAGCCCCGGAGGACTGGAGAAAAGAGCACATGAACACTGACATCAACAGTGTCAGACATGGTCCAGCGGGGCCAGGCTCACCGTGCTGGTGCTGGAAGCACCCTGAGGTTGAGCACTTGGATCATGCAAGCCAACAAGATTGGTCAGTAACCACAGGTTCTCATTTTTTGACTTAACCATTGGCATTTTAACACACTTCAGATGCAGAAATCAGGAGGTAACTGCAGTTCCCTGCCACGCCTGCAACCCACTCCCAGCCCCGTAAGAGCTGGGCAGGCCAGAAGATGCTGCTCTTTGCCTGTTGGTGCATCCCTTTGGTAAGTCACTGAAGTCTTTTAGTTGATGTTCACCCCCAGGTCAGTTTTATTGCAGTTTTATTTACAGAAAACACAGAAATAAAGCATTAAATGTGTTGGGCTTTTATCAAACCACCCAATCACTTTCCCCTCCCTCCCCCCCCCCCGTTTTTGTTTTGTTTTTCCTTTTATGGGTTTTTGGCACAAAGAAATATCACAGGTGTTACCAAACAACCATGTACGAGCAGCTGACCAACTACCCAGCCCAGTAATGGGACTTAACAGACAGACATGTCACACCAAGGTCAAAAATGAGAAGATTGTTCCACGTTCCAGTCTAACCTGCTCATCACGGGGCAAGGGGAGTTATTCTGGAGGGGACGACACCATTCATAAATTATATTTATATTTACCTCTTACATTGTAAAAGTAAACAGTGCAAAAGTACAGTACCCCAGGTACCCTTCTGTTTGGAAAGCTTGAAGGTTGCTTTTATACATTTTGTGTGTTTTGTAAACATTGTTACCCATCCACAGTTCTAGCTCCTGCTTGGACAGACCCCACTCCTCTTGTGTCTGAAACATATTGAGGGGCAGCAGTCGCTTGCCCTGGACTCTGCTGTTGAGATTCCCACTCAGGGTTTAGTGCAAATTTTGGAGAGAAAAAAGACAAGAAAGAAAGAGGGAATGAAAACAAAATGAAAGAAAAGAAAATAAGGCAACAGTTAGAAACAGTCCATATCAAAACCAGGCCCCCTGCAGGGCTGCCTTAGGAGAAGGGCAGGAAGTCTCTCTCTTCCACCAGGCTGATGGAGAGGTTCTTGAGCTCCTCCTCGGAGCTGGCGGTTCTGTAGCCGAGCTGTGCCAGCACCTGCTGGCAGGCGTGCTGGGTGAACGCCACGATCTCGTAGGACAGCCGGAAGCGCCAGCGCTCTGCCGTCGCTGCAGAGTTGCGCACCGTCCCGTACTTGTGTTTGGAGGAGGACCTGTCTCCTCGGGTGTTGTTCTGTATCCAGCGCTCAACGTTGCTGTCCATGGGAATGCCCAGAAAATCATAGATCTCCTCAGTCTTTTTCATGGGGTTCCTGGCCAGGTCTTCATAGCGCACCAGCATGTACTTGCCCTTGAGCCATGACGGCCGGTTGAGGCCAGTGGACACAGAGTTCCAGAAGTCCTCACAAACTGTGGTGAGCTGGCTCACATCCAGGTTGTATGGCTTCCTGCCCGTGCCATCCCATATCCTCCACAGGCGGTAGGTGTCCCTGAAGGTCTCGCTTCGGGACGCCAGTATCCCCCGGGGGTCTCTCACCAGCTGGATGACCTTCAAGTTCAGCCGCGGGTCCTCCACCAGGGCCCGGAGGTCACTGACCTCGGGCACCCGCACGGTTTTGATGGCCACGTGCCCGTGCTCTCTGCAGGACTCTGTGGCCAGCGTCAGGTTCAAAGTGCCACACTTCTTCACGCAGTCTCCCTCCTCCAGGTGGAGATCGACACCTCCCAAGGACTCGCAGACAGGTGGTGAGCACAGGGCCTTGCTGGCTCCCCTGCGGAAGAGGCGGTCAGTGGTGTGGTTGACAGGCTGGGGTTTGATGTAGTTCTCCAAGAAGTAAAGGTCGCAGTCATACAGGCTCCTCAGCAGGTCTCGGCTGGCCCCCAGCATGACCCTCCTGTCCGTCGTACTCTTGCTCTGGGTCAGCTTTGGGATCAGAGTGTACTGGACATGGTAGAGGGGCTCAAATAAATAGAAGACATTGAAGTGCTGGTTAAACAGTTGCCCAACAAATGATGAACCACTGCGGGTGGTGGCAAGGATAAGGACATGTGTCTTCCTGGAGAGGTTATAGGAGAAAGTGGGGCTCTCATCACACAGCCTGTCAGCCGCATCAGTATCCTGGCTTGGGCTGCAGTTCACGGGGTTGGGGATGGGGCAGCTGTGGAAGGACTTGGCAGTGAAGGTCCGGATTGCAGTGTACTGGATTGCAATGGATGCCAAGGCTAATAGGAGGACAGCCTTCCAGGAACATTGCATGGCTGATCACCTTCATGGAGCTTCTTCACAGGTTGTCTCAGTGTCTGCAACCCAACAGAGAAGTCAAGGGTTGAGCAAGGATTGCCAAGGAAGACCCAAGTATCCTACATCTGGGGTCCAAACAAACACCTTCCCAGTGCATGCATGTCAGCCATAACCACATGGACCTCTGTCACATTTCAGAGGAGAGGAAGACCGGGTAGAGGCTGGCGAGCATAGAGAGATACTTCCAGCCAGGACCTCAGCTCCAGGGACTGCTTCCTTCCAGGCTGGGGGTGTACACAAATCCTGTGCCCAACAGCTCACCTCATGCTCTGTGGCCCAGGCAGGGGCATGTTAGAGCCTGGTGGCCACACCGTTTATAAACCTCCATCCATCTGCTGCAAACCCTCCTCCTCACCCGCACTGGGAGTCACTTGTCACCCTATCTGCCAGTGCCTTGGACAGCCAGTACAGGAGCTGTGGCAGGGAAAGGGCAGGAGATGGTGCCAAGCACCACCCAGAGAGGCTTGTCTCCATCCTTTCTGTCCAGCTGGCAAGACACGGCCCATCCAGGCCAACAACATCCTGCTTGGGAAACAGGCGATGGCTCTCCTGGAGCTGCAAACCTCTTTGCTTAGAGGTCCTCCAGGCAGGCCAGCTCAGTCAGTCAGCCTCCAGGGACAAGCAGCAGCCAGAGCTGTGTCCTAGCTGCCAGCCCAATGTGCCTCCAGCACTGAGCTTGTGGTGCTGGCTAGATCCTGCTCAGCTCTGGGGTTTAGGCCCCCCCTCCTATTCTGAGCACCAGATGGGGGGAAGCAATACTGCAAAGGAGGAAGCATGAGAAACCACACCTCCACCCTCTATTGGCAACACTAGAGTGGCAGGAGCGCTTGGCAGGGCAGGAAAGAACTGGGCTGTAGTTTCATAGGCCAGCTTTAGTGGTGGTAACCCCTGCCTTGCTGCTGCCCACACTGAGGCGAGGGTAGGGGAAGCTGAGCAGGATGCTTGGGTGGGGTGCTCAGGGACAGCTAGGTGAGGAACACTCCTGCCATGCCTGCAGAGCAGCAGCATCACTGGAAGGGTAATGCCCCCCTCATTCACTAACCAAATAACAATCACAAACTGCCCTTCTGCTCTCCAAAGCACAGGGCTTCACAGCCATGGCCTATCCCTCCCCAAGACCAGTGGGGGCTGTGGGCAGAAGACAGCAGACTCATCCCAGAAACATGAAACAAGCCAAAATCCTTGTGCAGGGGAGACACCCCCAGTATTAGCAATGGCTTTGAAGCTCCCCTGCACCCATTTTCCCTTGCCCATCTTCCTCCTATGTCCTCCCATATGGTACATTGGCCTCTGCAGCCACTGGTCCACTCTCCTCAGGCAAACCAAGGGCACAGACCCAAACACCTCTGCTCCCCACCCAGCAGCGCCCTTCCTTTCCACAGAACCACTGCCACCACTGTCCCCCTTCCCCTGCTCCTCTCACACTCTCTTTGTGTCCCCAGGGAGAGCATCCAGCCAACCCCAAGCTGGTAGTGAGCTCCTGGTCCCTTTCTCAGCCCCAGCACACCAGCCACTGCAGGGAGGACTGTCAGAGGTCTCCAAGGGAGGCCAATGGGCCAGTGACAGATTTCAGCCCACAAGACCTGCTCAAGCCCAGAGTGTGCTGAAATCCCTGACAGGCTTGGGACAGTGTAATGCTTCTGGTGTGCACTCCCTGCAGTGCCCATGGCAGCTGGCATGGCATAGTGTTCCCATCTCCTCAACAAGCTCCACTCCCTGGAGAGACTATGTCACCCACTAAGTGATGCCAGGAGGGCTGTTCAGACCTGCAAGTGAGTCAAAACCTTCCTTCCTTTCTTTTATTATTTACCAGTTGCTTGGTGCAGGCAGGAGGCTGCAGGAGCTACCAGCTCCAGAGACCTCTCGACAGCAGCTTAGAGCAGATCTCCAGCACAGGGGCTCTGGCACAGCTTCTGCAGGTGACCCACACACACCAGCCATTGCCATGCTGCAGACTAAGACATGTGCATTAGACCCAAAACAATGCTTTGAATAAGGGTTGCTTTCTCCTGGGCAATAAGAGATGTTTTCTCCTGGGCTGCTTCCTGCCAGGGATGTGGCGTGTCACTGGGGAACCAAAGTCACAGATGCTTGGTTTGGAGTTACACACTCTACAGAGAGAAGATGTGGCTCCAATGTCCACATGGGATAGTATATTCCTCGGATAAAGTGTTTTTCCAGGTCTGCTCAGTCAGGGCAGGGCAGGAGGGTCCCTGCTGGCATGTCCTGGCCCAGGTGGCTCCCATATGCTGCCTAGGTGGCTGCTGCAGTGGGAATGCTTTCCTGCTCTCTAGTGATGGCCAGCCACACTGCATCCTTCACACAACTTCTACTCCTTGCTGTGCTGCTGATGGATGCTGAAGCAGATGTGACTCAGATGGTCCCAGGACACTAGCATGCTCCCCTCCAAAAGGCAACCAGAACCCAGGTGCCTCCTTGGTTTCAATTCCTGCTGCACCACTGCCTCTGACTGTTTCAGGTTCTACACCCACAGGGACCCGCATTGCTCCCCTTTGCAATGCACTAAGCTGCAGAAGGGAAGAAATGGGACATTGACACACCTCCTTGGAAAAGCAGGTGCAAAACTACAGCCCCGTTTCAGCCTCAGCTGCCCCTCATCACCATTCCCCTGCTGAGCTGCAGCCAAAGTGGGGCACATTTGGGAAGAGAGCTACCCTCCCTCATGTCTCATCTATGGCCTTTAAAGCCAGCCAAAGCCTCCTCCCATTGCTGCCTGTCCCCAAAGGACTGTGGTTACCACTCAGCCCAGCCTGGGCCCAAGAGGCAGCAGCAACTGGCAGCTGGCTGCTCTCAGGGGGCTCCTGGGGCAGCACAAGTGTGTGGCACCCAGGAGCTGCCAGCACAGCTGAGGATTGCTTCCACTCATGTCTCCCTTTGCTCATCTGTGGGACAGAGCCAGGCTGGGATGAAACACCTGCTAAGGAGGAGCTGCACAGAGCTACCCATGGCTCCAGGCAGGCAGCCTGAGTTGTGGCTGCAGCCAGCACACTGCAGAAGGATGTCTCCTACACACAGGTGCATCAGGATAGGTGTTTGCTCTCCTATCCCTGCCCTGAGGGACCATCTTCTTCAATTGGCACCAATATTGGAGCCAGCCAGCCAGATGAGTAGCTGGAGTGAGGGCCATGCCCATATGGGGCTGTATGGGAGAGTTCTGTGTGAAGCATGTACTCACTGTTTTGGCTACTCAGCCCTAGACAGTGGGATGCTTTGACCATGGAAGTGATCCAAAATACTGGCCTCACAAATGTTTCCATGCTATAAAACGTTCCCAGCCAAAATCTCCCTGCTCTGTCTCCAGCTCAGCTCCACCAAAGACAATGAGCAAATGCAGCCCAAGGGTGGGAGCTGAGTCTGGCAGGTCCCACCAGGCAGGTGGGGCTATGAGATGGAGAGCTGGGTGGGGGGAGAAGTCATTCACAGCCCACTCCACAGTGCTGCTGGCACTATAAGGGCCTGTGAGAAGGCACATGGGCTCTTTTTGGACCGTGCTGGGGTCACCACTGCCCCTTCCCTGACCCCCTCTGGTCACAGTATGTCAGACTGTACTCCACTGCCTTGGAGTCTGGCTGCCTGCAGTCACATCAGAACCAGGCTGTCCACGAGAGATGCACAGCATCCAGCAACTGGCTCCAAGTGCTGCAGGAGGCTGCCCAGTGCCTGGCACAGGGACAGGAGCGTGGCCACTGGGAAGAGGACTGTGCTGAAGCCTTTCCTCTCCCCTGCCCCACTTCCCCCAGCCTTGAGCCCAAAGGAAGGGAGAGGATGGGCACAGGCAGTGCAGCCTCCAACCAACCCGCACACCCACAAACAGCAGCGAGTGCATAATCCCCTGCCTTCCTCTTCCTCCACCTTCCCTGACTCCCAGCGCCACTCCAGGGAGGATGAGCAGGCGAGAAGCCAGCAAAACAGCCCAGGAGCACCAAGGAGATGAGAGGCAATGAATTAAGCTGAACGGCATTTGTGAGTCACCGGCACAGGGAGCAGTGAGCACAGCAGAAGCCCAGGAGGAGATGCTGAGCAGAGGACTCCCGTTTTGGGGCTAATCCACCCAGATTGGATGGGAAGAACCTGCTTTAGAGCCACACAGCAGGACCGTGGTGCTGGAGGTTGTGCTGGCAGCTGAGCTTAGGTGCTGCCAGGCAGGCTGGACTTGGCAGGGCTGCTGCAGCCATCAGTGAGACTCCCATGCCTTCTCCCTTTCCGAAGTGGCCAGGTGTTACACGGGGCAGTGCCTCATGGCACTGTAGCACTCTCAGCCTGGGGGTGGGGAGGATTCCACAGCATCTCCAAGTGCAGGGCTGCCCTTCCTCCTGCCCCACGCCTTCCTTGCTGGTTTCCTTGCTGCTCCCTGGAGGTGGCCGTGTTTGGGCAACTCGGTTGAAGGCAGCTTTAGGCAGGAGACCTTGCAGTAACTGAGACTGTCGTTGCTGGTTCCACAGCTCTCTCACAAAGCACTCAAAAAATCCTGTGCTTTCCAACTGCCTTCCAGGCTGCCCCCCTCTCTCAACAGCTCCTCAGAAGTTGTGCCCTCAGCTCAGCTGGGCTTATCCTGGGCTCCCTTGCCACTGCCAGGGAAATCCCTCTGCGCTTCCTCGTGGCAGGGAGGAAGGGAAAAAGGAGTGGAAGGAGATGTGAGGGTCTCTGCAAGGCAGGTGCCTGCTCCAGCCCTGGCACAAGCCCCGGTGCCAGGGTGATATGCTGGAGGAGCATCTGCACCCTGCAAGCCCTTCTCCGGGGCCTGCCCAGTGCCAGCCCAGCTACTGGCACCCTCTACCCCCAAAACTGATTCCCGCCAGCAAGGCTGTTTCCATGGAAACAGCAGAGTGACTCAGGACTTTGGGACCAGCTGGAAAATACAACTGTGAGCAACGAACACCCGTGAGGTGCCAGGGTCTCGGTGCCAGAAACAGAGGTGGATGAGTGGAGGGACCAGGCAGGGATGCCTGCCCACTTGGGCACACTCACCAGCACAGAGAGGCACATGGGCATACCCTGTGCAAAGTAAAGCCCACTCCAGAAGTTGGAAGGCAAAACCCCTCTCCTGACACAAGCGCAACTGCAGCACTTGGAAGGCATCACTGCAGCACATTCTCCAGAGGAAACATCTCAAAACATGTCTCATCAAAGACAACACCGTCATCCCTTCGGGAGGGAGACCCACACATACACAGTCACCCACAGAGTTTGCCACACCAACTTCAGCAACCACTCATTCCTGCACCCCTGTTCCCTGTCTGGCAAGCAGCATCTCTGTGTGTGTTGCCCAGGGCAGGGCAGCTTGTTGGAGGGCTGGCCAGGGCTCCAGAGCTGGGGCCAGCACCCTGCAGTGCCTTCCTGCCCAGCCAGCCTGGCTCCTGTGGCCCTGCTCCCCACTGCCTCGCCACCCAGGCATGGAAATTAAGTTGCAGGGTTGCAAAACAACTCTCGGTCAGGAACCCACTGGCATGGGCCCTGCCATGTCCCAGCATCCTCCCACCAAGCTAAGAGTTTATCTTGTACAACAATGTGCCACTGAGGTGAGGAAGATAGGCTCCTGATGGAGTTCAATAATGAGCATCCTACTCGGTTGCAGTGGCTTAGTCATGCTGTGGCTCTGTGAAAATAAGGCAGATGCTGAACATGCCTGTGGCCCACCCACCCTGGTTGTGGGCAGCCTGCACCCCCGTCACTCCCCAGGGGAAAGAGGAACCACTGAGAAAAGCAGTACCAAGCAGCCCTCGTTCCCCTCACCACAGGCACTACCCAATTTTGAGTACGGCAACAGATGTATGAGCAGGGCTGGTCTCTGTCCCCAAGCTTGACCCTCCAGCAAGGCTCACCAACATGAGATCCTGACAGGTGGGAGTGAGCCTTCAGCCTCACCTTCTCTTCAGCTGTACAGCACTAGAGCATCCCTACAGTCACAACTTCAAATACCAGCTGGGTACTTATGCCTGCCACCTTCCTCTGTACACCGAGCAGAGGTGCTTCCTGCCCCCAGATTCACTCTGCTACGTCCCAGGGCACCTTCCTAATGATAAAGCACAGGATCCCAGTGCTCAAAGCCACTCTTGGCATGGCCCCTACTCCCCTAACTCTGCCCATCACCTCTGTGATTCAGAGGAACCAAGAGATCCTTTGCTGTCAAAAGATCACTGCCCACTTTGACCAGCACTTAAATCATCACACAGCTTTCAACAGGGATTTCGGGTTTTCCCTACTGAGTGTCCTACTGGAACTGAGCACACACATTTTGAGTTAATTAATAACTAACAACTCCAACTCCAGTCAGTCTCAGAGTTTTCTTATCGCAACATCCACTTGTGCCTGTTTATCCCTCATCTGCTGAACTGCATCTATCTCTTCCCGAGAATGCAAACGCCTGGGTAAACCTGGTACAGGTTTTTCGTACTCTCCACCTTCCCCGGAGCCATCGATCAGCCTGTTTGTGCCTGCTCGCTCCCTCCCAGAGCGCTTCCCTGGCACAAGCCGGAAAGCTGTTTTGGGATAAACGCGCTCATTCACCACCTCGAAACACTCTCTGCAACGTCCCCAGCCCACGGCCGCGTCAGGAGCCCGAACCTTGAACCGCGCAGCTTTCCTGTAGGACTGCTCCATACCTTGGCGTGCTTCAGCCCCGCTCTGCGAGGTCTTCTCGCCAGCCTGCTCCTCACGGTGGGTTTATCAGACCTCTTTAATGTCTGACAGCAAATGCTGGGGCATCGGCTCGGCCGGCTGGCGCGGCTCACACGACCGGGCAGGGCATCTGGCCTCCCCTCTGCCCCCGGGGACTCACTCACTCGATCCAGGCGGCAGCTCCTCACCAACAGCAGCCCAAGTTTCGCCGCAGCTCGTTCCCCGCGCGGGTCTCGGGGGTTTGTGCTGCCGCCGCTTCCCTCACCCTGCCCCGCTAAGGCAGCCCCGGGCGGTGCCCGGCTGGGCTCTCGCAGACCGGGATAAGGTCCCGCCGGTGCCGGGGACCAGCGGGGAAAGTCCCTCCCGCCGCTGCGGGTGACGTCTCGCTGCCCTGCAAANAGGGGGGGCTGCTCCCGCTCTGCCCTCCCTCCTCCGGCCCGCCCGGCAGCGAGCAGAGACACCCACAGCGCAGCAGCGCACAAGCACAGGCGGCGCCTCCGCGCTGCCCCCGCAGCGCACCGCACCGCACCGCACCGCACCGCACCGCACCGCTCCCCGCTGCTCCCCCCACTCCGCACCACTCTTCTCCTCACCGCACCTAGCCGCGCTGCCTCCTCTGGCCGCATCGCACTGCCCCCGCTGCCCGCCTCAGCCCGGCCCCGGGACTCCCCGGCTTAGCCGAGCAGGAAACTCTCCGTCTCCTTTATTTTCCTGCCCGAGGCGGCCCGGCCGGAGCAGGCAGAGCCCTCCTGTCGCAGGGGAGTCCCCGCTGGTGTTCCCTCGGAGAGCCGTGTCACCCCCAACCAGGGAGGATCTCTGGGGTCTAGGTCAGGCCACTCCGCAGACGGGGGCGGGATGCGGGGCGCAGGGTGCCTCCTACCCTCTGTATGTNCCTGGCGCGGGGAACGCCGAGCCCGACCCGGACCGGGGACAGCTGGCGGCGGAGCTCAGCGGGCTACGCCGCGGGGGCTCATCCCTGCCCTTCCCTGCCCAGCCTTGCCCTGCCTGCCCTGCCCGTGCGGGCAGCCGCCGCGCCGGGCCGCCTCTCCACGCCCCTCCGCTCCGCGCCAGCGGCGAGGGGCGGGCGAGCACGGGAGGGGGGGCTGCTCCCGCTCTGCCCTCCCTCCTCCGGCCCGCCCGGCAGCGAGCAGAGACACCCACAGCGCAGCAGCGCACAAGCACAGGCGGCGCCTCCGCGCTGCCCCCGCAGCGCACCGCACCGCACCGCTCCCCGCTGCTCCCCCCACTCCGCACCACTCTTCTCCTCACCGCACCTAGCCGCGCTGCCTCCTCTGGCCGCATCGCACTGCCCCCGCTGCCCGCCTCAGCCCGGCCCCGGGACTCCCCGGCTTAGCCGAGCAGGAAACTCTCCGTCTCCTTTATTTTCCTGCCCGAGGCGGCCCGGCCGGAGCAGGCAGAGCCCTCCTGTCGCAGGGGAGTCCCCGCTGGTGTTCCCTCGGAGAGCCGTGTCACCCCCAACCAGGGAGGATCTCTGGGGTCTAGGTCAGGCCACTCCGCAGACGGGGGCGGGATGCGGGGCGCAGGGTGCCTCCTACCCTCTGTAAGTCCCAGTGCCTGGGGCACAAGCAGCACCTTCCCTGGGGGGGCCTGCCAGGTTTGGTAACAATGTGGTGTGCATGTATTTGCTCATTTTCCAGGAGCTTTTGCTCATCAGGAAAAATACTGCCATAGGGACTAGTTCTCCAGCACCAGGAATCCTCCTGGTCAAGACCAGGGCTCATCCCCATGGGCAAGGCCCAAAACCATCCCCATTGGTGCTGGAATACTGATAGGTGAGGCAGGAAGATGCCATCCTGACAGTGGAATGGAGCAGAGGGAAGGAAATACAGGAGAGTGCCAGTGCTGTTGAGGTGGCTGCGGTCTGATGGCCACATTCCTCTCAGTTTCTGCTTCTGCTCAACCCCTCAGACTTTTGGCAACTTTGAATGTTTCCCTTTCACCCAGTGCTTGCCAGCTAAGCTGTGCTTTTAGCACTTTAACTGCACCTCCACTGAAATGGCAGCTGCCCACTAGAGCCAGCTTATGATTCTGGAGACAAAGGATATTCATTTTTCATATCCCTGGTTTAGTGCATGTACGGTGCTGCCTGAGCAGCACTTTTCTTCTTACATAAGAAATCACAGAGGTTTTCTTTTTACATTCATGTGAGCAACACCTAGCCACGGATAACCCCCTGAGTTCCGCAAGGAGCTGCCTCCCCAGTTCAGGGAATTCCAGATCTTCACCTCCAACTCTAGAATTCACAAAGTGTTACTTGCAGGATCATGATACCAGCATGTTCATCAGCAGATTGAAACAACTTTGCTCCACAGCTAGTGGGCTACAAGAAACAGCAGAGCTCAGGGCCCTGTGCTGCAATTGTGTCAGGGGAAAAATAAATCCCTGGGAACACTGGTCTCGCCTCCGCTCTCAGAGGCATGCCAGGCTGTGACAGCGAGTTCAGGGCTATGAGGTTGCCTTTAAATCTCAGGAAGTACAAGAGCAGAGTCGTCACTTTCAATGTTTAGCAGTTTGGATTTACATTTGCTGTTTTAGGAGTACCCAGATCATGTGTGTCCAAAAATACTGCCATTTCTCAAGCCTTTTACAATATCCTGACAGCCCTAGCCCCCTTAATCTAATTTTAGAAAACTTTGTAGGAATTTTATATTTATAAACAGTTAGTGCTTAAATATTATTTCCCTCACCATAGCAACAGCTCCCCATTGTAGCATTTGATACACAGTGCTATTGCATTGGTGTATCCCTGCTTTGAGTGAGAAAGCCCTGAAGCTGCTCTTGCTCATGCCTGTTTTCCTACACCTGGCAAAGGACAAGGACTGAGGCTCCTTCCTGTCCTGACTTTCTTCCCAGAGCAGGAGAAGAACCATGTCGTTGGCTGCTGCTGGAAATGCACCAGCAGCCTTAGGGTTGCTATCCCTGGTGGTCCTCAGGTGATGTGCCTGCTCAAGCCATCCCCTTCCATGGGCACAAGCTGCCAATCCATCTGCTGTGGTATAGCTGATCTCACATCTTCAGACCCTTAGTACCTCCACAACAGCCCTGAGTGCCACTCTCCATGTGGCACTCAGAGGACTTCAGCAGCTCCAGGTGCCTGTGATGGGTACCTGATGTATGCTCACACTTGCTCAGCACCTCCAGTGTGAGGCAGACAGGAGCTGGGAGCAGGTGTCCAGCTGGCCTGCAGCCACAGCTGTGCTCCACTGGGGCCAAGGCACACAGATGGCAGGATTTCAAGGAGTTTGGCCAAGCGGGGCATAAACTAGGCCAGGGAATTGGTGCCAGGAGGAAATCAAGGGGTTCATGGTAAGAATACTAGAGTAAACAGGCACCTATGTGCTTTCCAGTCTTTCCAAAGATTAAGGATTTGCTCTTCTCTTAGACACTAGCCAGAAATAGTCTGGACACTGAGATACCTTCCAAGTCCATCTGCAAAATTCCAGGGTGTCCCACAACTTAGAGCAATCCTGGAGCTACTTGGACACATAGCACCTGGTGCTCAGGGTTACCAATCCCTGACCCATGGGACTGGCATGGGTGCCTGGGGAACTTCCAAACAGCAGCCATGTGCATTGACACGATGTCTGGGATGAAAATGGTGATGTTGAACCCAGAGCAGTCAAGGTAACATGGCTGTAGAGGCTGTCTTGAAGGAAGGAAAGCAATCTAAGAGAACAATTTAAAAAAAAGAGACAAATAAAAGCAAGACTGAAGGACAAACAGATGCTTCTGATCATTTGGGCTGGGCATGATCACATTTTCTGACGTTCCTTGATATTTTAAGTGTTAATCAAGAGAGATGCTGTAGGTTTGAAAGTTTATATACTATCATAGAATCGTTTTAGGTTGGAAAAGACCTTTTAGATCGTCAAGTCCAACCTGTCTCTGACCAGTGAGTATTAAAATATTAATTAGGCACCATGGTGTGTGTTTGTGGTCAGTTTGCTTTTCAAAGAGAAGGACTGCTGTGGCTGTACCTCACCCTCATCAACAAAATTTGCCTCTGTTTGAAACACATCATTTTTCCCCTTTGTGGCTGCAGGCAGGCAAGCTGAGAGGCTGCTGGTGACTTGGACAGGCAAAAAAGCTCACCTTTTAAAATTGTCATCTGAGCCCAAATGCAGTTTGAAGGCATCCCATTTCCATACTCTCCAGCAACAGCTTTCTGTGAAGGCTTTGTGTTTTCTTCTCTTGAGTTATGGTTCAAAAAAAATCAACCTTAACAACATAATCTGCTTGGGAATCTATGTAATAAAATACCAAAGTGGCTGTTAAGGTGAGATGAAGGTTACTGTTCTAATCACTCAAAATGCAGTCAGGAGCAAAGTTACAATTGTCACAGCACTCTGGCCACCCTACATCTTGGGAAACACTGTTAATAGAAAGAGCAATGTATTAAGGCACATCAATTTAAAGGCAAGACTAATAGAAAATACTACTTGTGTGCTTAAGCAGGGCATTTGCAGAGCCTGTGTGGCAGCATTTGTAAGCCCACCAGCATGCTCCAGGTTTTGTGCCAGAGGAGAGGAGACTCTCCCTGGGCTGCAGTGCCAGTGTGCCACTCCAGCTGGCTCCCTGTCACGAGAGAGATCCCTTCCCTGTCATGATGGAGCTCCATTCCCTGCCATCATACAGGTCTTTCCCTCTCTGGCCAAGACTTTCTGTGCTGCAAGGAAGCACTGCTCATGGCCAAGGTGATAAAGAACTTTGTGGCTGCCCTGCTGGCCAAGTATGCACAGAGGGTGGCAAGATGTGTTGCAGAGAAGGAGCTGCTGTTTCACTGTCTGGTGGCTGCTCAGCAGCAGCTTGGCCATGGTAGGGGCATTGTGGTGGGATGAGAGCAGTGGGAGGCATGTGCCCAAGTGGGGACTGCCACCACCTGCCCCATGCCCCATGGATACCTTTCTAGGCTTGTAGGGTGCAAGCATCCTCATGAGTTCTTTCCAAAGCCTGCTGGAGCCCAGAGATGCACACAGTCAAGAGAGTTATCAAAATCATTCCCAAGCCCCACTGGAGTGCTAGCTGAGATGTCTCACAAAGTGATTTCTTGATGCTTTGATTTTAAGGGACAGAGTCTGGAATACTTTAGGACACTTGACTTGCAGAAAATGTTTTTCCTCATTGACCTTCACATAGAAGCTTTAATAAAAGACTTTAGATCTGACATCCTTCTGTAGTTCAGAAGCAGTGATAAACAGCTCACGCTCTAATCCCTTCCCTTGAGGAGCTTACAAACACCATGTGTGCAGCACTGGTAAGCTAGCCAAGGATGTGTTTATTTACCCCAGCCTTTTACTCCCCTTCCTCTTTGGTTTTCTTCCAAAGAGCCATGCCAAGCCAGTGTAACACAGAATGTAAAGGAAAAGAATGAGGACAAAAGTGACCATCTAAATGTTATGTTGGTACTTTGATATACTTAAAGCATTGTGGCTGCAGATCAGTTTGAAATTACTGGGGAGAAGGGAGATTCTCCTCCTCTATACAAAAATAAATATGATAAATTCTCCATTTGCCAACCTCCAGATTTTAGTGACCAAATAGTCATGGTGGTTGTTCAGCCTTGCTCCTGTGAGTGACAGGCTACTGCTTTGTACCCAAGGATTCCTGCATCAGAGCCATTGGCAGGGTACCTTCATCTCAGGAGAGATGCCATCACTGCCATGGGTGAGTTTGTCCAGAGCCTGATGTGCCCAACAGTGAAATATGCCCATTATTTCTAGTCTGAAGACATTGAGTTTTGGCTTCCAGCCACTGGATTGCATTATGCTTTTGCCTATTAGATTAAAGAGCTATCTACTATCTGAACTATTTCTCCTGTGTTGGTATTAATAGATCATGATCAAGGCACCTCTTAACCTTCTCTCTGAGAAGTTAAATAGACTAAACTTCTTTATCTCTCATGACAGAGCAGGGGTTTCTGGGCTTTTCATCATTCTTGCCAGTCTCTCCAGCCTTCCTGATGTCTGTTTGGAAACACAGACCCCACAAGAGAGCATCCTAGGACTGACTGGGATCTTCAAGATCACTTCTAACCCAAACCATCCTATAAGTCAACAGGAAAATCATCTGCTGATGGAGACCCAAAGCCAGTATCAAAATCCTTATTGGGCTTCCATATATCATTGTATTTTTGGTTTCTTCTCTAAAAGTGTGCATCAGGCTCCATGGTGGTAATATGTCCCATAAATCACACTGTGTCCAAGCCAACAGTTTTATGTGCTCTTTATCTTTTGTAGTCCCATTTTCTAACAGTTCAAAATACAGTAATAACTTTAATGCTGATTCTGGTATTTTTAATAGAAATCGTTCACATATTGTGAATTTACAGAGGGGTGTATTTACAGTTTACAGGGGTGGGTATTTACAGAGAGACTTCATGTTTCACTGGAGTGAAAAGGGGATTTGTGAAAGTGTCAGGGAAAGCTAGTGTTTAAAAGTCTGGTTAAGCAGCAGTCTGTCTTTGGGGCACCCTTCTCTTTCTCTCAACCAGTCCTGTGTCACTGCCCCCCTGCCCACCCCAGCCAGCCTCCCCAGGTGCCTCAAACAGCTAGAAAAAGATGCAAGGTGTTAGATTTTGTGTTGTGTTGGCTGTTTTTACTGTTACTTGCTTAAGTTGCTCTG
Organism: Bucco capensis; assembly: GCA_013396975.1. Classification (NCBI taxonomy): domain Eukaryota; kingdom Metazoa; phylum Chordata; class Aves; order Piciformes; family Bucconidae; genus Bucco; species Bucco capensis. The sequence continues at coordinate 10,599 of VWZO01003040.1, read as the reverse complement.
AAATTGGTATGGCCATGACCACTACCTCTGAGTAAAGGGATTTTGGGAGGATCCAGCCAGTCCCCAGGGAAGATGGAGAGGATGCTGGATCCTGTTTGCAGTCTAGTCCTGTCCTAAGATAGTTGTGCCTCTACTTCAAGCCAGAGCTTGCATGTGGGAAGGAGCATAGCTGCCAAAGGAGAACGAGGGCGTGGGGTGGTCCCATGGGAAGGAGCTGCCTGCCTGGCCATGGAGTGGCAAGAGGCAATGGCACTTGCTTTGTCCCCAGCCCTGACCCAAAGAGGCATGGGCTGTGGTGGAGGGCCTGGGCAAGTGGTGCTCCATGCATCCTGGAGCTGTGCCTCTGCCAGGCATGAGCTGTGCTACTGGCACGCACAGTGCTCACTCCACCTCCTCAGCCCTTTGGATGGGAGTGTTACACTTCTGCAGAGCCTCAAATTAGCTCCCATCAAGTCCCTGGGGAAGCAGGAGGCATCAGTGGAGTCTCTCATTTCATCCTGAACAGTTCAAAGTTCACAAAGCCTCTGGGTAAGCACACACACCCAGGATGCATGGCAGTTGGTGCCATTCACAGTGCTTGTCTAAAAAGCACCCTGGACATCTGTCTGTCTAAGGACAGATGGGTCACTGTCCATCCCAAAGACACCCTGTCTCCTCCAGCTGCTGCTCAGAGGGTGCAGAAAGCTGTGCACTGAAGCCTCACACATTGAGTCCTGTTGGATACCAGTGCCGTGCCCCCTCCCCTCAAACCTCCATGAGTTCTACAAGATGGGAAAGGGCTGCCCCACTGGCAGCCCAACAACTACTCCTCACCAGCGTGCAGGGCCCCCCTGGAGGGAAGAGGGTGAGCCCACTCCTCACTGAGTCTGTGTTGGCAAAGGTGGGGAGCTGCTGCTTCCCCCTGCCCTGACCTCCCCTCTATGCTGTTTGTGGGGTGGGCAAAAACTTCCTGGCTTCAGGACCAGGAACGAAAATGTCATTCACCATCTGACAGGTTACACAGCTGGGTCACCACGGAAGTAATTTTTCCTCTTACACAGTTGTTGGTTGCTCTGGGCCAGGAGGCTTTGCCTCCAGCAGGCTGCCATCCCTGGCACAGTACGGCCCATCCTGGCCCTGCGTGGCTGCAGGTGCTGGCTGCTCTCACCAGATAGCTTGGGGCCAGCTTCCTGGGGCAGCCATCCTTCCTTCCTCTCTTTTGCATGTTTACTGGTGACTGCAGCAGCTTAATATGTGTTTACTGGTGGCTGCAGGAGCTGCTGAGGGCCAGGAAGAGCTGGAGTGCTGCCACTGCTCCCTCTCCAGCCAGGCTGGGTCCTGCTCAGCTACATCCCAAGGAGTGGGGAGCAGAGAGCACAGGGAGCCTCCAGAAGCCCCTTTGAGGAGCACTGAGGTGACAGTGGCTGTGCTGAGCAGAGCTAGTGGCCGTGTTGAGCAGAGTTACACCCCGGGGGCTGGGGCTGGATTTTGCAAGCAAGTCCAGGCTGGGGAGCCAGAGAGAAAAATGATGCTGTGCCAGGTTGGTGGGGCCAGCAGAGAAGGGGGTAAGCTCCAGAAGCATGTGCTCCTGCAGCTCCTGGCTGTGGGCAGCATTACAAACTGTCCTTTTTATGGGGGCCTGGGAGGTCAGGACTGCCAGCTGCTGGGAGCAGGACACCCGCTGCCCTCAATGCTGCCTGTGTCCCTGTCTCCACAATGAGCCCTTTCAGAGAGCTGGGGCCAGTCTAGCCAGAGCAGCCCTGCCTGTGAGCACAGGCAGTGGGGATAAGGAGGCTGCAGGCAGCACTTTCCTGGGCCCCAGGAGTTAATGTCCCCTTCTGTATACTCCAGGGCATCTCCCACCTCTGCTGTGCTGCTCTTATGTTGCAGCTCCCTCTGTTCCCAGGCATGTGGAGGCCTTCAGCCCTGATCCCTCCTGATGAGCATGGTTAGGTGTCATGTCACGGAGATGGAAAGAAGACAAAGTCACAGATGGGAGGCATCAGTGCAAGAGGCCAGCTGGAGCACAGGAGGCATTGCTGCCTCCCTAGGCAAGCTGCAGGAGACCTCTCTAGAGAGAAGGGGCTTGAACTCCACATCAGGACACCATGGGGATTTGATACTGGAAGTTTCATGTCTCGAGTCCTTTTGTAGCCCTACATGTTTCAAGCTCTGACTCTATCCTTATTCTATCTTGCTGGCTTCTCCTGCTGTCCCAGGCAGTTGTCAAGCTCCTTGCATGCATCTTCTGCTTTGATTTTGGTGGACCACTTGCTTTTTCCACTTGTTCTTTTGTTATGGCTGTTTTAGAGCTGTATTGATTTCTCTCTTTCTGTGACATCCACAAAAGCTGCTCTTTGCCATCCCTTTGCTTGCCTTTGAAAACACTCACCCTGCTAACCCCTGCGAGCAAGAAGACACCTCAAACCCATAAGTATGGATAGATGAAAGGCCTGGATGTAGTCCCCAGTGTAAATTACAGCAGCTTTGGGTCTGTTGTAGTTTAAACAGCCTCCTTTGAGCTGGCTGTACCTCATATACAATTCACCCCCTTCCTGCTAGAGCTGGTCCAGAACTGGCAGCAATTTACTGGGAGCCAAGGGGGGATATTTGGGGTTTGATGAAACTAGGTGGCACCTCCTTTCACTATGGCTTTCACTTACCCATATGCTACTCTGCAATCCAGAGACACACTCCCTGTGTGGGGATGGAAGCAGAGACCACCAAGGTGCCTGGAGAGGCAGGGTTTCTGATCAGCTCCTGTAGCCTTTGTGGAGGCAGAGGAGAGCTAGGCAGGAATTTCAGTCACTCCCTGGGGATGAACTGTAGCCACTACCTTTGCCAGGCAGAAGTGGAACTGGGAAGCTGTCCTGCTGAGCAAAGGATCCCAAGGGTAGGGACAAAACTAGGCATCTGGCTGGGCCTAGCTCGAGATGCCAGTGCTTTGGGAGAGCATGTGGATTGCCTGATGCCTGCTGGAAACACATCCCTTCTTCCTTTTCCCTGCAGGCAAGAGACCCCTGAAGCCCTGGGGATGAGAGGCTCATTGCTTTCCCCCTGAGATGGGGCAGTCTTGAGACATCCAACATTGCATCCAACATGCTCAGGAACCATCTGCTCCAGTGGGATGCCACTTTCCCTCCACCTGCCAAGGGAAGGGAAAGATGGCTCACAGGAAAGGACAACTCCTGTTGCACAGCTGGTGTTCTCATCAGTTCCTCAACGGGGAGGGAAAAACACCTGAAGAGGGTGGAAAACACACCTGATTAACACGTGGCTCAGTGCCACTGTTGGAATTTTGGGTTCTTTGATCATGGGGAAGTTTATATGGCACCAGGTCTGCTGGCAACAGAGGGATTATATCTGTCTCAGAGGGGAAAAAGGATCCTCACACAGGAGTTGGCAGAGCTTGTTGAAAGGGCTTTAAACTAGGCTCAAAGAGGGAAGGGGATAAACCCAGGCTCACTAGAGATGAGCCTAAGGCCAGCCTTCAGCCTGCTGTCCTACTCAAGGTAAGTAACAGTGGTACAGGGAACAACAGTAGCATAGGGCTCACTAATAGGTTAGTAACCACAGAAATGGCCAGGAAACTCTCTCCATCATTTTTTAACAGTCCTGGTCAACAGGAGAGGTGCCAGATGACTGCAGGGTGGCTAATGTGACACCTATCTACAAGAAGGGCTGGAAGGAAGATCCAGGTGCTTCTCCAAAACTATTGCTTCAGGGTCATGTAAACCTCTAGATCAGCATTGGCATCTGAATATCTGCTGCTATCTACACAGTCACCATGTGGGCTTCACCTGGAGTATTGTGTGCAGTTTGGGGCATGTTTGGGTTGGATATGAGGAAGAAGTTCTTCACCCAGAGGGTGTTTGAGCACTGGAACGAGCTTCCTAGGGAAGTAGTCATGGCACCAAAGCTGACAGAACTCAGGAAGCATTGGAACAACACCCTGGGGCACATGGTGTCATTTTTGGGGTTGTCCTGTGCATAGATAGGAGTTGGACTTCCATCCTTGTGGGCCCCTTCCAACATAGGACATTCTGTAATTCTATGATTAAATATCAGTATGCACACCGAAAAGCAGCAATTCAATACAAGGTAAATAGTGGGGCATTATACTAAATGCATATTAATCCAAAGTGCTCATATTTCTGCTTAGCTATGTACTGAGTGTGTGGTGAGGTATTTAAATTTGTGGCATCTATTACTACTGACTCAAACTAAGCCATATATTTATCAAAATTGGTTTCTGATGTATACAATAAGCCCCATGGACTTTATTGGCCTTTGGAGAGGTTGAATCAGCAAGGCTCCAGCCCTGCAGCACAGCCACACAGAGCCAAGGTGTGAAAGTGTCTGCGATTCAGCAGAGTCACTGCTTTATCCCAGCTGCCTTCCTTGCCCACTGTCTGGAGAAGTGAAGGATAACGTGCTCAGGCAGTTGCTGATGGATGGCAGGGCTAGTTCTGAGACAAGGAGGAGGATTGTATGGCTTGCAGGAGGAGTGGGAGGGAAGCTGAAGGGCAGGGGCAGCCCATGGTTGCTGGAGCCATGCAGAAGTGTTGATGCAGGGGTTGCAGACCCTTGGCTTTGCAGCAAGGTCCTGGGAAAGCTGGAGGTGTGAGGGAGAGGTGTGGCTGCAGGGTGGGGAGGAGGTGGAGAAGCAGAGTTGCTTGGGTTGAGTTGCCTTTGCATATTCCACCTCCTGAAAGGGCAGGATGGAGTGGAAAAGGAATACCACCATCCTGTGTCCACTGGTGCCCCAGGGAAATAGGTTGCCTTCTGCTTGCGAGCTCTCCCTTGACCACAGGGTTACAAATCACTCAGTGTTTGTCAGGAGCAAAGAGAGACAGCGAGTCCATTCCTGTCCACCTGCTGTCCCTGTCATTCCCTACCAGTGCCATGAGAAGACTGAGTGGGAGAGTCTCATTTCTGCAGTAATCCCTGTCTCCCAACAGCAGAGACAAATGCAGGCAGTACCCAAAAACATGGCAGGGGAAAAAAAATGCAATATTCTAGCTAAGGGGTGCTCCACATCTCAGCACAGCTCCCTTCTCAGCCATGGAAGATCAGTGGAAGGACAGGGAACACACAAAATGTGTCCAAACCTACCCAAGAGCAAACTGCTATCCTCCTCTCTTTGGGTCAACAAGGAGGGAGGAAAGTTGTGTGCTGGGATGTGGAGTTTCTAGGAGCATCATCCTCTGCTAGAGAGAGTCACAGCTGCAGTGTTGGTCCAGCCAACAGAGGGTAGCCCCTGGCAGCCAGTGCAGCCAGCATGCTCTTGGCTTAAACACAAACCCACCTAAGAGGGAAAGTGGGTCAAAGCAGTCTCTGCTCAGCTCACTAACAGGTTAATTTGATTCCTCCTTTAGTCAGAGCAGAAGGAAATTGTGGGCTCCAACTCCCACCCTTCCCTTTGATCTGTTGTGATTGCTGCAGGCACTTGCTGCTTTCTACAAGGACTAGATTCAGAGCACCACAAAGCTGCTGCTTGGTTGCCAGATGACATGTTGGAGCAGGGCAAGAGGCAGTGTGAGGATGGTCCCAAGAGAGCCCTTTTCCCTCTGCAGGGCAGTGGTAGCAGAGGAGTCCCATCTTCCCCTCCTGGCTCCCACTCAGCTTGTTCCTCCCTCCCTGAAAGGCTCATTAAGGCCAAATCACAGGCTTGTTGTACATGTCAGGCCTGCTGACCTTGCCTCTGGGCAGCAGCAGCAGCAGCTCTCCAGGGCTCACCATCAAGGGCATCTGGCCATTGCTCTACAAAATGCTGTGATGGATCCAGGTCTCCCTCTCCCCCAGCAAGCAGAGGCACCATGAGTGTCAGTGCTAAAATAACCTATTTGCATCTCTGCTTCCAGTGGTAAGCATCCAGGCAGGGGCTGAGGATGGGGAAAGGAAAGCCATCCTTCCCTGGGCTGATGGAAAGGGACCTCTCCTACCTACCCAGAGCCCAGGAGAGGCTGAGCAAAGAGCAGCATGGTGCTAGCAGGTGGCACAGGTGCAGCTCGGGAGCTGTGTGTTTGTCCAGTGTGCCACAGCAACCCTCAACCTGGTTAGTTCCAACTCGGGCACTGTGGCCTGGCTACAGGTCAGGGCTGAGTGGAAGCTCTGGGCTTCATCTGCCTGAGCCCTGGGCAGCATGTGTCCGTTTATCCATCCACCCTGGGGCTGCCAGGGCTTGCTGCACATGCTTTGGAGGGTGGGATGCAGCCATCTGAGCATCGCTGCTTTATTGTGCAGGCGATGGTGACAATTTTCTGCCTGCTGCACACTCTTAAATTAACAGCTCAGAGGATGTGGGGTGAGAGGCGTAATGAGTGCTCCGTTTGCATATCAAAAGGCAGCATCATTAATATCCCTGCACTCACAAGAGCTCTCAGAAGACAGGCAGGCAGGTCGCAGGCAGGGCCAGCAGGCAGCTGAGGCTGAAAGCTCTGTTGGGTGTGTGAGGAGCTGCTGTGCCAGAGGGCACCTGTGCTGCAGAGGTGTGCAGCTGGGTGATGGGCAGCTTGCAGGCAGCAGAAGGCTTTTGGCAAGGGGGCTGGGTAACAGGGCAGTTTCTAGGCAAAGGAGGAGTTGACCGAGGATTTCTGGCTAAGTTGCCCAAATCCAGCAACATCCCAGGCTGCTCTGCAGCAGCTCAAAGGAGCTGCTTGACTCTCCTGCTGGGCTGGAGGAGTTGTCCCCAGGCAACCCCTCACTGGCTGGTGCCAGTGGCCCTGGAAGGCTGCACTGAAGTGGCTGATTGTTGAGATAAATCTTATCCTGTTACCCAGGCTGTTTGTTGCCGTATGGCATTTGCACAGAGAAGTCCCTGTAGATCTCAATTTGGCCATGCTCAGCCAGCAGGATTAAATGTTCCTTTGCTTCTGACTCCTGCAGAAGGAAATCAGCTACCCGGGTGAGCACATACTCCTACACATGCACTTGTCTTTCTCTCCTTAACTCTCTTCTAATCAATTATAAAAGTTTCCCAGGGGATGGGGGAGGTGGCACAGCAGAGCATCCTTGGCTCTCTCTGCAAGTCCAGCCATGGTGTGCCTACTGGGAGCCCAGCCATGCCATACCCTGAGGCTTTCTGTAAGCAAAAGGCTTGTTGTGGCTCCTTGGCTTAGTTCATCCACTTACCCATGGCCAGGGGCTGAGGAGGCAGGCTCATGTGGGACTGGTCTGGCTGGCCCTTGCTTCCCACGCTGCAAAGCTTGGGCAAGTCTCTATAGGTTTTGAGAAGTCCTGGGATGAGGAATGTGATGCTGAGCATTTCTTCTGCTCTGCTCCCACGTTCAGCTCCTCCTGCTTCTGCACAGGCTGCATTTGTGTGGCTAACCTCACCAAAGTGCTCTCAAGGAAATGAGGATTTGCAGCCACAGGAGGAAGGGGCTGAAAGGATTTTTAGAGCCTGATTTTTTCCCTTGTCATCCTCTCAGGGTGTGTCAGACACAGGGACACTGCAAGGGGCTGCATGCAGCTAAGCAGCCAAAAGACCAAGGGGAAAAAAACGAGATGATGGAGATGTAGCAAATCCTGTCTCTCTTTCTCCCTGTCCAGCCACACTTGGAAATGCTTTTGGAGGAAATAACCCTATCTGAACAGAAATACATGCATTCCCTCTGCTGAGGAAACCGTGCCTGACTGCCCTGACACTGCCTGGCTTGGCAGCAGGAGTCTCTGCCTAAGCCATGCCATGGCCATGGGAAGGATGGGAAGGCTTTGAGGGTTACAGGAGTTCTGCTTTGGTAGCAGAGTACATTACCATGGGGACTTCTTCCCCCCAAGTTCATTATTCATGCTGCCAGGTGACAGAATTAACTGGTTTCTGTGCTCAGCCTCGTGGATCCTCTACAAAGGCCAACCAAGTAAATGTATACCTAAGTCAAGTAGATTGCAGGGCAAATTTACTGCCAGGTTCTTCTAAGCCAGTTAGAGATGGAACAACACAATGATCAAATTAAGTGCACAATTAAGATTAAATTGATAGGTCTGGATGTTCAAGTGCCAAATGAGCACGGCAGGTAATCACATCAAACACTGGGGCTGATATTAGAAAGGATGACATGGTGTTCATCTTCCTTGGGCTGGGAGAGTCGAAAGAACAGCTGAATCACTTTCAAATGGGGCTCTAGCCAGCATGGTGCAGGGATGGAGCCAGGGAAGGAGCTGCAAGACATGCAGATCCCTAAGATCAAGCACCTGATGCTCAGGGAAGCTTCTGGTACTAGTCCTCCCCTTAAGCTGAAGCCACTTAGGGGGAACTGATATGGAGGTATCACCAGGCCATTTGCCTCTTGGATTTGGCTATTTGAAAGGACACACACAGAAGAGGAAAATTAGGTTTTAATGAGTTTGAAGAACTGTTGATATGGGCCACCAAACATTTCCTTGGATTGACAGGTGTTTACAAGGTGTTGTGTGTTGACATTCAGCACCTGAATTTTAGCATTTTCATCCTGTCTGGCAAGTGAGGTATGTGCTGCCTGATGCTCTGCCTTCCTCATTTGACTGGGATCAGAGCAAAAAGTCAGTGTAAACAAACTTCCCTGACATCCCAAAAGATCTCACTTCCTCCTTTAGAGGCTTTTTGTATTTGTTTTGTTTCCTCCAGCAATGCTGCTCTGTCTATATCTCTTTTCCTTGGGAAGAAAAGGAGCTGCTGCCCATATACCACCACAGGAAGGATGTATAGCTTGCCCAGGGCCCATGGTAACTTGAGATTCACAGCATGCATTGCTTTGGTGAGCAGATGTCTGGGAGGAGGAGGCCAGGAGCTCCCTTCACTTGCATAGCAAGGTCTTGGTACACCTCCTGTTTTGGAGATCATTTTCCTGAAGAGCATTTGGCAAATTGTTCATGCAGCAAGAGGAAGGATTAGCTGTGAGCATCATCACTGGCAAGATGTATGCCCAAAACCCAGGGACTCTCAATATTCAAACTCAAAAGGAAGAGCTGGTAACAGTGCATGTCCCACCCAGGTGTTGCTCCTTTGTCCTATCCCTCCTCACTGTATGTTATTTCCCTCCTCTCCTTTGGTGCCCCAAATCCTCTCCCACAGAGGTCAGGGGTAGCCAGCCATGCCCCTCAGCAGCTTTGGCACACACATGTATGGCATTAGGTGGGGCAAGAGGCTCCTTTCTCAGTCAGAGAGGATGCAGTGTTCAGGGTGGTTGGCACAGGATCACTGTTTGGGGAGAAATCCTGACCATCCTTGGGTTGTTGTTTTTTTTTTGCCAGAACAGTTTAATTGAGTTTCCTGAGGGAGAAGCATTTCCATCTAATTCAGCTCTTAATTAACCCCATGCACCCCAAAGAGGCTCTGCAACCACTTGTAAATTAAATATGAAAAGCATTATTTATCTAGGAATAGCAGCCTAATGGCTGCAGCCCTGACATTTATAGTTGCTAATGATGATGGATCTGGGAGAGAGAATTTGGGAAGGGAATGGAGGGGAAGAGCTTCTTCTCTCTCAAAAGATGCAGAGCCAGATGTGTGAGGGGCAGGTGGACTCCTACTTCTTTGATTAAAAATGGATGTCCAAGGAGCACGGGGAGGCTGGAGGAGTGTATTTGCAGTGTAATGGAACAACATTAGAGGAGTAATGGTGGCCAGGAGTGCTGATGGGTACACAGCTGGCACTCTGACCAGGACACAGTGCTCTAGTGCAGATGGGGCAATGAGAGCCACATTTGGAACAGTTGCCTTACTATGAGATGCTCCATGTCTTAAGACTGTCAAATCTTTACAGGTGCAAGGTACCAAAGAGGACACTTTCTGTTCCTAAGAGCTTTGGTTTTGCCACTCTCCCATTGGACATTATCATCCCATTCAGAAGAGCAGGGCATCATCCCATTCAGCAACTCTTGCTAGCAAGGTCTGGACAGGTGAGAGCTGTCTCACTGCCTCTGTGTTGATGCAGACCCCCTGGCAGTGGCTGGGTGTCCCAGTTGGAGTCAGAACAAGGGATTCCATTCCATNAGGATTAAGCTATTTAGCACCTAATTAACAGCAAATACACAAAGAGAGAGGTTTGGACCTTCACCTTCTCTGAAGGTTGAGCACCTGAACCATCTGGGGTGGTGGATCTGTAGCTCTCCTTGTGAGGATCAGAAGCCCAGATCTGCTGTTGCAGGACTCTGTTCATCCTTCAATCTCAATCCAAGAGTTCCAGGATCCATCTCCTGAGTCTGTTTCCTGTCTGCTGGTGAGTCCTTCTGCTACAGCATCAGTGGTGACACAGTTACCATCAAGGGGTGTTTGGATGTGCTATTGGGTTTGTGTATTATTGTTATTATTTTCATTGAAGTAGTTTAAGTTTTAATTTCAATCCACAAATCTCTCTCTCTGTTAATTTCCTCTTTTCCTTCCTGGAGTGGAGGAAAGGGGAAAATAGAGACTATCTGTCACTGGATTAGTGGTCAGTCCAGCCCTAACTGTTAACACTGGGCCAGGGTAAGGAGTGAGGCTGACAGAGCAGGTATGGAGTGACCTGGAGCATCTGGCACAGACAGGGTAGCTAGAACCCTGAGCACAAGGCTTCCAATCCCTGCCACAAAATGTCACTAGTAACAGCTGTGCTCTGGCTTTCACGGATATCAGAGTGTATATCTAATCTAGTGAGA
>VWZO01003037.1:21754-51715 GCA_013396975.1 Bucco capensis | reverse complement strand
GCTTATCAACAGCACCCTATAGCTTGGTGTCCAGCAATTATCAGAGGAGCTCAGATGACTAGTTAGATGAAAACCCCATGCTGCAGAATTAAGGATTTCCTTCATTTTTATATCTGAATGATATTAAAACCAACCTGGAAATTGCATGGAATGAAGAATTCCTACTTAGAACATATGTAGCTCAGTTCTTTCCTGTGTAGTTGCCATATGGCAGGGGAGTGATGGGAAGAAGAAAAATATTGACAGCGATGATATATCTTATTACAGAGCATACGGACAAAATTTTCCTCTCAGTTACACTAGTGAAAATCTGGAATGAACAGCCTTGTCTTGATAGGAAAATCAGATCAGTCAGTGGATATACAAAGCCAATTATGAGAGTAAAACAAAAGCAAACTTGAGAAACATTATGGTATAGTAAAGAAGACATGTAGGAGGATGCCAGAAGACAGGAAGTCATTGGACCCAGCATGCTTACTCTTCCTTTGAAAAATTCATCCATTTTACAGTAATCACAAGCAGTCAGGAACTTGTTTTATGCCTGAACTTGGCAAACTGAATGAAAGCTGCCCAAAAACATCTGTTCTGGGTTCCAAACATTTATATAGCCCTTTGTTAAGAGTACCAAAGATGGCATTGCATCAACAGAAAGGAAGTATTGAAGAAGAAAGCAGTACAAGGATGCTCGGGGGAAAAATCTGAGATTAACACAAGATCTGCAATATTTTACACACAACTAACTTTCATTTATTCCTTACTGAAGTGCTTCAAGGAGAGAGCACATGGTGTATTCCTGTGTCTATACAATTTAGAAATAGATTAAGACAGCACAGCAGCAGAAGCTGCAGTGATGGCACTCTTTGTCTACAACATTACAAAGACACAAAGGCAGTCATGCGGCTGAGAAGACCTCTGAGAAGGTAATTAGTAGTATGTTTACTCAATAATAATTGAGTATGGATTCTTTGAAACTTAATCTTGTGAAAGAGCTAACAAACCCCCCATTTTCTATTCAGAATTCTTTTCAGCCTATGTAAGTGAATCAGAAATGTATAGGGATTTTTTTACCTATATGGCAGTATTATGCCATTCATGTAAACTTGAAGTAAACAACAAAAAATAAGCCAGACAAATAAAAAAAATGAATTACCATCAGCTATTCTACTGACAAAAGAGTTAAACTGCAACTCAATAAATAAACTATGTATTTTTTTTTTTTCCTGGAGGCCTATGAATACTGAGTTTTTTTGCAAGGAGTTCAAAGACAAACTACAGCCAACTTAGTGTCCACAGATTCTTGGAAGCAGCATGGAACATTTGGCCAGAAGAAACAGTGCCAACTATCCAGTGCAAAGCCTATACTTTAATTTGCAAAAGCAAAAAGCTGTGATTTATACCTCTGAAAGAAGAAGTAAAATAATAATAATAAAAAAATCCAACAGTATGTTCAGTGTAGGTTTATTATTTTGCCAGCAGTTTGTGGGTTGGATGACGAGGTACATTCCTGCAGATTAGACATCACCACTTTTTAAAAATAAACAAAACAGTAGGAAAAATCAAAATTCCCCTAAAGCAGAGGCAGTCCTTGAGAAAGTTCAGAGCCGTTGTGGGTCCCCCTTGGCTCCTTTAAAAAAAAAAAAATTAAAAAAAATTCATCAGCCAATAGCGTTAATCAACTTTGTTTCACATACAGCATTTTTGCTTCCAGTTGAGGGCATTTAGAGGCACAGTGTCAGCTGGTCATTTATTAGGTCATGTAAAGCTCTGTGGATACACATTGTTTTCATGACATCAAAAACTTCTCATGAAAAATTACACTGTTACACAGAGCTATCCCTTGTTTTCTTCTCCTTTTAAGCTCAACAGTTTGCTAGTTGAGACAAAAATAGTGTTTTGGTGAATAAATGCACACTCAAAGTAAGTGGTGTAGCTACATTGAAAAGTGAAAAACAAGTGGGGTAGATGATGAGCTATTAATGTATTCATTCAGACCTGATAGTGTCCTTTCTAGTATGGCCAAGGGAATGAGGTTTTGATCTACGTAAATACTAAGTGATAAAATTTAAAACTATGAAGGTTCAGTCCTTTATAATTATTGTGACAATATTGCCATCATATGATTGCCCAACATGATTTCTTCAGGTGTTCTGAAATACCAAAACCTCCTCAACTGAAGTCTTTAGTAGATGATCTACAATTATGTTCATATAGACCCTCAATACATTTTTCAAAATTCAGAAAGATCTTATAGTTAAAAATGGAATATTGTTTCTCTAAGAGGAATCTTCTTCATTGTCATGACTTCTCCTAGCCACTAAAGGTCTATTCTAAGACTGCAAAATAGAAGTCAAAAGGAAAAAAAAAACAAAGTGCATGAAATCCCATGGGAATTCCAAGGGAAACAATGTCATTATGCAGCCTGGAAAATGTTGCTTATTGCTGACAACAGGCACTCATGAGTTGCACACTGTTAGATTGTTCTTCTAGGTTTCTTGGTAGTTGGTCCAAAAGATGTAGTTCTCACCTTTCAAGTATCTTACATAAACCTAGTTACAACAGAAATTTGAGAAGCAAAAAAACCACAACACACACAAGGCAATTCCAGATACCTGTTGTAATGCTAGTCACACTGAGTCTCTAAAACGTGTGTGGGATTTCAGCACACCACTCCTTAACTATCGCTTTCCCCCTTAGAGGTAGTTGTCTGTTAATGAATAAATCAATTTTCTTTGTAAACTTCATCTCCTTTGTCAACATGCAAGGCTGAAGGCATCCAGGCAATGCAAAAGTATCTTTCTCCAGATCCTGTTTATTATAAATTAAGATGCATCCTTATTGAAATCCTAGTTTGTCTCTGCTGAGCCTTATATTTAATGAGTCATTTCTGTTACTCTGGGGCTGGTTTCCATGTGGGCATCTTTAATGTTTTTGTTCCTATACACTAGTCACATTTCAGCTTCTGCTTCCTGTAGCAGGATTTATCAAAAGTATTATGAAGACCAAGAAACCTCATGAGTTTGCAAAGTGCAGATGGTAAGTGGATTTACTATTACACTGGAAGCAAAACAGAAGGCACATAAAAAGTGATTCCAAGGAAAAAAGCCAATCTGTTAATCAAGGGAAGGTGCAAAAGACGCCTTTCACAGACACATTGAATCATTTTCTTCTTCTACATGCCTTCTCTTCTACATTCTTTCGTTTGTATACTGGATGAGGTAGATGAAGTACAGCAATTATTACATTATTTTTGAAACATGATAATTGAACAAAATGCAACAGTGTAGTACATCAAGCTGATGTTGATACATGCTTAGAGAAATACATGTAGCTGATCAGCTTCACAGCAACTGGATTTGTCTTATTTGTATGCATTTCACAAACTGCATTTTCTTCTTCTCCTTTCCTTTCGCCTTTCTCCTTTTTTTCTTTTCTTCTCCTTTTCTCCCCTTTTTTCTGTTCTACTTTTTTCTCCTTTTTACACCTTTTACCCTCCTTTTTTCTTTTTTCCCTTTCTCCTTCTTTCTCCTTTCTTTTTTTCTCCCTTATCTGTTCTTTCTCCATTTTTTTCTTTTCTTCTTTCTCCTTTTCTCTTTTTCTTTTTTCTCCTTATCTCTTTTTTCTCCTTTTCTCCTTTTTACTCCATTTTTTCTCCCTTTTCCCTCCTTTTCTCATTTTCCTTATTTATTTTTCCTTATTTTTCCTTTTCTTTTTCCTTATTTTTCCTTTTCCTTTTCCTTTTCCTTGTCCTTGTCCTTGTCCTTGTCCTTCCCTTCCCTGCCCTGCCCTGCCCTGCCCTGGCCCTTGCCTTTGCCTTTGCCTTTGCCTTTGCCTTTGCCTTTCCCTTTCCCTTATCAACTTTCCTTAACTTTCCACACCTTTCCCTTCCTTTTGTTTCCTTCTTCTCTATTCAATATTGTATTGTTTTCTGAGACACTTTAAACCAAGATTATACCCTACTGGCAAATTTTCCTACAGGAGTGTGATAGTCATCAAGAGAACAGCGCCATTTGGATGAAATAAGACTCCCAAAGGAAACCCTTAAGGGCTGGAAAATCTATACAATTTCAGCTGAAAGCTAACCCAACTAGTGATATGGCCTTTCAAAGTAAAATATTAGGGATGCTTTATAGATCTGGAGTATTTCTTGTTATGGAAAAGGGAAGATCATTACATTGTTAGGCTATCAATAAATATTTGTGAGGCAATAATAATTCTTACCATGAATTTCATGTTCCCATTGAAATGTCTTTATTTGTGTTAAACAAGCCAAGAATGACAAAGTTATACTATGCCGACAAGATCTAAACAAATGAGTTGCTTGGCAAGTGTGTTAAAACAAGCACTGCTACTAGCTTAATGTAAATAGGAGGGAAACCATATCCTAAAAATTATTTCTATTGCCTCTGGGAATAGTCAACCAAGGTGGAGAAACAGCACCTGCCCTTCTTTAAGTAATTTATAAGTTGAACAGCAAAAAAATCTTTGGAGAGTAGATCCTTATCTGTAGAGAAGAGGTCAGTACTGCTCTATTTCTATCTTTGGTATCTCTGTTTAAATTTGTGGTTGATATTGCAGTAAGAATTACTGACACTATCACACAATGACCTATTTAAGTCTGCTGCAGTTAGCTGTTTCTTGATGTGACACCCACCTTCAGTGGTTACAAGCTTAAGGAGGAGAAATTTAGACTGAAGATTAGAAGGAAGTTCTTTACCCAGAGGGCTGTTAGGCACTGGAACAGGTTGCCCAAAGAGGTTGTGGATGCCCCATCCTTCTCAGCGTTGAAGGCCAGCCTGGATGTGACCCTAGGCAACCTGGTCTAGTTGTGTGGCATCGCTACCCATGGCAGGGGGGTTGGAACTAGATGATCTCTAAGGTCCCTTCCAACCAGGGCCATTCTATGATTCTATGATTCTGGCATTAGACCTCCCTATGCCTTGGTATGTCCACCCACAAAATAAGGGTAGACATACTGACTTTTCTTGTGAAAACACTCTGAGATTTACTGCTGAAAAGCACCATGGAGAAATTAGGTAGATTATTCAACACCTAATTATCATGGCTAGGCTTCACGAAGATCCGGGGAGGGCTCTACCCACACTTTTTACAAGCGCGCTGACGGCTGAAAAGGTCGATACAAGATAGACAAGATCAGTTGCAAAAGGCACAGCAGAAGGACTCCTTAGGAGGCATAATCTGCAAGACATGATTCTTTCTATGCTGTCTTTTCTCCTCAAGAGTGATCCTGTGAGCCTTCTCAAAAACATCAGCTGCATTAAAGATAGTATGTCTCCAAACTTCCCGATTGGAGGCCAGAGTAGACCAGTTAAGTTGATCAATATGGCCAAGGCCAAGATATTGTTTCAGAGAATCCTTGTATCTCCTCTTCAGGGCTCCTCTCTTGCAATAGCCAGTGGCAAGTTCACCATAAAGGACAATATTAGGAAGGTGGTAGTTTTTCATCCTGGAGATGTGACCTGCCCAGCGCAGCTTCGTTCTCAGTAGCATGGCCTCAATACTTGAAATTGCTGCTTGTTCTAGGACAGACATATTAGTCACATAGTCTGGCCAATGGATGTTTAGGATTGTATGGAGACAGTGTCGATGGAAGCGTTCTAAGAGTCACAGGTGGTGGCGATAGATGACCCATGCTTCCGAACCATATAAAAGAGTAGACAGCACAATGGCTCTATAAACACTGATCTTTGTGCTTTTCTTCAGGTATTTATTTTGCCAAACTCTTTTACAGAGTTTTCTGAAAGTACTATATGCCTTTGCTAACCTGTTGTCTATCTCTCCATCAATCTTACCATCTGAGGAGATGAGGCTGTCTAGGTAATTAAACTGCTGGATTTAAGCTCTGAATCACCAATGACGATATGAGGATGATGAGAAACTTCCTGGGGTGCAGGCTGAAATAAAACTTCTGTCTTTTTTAAGCTAACTTTCAGCCCAAAAAGCTCAGCAGCGGCTGCAAAGCAGGATGTTAAGCGCTGCAGAGCTACTTCTGTATGGGCAACAAGGGCAGCGTCATCAGCATAAAGTAGCTCCCGGCCAAGATGGTTTATGGTCTTAGTATGGGCCTTTAATTGTGGCGGCCAGAGGTGGCTGCTTGGCGTGGCTGCTGGAACCAGGGCCTCTGCCTGGCATGGGGTTGGATGCTTGCCCTCTTGGTGTGCCAGCTTCGCGGACCGGTGCCTACCCACCCAGCCTGCCTGTGTCGGAGCTCGGGGGCTTGCCCGGGCATGCCCTCTAAGCGCACTTGCCTCACAGGGGTTCGGGGGGTTGCCCACCCAGCTTGCCTGCCTTGTGGGGCCTGGGGAGTGGTACGGTGTCAGGCAAGTTGTGAGGGTCTTCGGACTGTTGGGCGGGCAAGTGGGGTAGTTTTGCATGAAGTCTTGTAAGCAAGCAGTCTGAGGGAAGTTGTGTAGCATTTTGGTGGGTGGAGGCTAAGGCTAGGGTGATTAGTGGGTTCTTTTAGGGGTTTGGGGGCTCTGGCTGGGCTGGGGCCGTGGGTGTACCCGTGCCCTGCATGGGCCTGGTGGCTGGAACGGTTTGTTTGGTTTCAGCTTTTCTGTGGCTACTGCCTGGGTTCGGTTTGTTTTGGTGGTTGGGATTTTTTGGTTGTTTGTTTTTTTTTCCCAACACCTAACAGCATATGTAAAAACAGCACAAACTCCATTGGCTTTTCTACTCCCATTGAAAGATGCACTCTTGTGATATTCATTTCTATTTGAACTTGCTCCTAAGTGGCCAGTTTACATGAGATTCCATTGAAAATTTATATTGGTATAATTTCACTTGGTGTTCAAGGCATCTCATCCTCTGAATTAGGAATTGCCCCTGGGGGCAAATGTAAATTCTGTCTTCAATAAGGGCATAAGACAAAAGAATGACAATAATGACAGAAGGGATGGTGCTTACTACTCAACAATAGGTTGAAAAAAATTGTATACTTCCATGGCAAAGGTCAATACAAAAAGGTCTTTTGTTTGGTTCAGTTTTAGCTGACCAAACACTACCAGGACAATGCATGACGGCCAGGCAGCAATACCAGGACCCCCTCTTGCATGCTGTCAGAAGCAACAGAAGCTGTCAGTACCATGCTATGCACATGAAAAGCACTGTCCCTGGTACAGTGGACCTGCTGGTAGGCCTATATCACCCATCTGGATGGCCACCCAGCTACTCCCTCCTGAGGCCATCTCTTGCTGTGGTTAGCTGAATGGCAGCGTCCCTTGGGTGTTTAGTGGCATCACCTGGAGTTATACTGTTTAGTGGCAGATGTTCCTTCTCCCTCCTGTCTTTGCCCTGTAGCATTTTCCTCTTTTCAGTGGAGGCAAAGTGCTTAGCAAGTGAGTTTATAGCATTCTTCATTGAGAATTTACATACAGAGAAAATGAAACCTGACTAGGAACCTAATGAGTTATTTTGTAATCTGATGAAACAGTGTGACCTACCAAGGGACTTAGTCCAAGGAATTTTCTGTGCTAATCTGATGCTAAGCACAAGAAGGACTTTGGGGATACCACCTTCTCTTGGGTTTCTTACCCACTATTGAAACTGCATGGATATAATTAACATCAATCATACTAGGGAAATGGAAGACGGAAAACTACCTGGGGGACTACAGTGCTCAGGATGAGAACTTAGGCTAGCCAACATTGTCACTGGGGAATAATTAGGTCTTCTGCAAATCCTAGCAGGACTCCCACATCTCCAGCTACCTTCTGGCACATCTTGCGTGAACACTGAGTGCTAGGTGACTGAGGACTCCAGAACAGATGGAGTAATACTGAGAGGAAAAAAAAGGAGAGGAGCTGCCAGCGCTTTGGCCAGCACTCTTGGAGTGAGAAGTAATGCCTCTTCACTGGAATATTTTAACTGGTATAAATATATCAATATTACCCACTCTTTAAATAGGCTTCTTTGTGGTTCATGATGGAGGATGCAGGTGCCCTGCTCTGTACTCAGGTATGGTGTGAAAGTGAAGCAGAAAATGCAGTAAAGCTATAATAGTGCTTTGTTTATAGACATAATTTCATTTAAAAAATTTCCAAACCTTGCTATTATTAATTAATTCAAAACTTGCAACAGCTCTTTGAATTGGGCAAGGACTATTATATCAGTCAGCAAACATGGAGAATGTGAACACTAGATTGGGACTGTGTGTTTTAGGCACTCAATTTATTTGTTGCAACATGTAAATTATATAAGTGCTTGGCTCTAGCAGAACAATTCAGAACACCTAAGGCAGGTGCCTACACAAAGTATATAAGCAGCATGGAGATGGATGTCTCTGAAGTAGCACTCAAGTAATGTTCACACATTTTTCCATCAGCTGAACGGTGAGCTATGGGTTCTTCATGGAATGATTTAGTGTTGTTGCGTGCAGCCACTCAGGCATAGGAAATATTATTCTCATGAATGTGGCTGGGTAAATGTTTAATTCAACGCTCAACAGTGTGCAATCCTCCTTATGTGGGAATCAAAATGCAAATTGCCCTCTGAAGGGCAAGCACCTGTCTTAAGGAATACGTGGGAGGAGGAAGCACAAGATGGTAATGGTTTGAGCATTTTCCTGAAAATAGCAAACCAGAAATCTAGCCTGTCCAGTCTGAGGGGATCTAACACTAGCATTTCCACTTGCTCAGACTCTACCAGGCTACAGCTAAGGCTGGAGTAGAAGCATTGCCTCTGCCTACTGAAGGTCAACCTCTCAGCAATCAGAACTGTAAGACGCAGAAGCTAGAGTGTTTCAGCCCCGTGGAAGGGGAGGTCTTATGTTTGTAAATTTTCTATTTTAGAGCTTTATTAGATAAATGGCATGAAGTGAGTTAGGCCAAGGAACAGGTGCTCCCTCATATGCCCCAGGCTTATCTGGCACTTAGGAATGTCCAAGTGTTCCCATGCTGCCAGACTGACTTGTCCTTCTTCTGTATTCTGATATCCAGGACCTCCACATTCTGCACTTTTTAGCTGGCCATTAGGGAGCCAATTGTTCCATCCAAGAGGAAAACTGGGCATAGCCAACATGACAGTATCCTCCAGGCTCTACTCCAGACACAGTGTGGACATGCACCATACAACTTTGGCTCTTTGCCTGATACAATATTGCAGTGCTAGCCTGAAGACCACAAACCCCAGTATCTTTCCTGTAACTTCCCAGCGCACACAGAAAGCAGATGGCTTCAGAAAAGACCCTATTTCAGCTGTATCAGGGAAAAAAAAATCAAACCAAACACCAAAACTCAAAACCAAACAAACCAAACAAGAAATACCTATAACTGTACCCAAGAGAGATGTTGTCCAGTGGAGATCAGGATCAAGTGCTATGGAGTCTGCATCAGTTTGCCCACCCTAAATGCTCCCACCTCTCAGCTGTGTGAACAAGCAATATTCTCAGTCTTCAACAAGCAATTCAGAGGCATAGACTCTCTTTCTGGTTTGGCCCACACAAACAGTATAAACATGCCCCAAATTCCTCTTGCTGAGGTATTCCATGCTAGCTCAATGTCACTTAAAAGTGGTGGGTTGACCTGAAGTTGATCCATTTCAACACCTTAGTAGATAAAAGCCGTAACTCACCCACTTGTGAATCATGATGGACTGCCAGGAGCTGTTCACTGGACACATGTGAAACAATATGCTTATGTGCTTATGTTACTCCTAAATTCAAAATACTGATTCCAGATTTGTACACACTCAGTTTCTCTGGGATGCATGTTCTTCTTCACATCAAACAGACTGAGCCATTCCCTGGGACTTAGACATACCTATTTTATTCCCACTGGGAGTTAACAGGGAGTTGACTCGTGGATGGTTTAAATCACATTCACTGACTTCTTCAAACTATGTATCATCTCAGAAACAGAGCCAAGAAAGAGATTCAGGAGTCCTGAACCTGGGCTCGAGACTGATTTATTATCATTTTTACCTGCTAGAGGTTTCTTTGATCTCAGCAAGACTTTCTCCCAATTAGCAGTACAGAAAGAGAAATAGGGTTAAGACATCCTGCTCTGCCCACTCTTTAACATAAGAGTGGCTCCTATTAGCATTTTAGCAGTTTGTCCTTTTATGCAATAACTTACACAACTGACTTGGCTAAACTTTTAATGGATACACTTCTAGAGTGGGAGGAAATGTTAAACACTGCTTAGAATTACACACCCAAACGCCGTAGCTCCATTCAGCGTTCCCAGGCATCTAGCTACTTTACTGTCTACCACAGCACAGTATATCACAAGATCTTCCTTACTGCCTAAAGTAACGTCATGATGCAGTGTAGGACACAAAGAATGCTGGGTTTGCAAAATGCATACATTGCGTCAGATTGCAATGAATTAATTTAAGAGATCAGGAGACAGCCATTAATTTCAGTGCAATAGATTTCTCTGCTCTTCTTATTTACCAAGATGTTGTCACACTAGATCAAATCAATGAAATTACGTAAGACTGCCCAGTGTACCAACAACATCCAGTATCTGCCTAGCATCTTGGAGAGGCATCTCCTTATCAGATGCCTCCAGTTTCTATCTGCCACATCTCCACTATTTGCTCTGCTGGAAGTAGAAAAGTTAAAGTTTTCAAATGTACTTGGCTGAGTCAGAAGTTCTTCTGGGCAGTCATGCAGAGACGCACGTATTGATTGCTCTGCTAGCTGTATATTTGGTCCCACCATGCCAAAGTAGATGTCCTATCTATTGTCTTTGGGTGCACTTCTGAAGGCACAACTCCACCCTCTGCTGAGGTGGGAAACTTGTTCAAAGTAGTTTTGGGGTTTTGTTAAGAAGTAAAACAGGAAATCTGAATGAATCTGGAGCTTAACTGGTTGGGTTTTTTTTAACTTGTTGCTCTCTTGGAGTTGTCTTTTATCAAATAGAAACTAAACAAACATCAGAATGACAAACATCTGCAGCAGATTATGCCCCCATTCTGGGATAAGCCCAAGGTTTTACTGGTGTGGACTAAACTTCAGGCAGCAAATAGAACCTGGAGTAGTCAAAGGATTTTTTCTTTTTTAACCAAACCAGGCAACTCAAAGGCTGTGTTAACTTAAATGCTTTTTATGCCAACAAATCATAGCTGGCACAGAAAACAATGCTGGCTATTGCTTCCTTTCCTGCCTACACTGGAGGCCAGAGACAGAGCTGAAAAGGAAGCTCTGTGCCATCAGGGGACTGACTGCATCCTCAGCCCTGCTGCTTGGGAGCAGAAGGAGGACCGCTAAGTTGCTCCTAAAAAAGAGTGAAAAGAACAATGAACATATCAGTGGAGTGAGGACTATTAGCACAACCCTACCTGAGCCAACATGCTGACACCCTTACGCAGTACAGCTACCATTGCTTGAGGGCATCTGCTGCCCTAGCCGCTTTCATCAGCAACCTTCCCTTTGGTAACCATGAAAATGGTAAGAGCTAGTTTTATAACCTTAGTAATGTGGTCTCTCCCCAGCCCTGAGAAAGTTAAGGTGAAACTATCAAGTTGCCTCAGGATCTTGGGAATGGGAAAGCCATCACTACTGGTCTCAATGGGGGACCTAACCACAGAAGACTCTTATCACCAGAATTGCAAACTACTGAACTTTGTGGTATATTGCTGATTCACATTCCACAAAACCACTGAGTAAACTCTACCTAGATATCTCCACAACTCTGTTTCTAGTGATCTATGGCTCTGGATTTAGGTTAGATTCTGCGATGAGATATGATGTTTTCATTCACAAACAATTGCACTAAGACAAGTGAGTTACTAATAAGGTAAAATACAAAGTTGCTGAGCTGTATCTTGCAATCAGGATCAACCAGATAAGTTACTCACAGATCTGTCCAAATTTATTTAAGCTGCCTGTATGTGCTGCATAAGGCAGTAGCAACACTTTGCTGCTGCTCTACGATCACACTGACGTCAGCACTTTGATTTGATTTTCTGCCAGTTGTTCTCACAGATTAAATTTCAATCAGTGACCCACAGCTTGATAGCTCATTAGCAAATTCCTCTGAGCCATCTAGTCCTGCCCTTGCCTGACAGCTAACTCTGCATTGCATGTAATTCTGAAGCCTCCTGAAATCAGCACCACCCCATGTGAAAGCTGTCAGACTGTGCTACTGCAAAAACCTGTGGGGATCTATGCCCAGCTGTATAATAGTTTCAATGGCAAATGTGTCTTTTCAAATCACTGAGGTTTTGTAAAAATTTCTCCATGGACAGTCAAAGCTTTACTTCCCCACTCCTCCTCTCAGACCTTGATCTACAGGGGAATTATTCTGATTTCTTCTTAGTGGAACCTTAAACCAGGACTTTCTTACTTCTTTTGTTGTTCAGCATCATTACAGCAATCAGGTAGACTAAGACAGCTGGGATAATGCTCTTCCAGCTTTCTTTTGCTGTAATATATGAATGCAAACCCCTTGGCAGGCAGTAGGAATGAAGAAACTGCTTCAGATCATGCTCTGGAGGTCACAGACCCTAGCTCTGTCTTTTGGATTTGAGTAGGATGGGATGCAGATTGCCCTGAGTGCATTATTATCCCACTCACTGGCAGATATCTTGTGCTGAGTTTTTCCTATGCCCAGCTTTGAGTCACATTGATCAGCAGATTCACAGTGAAGATACAGCCGTTGCTTTGTTTTACATCTTCTGCGTATGTGAGTAGAACTCTTGCCTGGTATCTAGATTATCAGAGACTTTGAACAGGAAATTATATTGCAGATAGTCCAGAGCTACAGCACATATTCCTCCTTCTAATGCTTCTTAAACTGCCACTTTTACTAGTAGTCAGGCTGAGTACTGTCAAAATCTTAACCAACTCTCTTCCTCCAAGCATATAAATTCTCTCTACTAAACCAAAGCTGGTTTTGGCATTAAGCAGCTGGAGCACAGTTGCAAGGGCTTTAATATGCCCCTACTGAAACCACAGACAGGACATCCTAGCTCCACACTCTCTTTTTGCCTTGACATTATTCCAAAAGTCAACCTCACCAGTTCCAATCAGGAGACACTTGATTTATATGAGGCTGAGAATCTGGCCATGATTCTTTAAAGCCAAGAGCCCAGCAGAAGCCAGTTGTGTCTGATGAAGTTGCTATACTCCCAACATAGAATCTGCACAACTCCATAAACCAGCAGTGGTCTAAATAAAAATTTCAAACAAGTCATTGTGGCGTTGGCCAGAAAATGCAAAGATAAATATCTGGGAACTGAGGAGTTGTGAAGGAAGAACTGCTTGCCTGTTGGAAAGAGAGCGAAATAAGAGGCAGAAATCAGGCAGGGTGCTTGGAGTCTTGTAATATTCCCAAAAAGCAAAGGGGTAACAGCATTTAATTTGGTTAATTCATCACTGGTCCAAAAGACTTTTTACAGAGTCTTAGGCAGCACAATAATATACAATCATTAATCAAGGTGATTGATCAGGTGGCAAATACTCCAGCTCCATCTTCTGTTTCAGTTTCCCTCTTGTTTCTTCTCTCCATCAGTGCAAAGATCGGAAGCAACACAGTAAGCAAGAGGTAGCATTAAAACAACAACAACAAAATTTGCTGTATTTCAAATGCCTTGGTGTTATGGTTTGAGTGAAATAATGAGACTTGTGGATTGGAAAAGGCAAAATAACTTTAACTACTTTAATGGAAAGCAGTAACAGCAGACAGATGTATACCAATATAGAAAAAGAGCCAGCACCAAGATCCAAATCTCCTGCTCTCCCTTCTGGTCGCTATGTTACTGTAGCTGAACCCGGGGTGGGAGTGGGAAGCTGGATCCTGGAAGATGGACTCAGAAGTGAGAAGCAGCAATGCTGGGCCCAAAGGAGGATTGCAAGGGAAGCGAAGAAGAGTGAGCAGAGGGAACTGCCCCTTAAATTTATACCGCACATGACATGTATGAAATGGAATATTCAGTTGGTCAGTTTGGGGTCACCTGTCTTGCCTGTTCCTTCCCTATAGGTGCAGGCTCTCAACCTGCCCCCCCCTCACTTCCCAGTGGAATCTCAAATGGTTTTCATTCCAATTTGTAGCTGTAACCCAAACATTTAAGCTTAAGCTATTAGAAGCTGGGAATGTTTTGAAAATACACTGCCAGCTTTCAGAGAAATGCAGTCACCTTTAAAGGAACGTTGGCTGGAAGCAACACCACCTTAGCAGAATCAATTCTCCTCCAGCTTGAACTAGGACACTTGTCAAAATACTTTCAAGGAAAGGTTTGACTCATGTTTCCTATCATTCCTCTTTTCCCTCAACAGCCCATTCGTCTAGGAAATGCCATGGGCAGAATGAAGCAACAGCCATCTTAGCTTGGCCCCCTCTTCCAGGACCGACAGAAGATTTAGTGGGAAACGACAAGAAGGATGTTTGTCCCCAAGGACTCGTAATTTTTAGAGATAATTTCAGTAGCTTTGGCTCTGTTCCTAATCACCGGGAATACAAACAGCTGTTTTGATCGATGTAAATGTAGTTACAAATAAATATATTTTTAAAAGCTCTGATGCTAACTTTTATGGGTGAGATGGTATAAACACTCACCCCATAACTGTACAGTGCCTGTCCCTCACCAAAAGGCAAAGGGGAGTGGCAACAGCCCACTGACACTAGGGCTGGAAAACTTTTGTAGTTCCTTCAAGCTATGTAAGGGCCTGAAGTGTCTGAAGAAACCACAGCAGAGGCAGAGCTGGGGAATGGAGGAATGACTAATCCTCCATACAAACTCAGTGAGTGAGATTCATGTCTGGCTCTTCTCCCATCTTCTTTAAGTACTGCCACTGCTCCCATGCTGGACTTGTGGGCATTGATGAGTATCAGACTTCGCCAAGGCTCTGAACAGCAGGAAACTGCTTTTATCCCCTTTTCCCAGACAGCCAGACTGAGGTTTACTGCAATTTAGACAATTTAATGAAGTCACATGAAAAAAAATACGATATGGAATATGGATCTCCAAACCTTGTACCATGCATCAGCCTATCCCTGCATCTCTGTACATGAGAAAGAACAAATCAG
Organism: Bucco capensis; assembly: GCA_013396975.1. Taxonomy (NCBI): domain Eukaryota; kingdom Metazoa; phylum Chordata; class Aves; order Piciformes; family Bucconidae; genus Bucco; species Bucco capensis. The sequence goes on along the minus strand of VWZO01003037.1, from coordinate 36,725 downwards.
AGATTTGCTCAGTGCAGTGTGGTAACAGCCCATTCCAGCAGGAAACTGAGCTGTGGATGGGAGTTTTGCCAGGTAAGAAGTTTCATCTGGAGAAATGACACTCCTTAAGCAGAGCATGGCGATGTATATGTGTGTTTGCACTGACTTCAGATGAATCACAGAATCACCAAGACTGGAAAAGACCCCCAGGATCATCAAGTCCAGCCTATGACCCAATACACCAAAACATCTAAACCATGCCACTCAGTGCCACATCCAATCTTTTCTTAAACACCTCCAGGGACGGCAACTCCACCACCTCCCTGGGCAGCCTATTCCAGAGCCCAATCACCCTCTATGTAAGGAAGTGCTTCCTAATGTCCAGTCTAACCCTCCCCTGCTGCAACTTTCAAGCCATGGCCTCTTGTCCTGTCACTAGCTGCCATGGAGAAGAGTCTGTTCCACTTCTCCATTCCTCCACAGTATTCCTCCTACTCTCCCTTTGGAAGGTTCAATCACCTAACCAAAGTCTTTTTAACAGGAACAAGGACACTTTTAAGATAAAAACAGTAGCAAATAACTTTAAACAAATACAATACATAGTGGTGAATTTAATAAACTCAACCTGCACATGTACATATGCATGTCACAACCCTTCTTCTCCCACTCAATTCACAGGGCCAAACACTGTGAGATGCCCATTCCTCCATCTAAAGCTGATACCAGTTCCTTCAGGGATAGATGAGAACATACAGACTGGATGAGGAGCGAAGGTCAAATCAGAACTGGAGCACTGAATGGGTCACCGAATGAGGAAAGCTTAGGGTGTCTTGTAGGTAAGTTAAGCATTAATTTGTAAAGCATGTTTGTCATGCTAACCATCCAGCATGTGGAGACTGATGATTGCTACCTTCCTAAGAGCTGCATATGATTAACTTCATGTTCCTGTAGATTTACTGTGCGTGGTGTCTGTGCTATACCTGATGAAACCCATGTACTCATTAGCTGATCTTTGAGCCATGATGCCAAAAAAGCAAGTGAGGCAATCTTTGTATAATAATTATTAAAAAAAAAAAAAAAAGAAAAAAAAAGATGAGGGGNAAAAAAAAAAAAAAAAGGTAGAAATACTGTGAGTGCAAAGTAGAATAGAACTTGATTAGTCTCACTATAAAGAAAAGTAGAAATACAGTCCTGTACATAGTGACTGTTGACCTCTGCTTCACCTCCAGCTACATCCTGGCCTGCAGTTACTGTAACTAGGACACTCAGATAAGTCATATGCACAAATTGCCATCTTACCTATGCACCTTAAAAAGTTAGATGTGTTTTCCCTCATTTGCCTACCTAAGAAAATAGAGAAGAAGTAAAAATTTCTGGGTTTTTTTCCCCAAGGAACAAGCTACAGCATCAAGACTGTTCCTCAGCAATATAGGTCTCTTCTTCAACATCATGTATGAAAGAGAAGCAGGCAGACACATGACAAGGAGACGAGGCATTTGCTACAAGAACCTCTTTAAAATACAGCTCTGCTCTCAGTCTGTCTGGTCTAGCTGTGGCACCAATCTGTGGCCTCTCCCTAGATCCCTCATGTGGGTCTTTAGTATCTACTAGAGAGCAGATGAAAGGATCAGCAATCCAGCTGTGCACAGTGCCTCAGGTCACAGAGTTCCAGAGGTGCCTCAGTGATGTTTTTTGGATGCATGAGGTGCACCTCTGGCTGCTGGTAGCAGAAGGAGGGACTCAACTGAGTCAATGCTTGGTGCACGCAACTTGAAAAAGTTCAATTTAAGGATATACCCAAGTGACACCTTCTCCTATATCCTTGCCTACAGGCCAGACTAATGCCTCTGGACTAGTCTTCTTTCCAAATATGGAAATGAAGTTTAATTCATTTTGATTAATTAGTCTTTCTAAATGCAGGAGGGTTAGGTGGGCACAAGAAATCTTAAAACCCAGAGATTTCAGAAAAAATGTAGTGGGAAGAAACAGGTCATGGGAAGTGGATGAGAAGGAACGTGGGAAGAATTATTTATTATTGTTCATGGAAAGGATTACAGTTTCTTGAGAATGGTGGTGGAGAGAAAGGCAACAATATGGAAGAACATCCATTTGCATTAACAACATATGTTTAAGTCCAAAAGGTAATAAGAGATGTAAAATGAGACAACACTCAAAAGGTCCCTACTAAAGAATTGCAAGTGGTAGTACAAGCTGATGTAGTACAAGGAATGGATGTTTGTTGTGGGAGCTAAGGTGGCTATCAACACACTGTCAATAGGACCCTTCACTCTTGGTACAGATTTCTTAGGCAGACTGTAACCAACTCCAGAAAGTAATCAACAACCAGAAAATAGGAGAGATAACCCTTCCCTTGACATCCTAATCTCTCTAGATTGTAAAATCATACATAAGCATTAGGGTTATATAGCAGGACTGTTTTCTACCATATGCATATTCGTTGCACAGCACTAAGGAACACTGAAATTTACTAAGTGCTGTCACAACACAGATAATAATAGTAAAAATAATAATACAATAGCACCTGTGCCAACACACTACACTAAAGCAAACTACAATAAAGGAAAAGCACTAAATGGTTCTCTCATCACTCTTACCACAGATATATTTAAGTGTGGGTGTTTTTTTCTCCACAGTTCATCTCCCACAACTACAGAATCACAGAATGTTAGGGGTTGGAAAGGACCTCTGGGGATCATCCAGTCCAACCTCCCTGCCAAAGCAGGTTTGCCTAGAGCAGGATCACATCCAGGCAGATATTGAAAGTGTCCAGAGAAGGAGACTCCACAATCTTTCTGGGCAGCCTGTTCCAGTGCTCTGTCACACTCATAAGAAAGAAGTTTAGGTTTATGTGGAACTTTCTGTGTTCTAGTTGGTGCCCATTGCCTCTTGTCTTGTCACAGGGCACCACTGAAAAAGGTCTTTCCCCCATACTCCTGACACTTGTCCTTTAGATAAAGATACGCATTGATAAGATTCCCCCCCTTCCCCACTCCTCTCAAGGCTAAACAGTCCCAAGTCTCTCCACCTTTCCTCATGAAATAAATGTTCCATTCCTTTCATTATCTTTGTAGCCTCTGTCAGACTCTTTCCAGTAGATCCCCGTCTCTCTTGAACTGGGGAGCCTGGAGTTGGACCTAGTACTCCAGATGTGGCCTCACTAGGGCAGAGTAGAAGGGGAGAATAACCTCCCTCAGACTGCTGGTCCCTCCTCTTCTTAATGAACCCCAGGATACTAGTGCCCTTCGTGTCCACAATAGCATGTTGCTGGCTCATGGTGAACTTATTTCCACCAGGAAAATACAGTGGAGTTTCAAACAGCATTACTAACCATGCCAAAATGCCCATGCACTAAAGATAGCATTGAGATTGGGATATAAATCTATTTTCAGTGTTCATCTGAAAATGTCTTATCTCTGTTTTATATTATTCATGTATTGTGAAAGATGACAAATACCAAATGGTAAGAGCAATTAGACTACAGAAATCATCCCCTGGGACAGAGCTGTATAGGGCTTTTTTCTTCTTTTGTCTTTTATTATTGTGATTAGTCAATCACCACCTCAGGGAAATGCAAGGTGAATTAAGAGAAAGAAGGTCAAGGTTATTATGAAAAAGTTTAATCCCATCTCAGTGGGAACTGGTTAATAGTTATGGCTAGACTCAAGTGCAGACCTCTGTTGGGAATCCCAGTGAAGGTCAACAGCACTGAGTGAAAAAAAGCTGCACTGAGATCTTAGACAGTTATAAGCAGACAGATGTTCCTAAGCTTTAATAAGCAGTCTTGGCTCTAGGCCTTTCTTGGCAGAGCTGTTCAGTTTTAGTATTTTTCCTTGTAGTGCAAGGTATGGCTCTGCTTGTCTGGCTTTGCTTAGCTAATTGCTGATGATTTTTCCATCTAAATAATAGCTTGACAATGAAGAAACCAGTTTATAATCCGTGACTTGATGGATTAGGTCATGGGGAACAATGTGCAGTTGTGATCATGAATGGACTTTTTCTTTACCAATTCTATTTCCATGTCAGCCTGGTGGAGATTATGGCCCTGCTTTAGAAACTCATTTGAACTCAACAGTGCTGAGAATTTTCTCCTGACAATTTGTTATACATAATTGAAATACCTTAAATTGGAAAGTACAGGTTTAGAGAACATCTTCTGTTCAGAACACAAAAAAAGCTACAAATCCAGCTGTTACTAAACTGTGATATCAGTAACTTACACTAAAAATATGAGAAATAGTCTTGTTAAAAATTGTGAAGAATTTTCACCCTTGTCTGTTATTACATAACTTCCTTAATGCAATAACCACTGCAGTATTTGAAGGAGAATAATTTTGTTCTTTGTCCTAGCATATAGCAACCCTGATATAACCTAGTGACTGAATTCAGTCTCTTTTCCAATATTTAATAGTGTCTCATTTCTGGGTGTCACAATTAGTCTGAAATAATATGATATCATGAATGGAAATGTTTTCATGGGATAAGCTCTCATTTTAGGTTGCTCTTCATTGTTTTGGTCCAGAACCTGGTCTCAATGAAGGAAGTGGAAAGGTCTAGGATATTAATCAGTTACTAGTCAATAAAAAAATTAAGAGCCTTACATTGGCAGGTTATACAAATTCTCTGTTCCCTCTGTGCTCTCAGCTGATTCTTTTTGCATTTTGGAGCCTATGAATCATGCATCTTTGAAGCTCTTTTTTTGCACATCAGAATCTCATCTACCACTTGTTGCTTCTGTAAAGCTCACCCTTTTCCAGAATCAAGTGTGAAATCTGCTTTGTGATAAATATCTGATGCTGCAGGAGCTCTGGACATGCTCCCAAACTAAATTCTTTTACATTACAGCAAAACACCTGCCTCTGTGTAATCACGAAAGGAGCTCTCTATTGTAAAGTACAATTCAATCCCTCAGACAGGATTCAGATTCCTTCTTTTTCCCCCTCTGCAGGAGAGGAACAGATGTGCTTAGCAACCAAAAGGAGCTTCCTCCTTCCTCATCTACCCAGTTTATATTTCCAAGTCATGAGTCCTAAAACTCCTCAGAATCAATTGGCTAGGTCTTATCGTTTCCATGACACCGGTCCCTTCCCACAGCCACTCAATGTTGAGGAAAATTACTTTATGTGACACCTGCCAAATGGAAGCAGTTGGTTTATACTAGGATTGTACCCAGGGTCTTCCTGTATTCATCACAGCTAACATTGTGATGGGTCCCTCTAAATCAGCAGTATACAATATCAGTTATTTGACTGTAACTGACCCAGCTCCTAAACTTCCCACATCTGGTCCATCTCATCCAAAAATGACTTTCACAGACTTGGTGTGTCAGAGTAGAGCCTCTCTGCACATTATCATGGCCGTTCTCCCAAGGGCTGGGCAATGACTACCACCCTGCAACACTGGACACCACTAAGAGAGACACCTACTTTGCCAACAGGTATTGTAATTGCTGCTGTTGCAGAATGCAATGGTGAAATGTTTGGATGAAGCGCAACAAGCTATGAGAGATAGGGAATGGCAAGACAAATATTTACTAAAATGTTGTGTAATAAGCACTTAGAAAAGTTTTGGCTTAATGCATGGCCAACTTTCTGGTAGACCTCCCCAAAACTTGGATGCAGAATGGGAGTCAAATATAAAAAGCCAGAGAAGTTACTAACTCACAAACATATTTGCTATAAATAGCAAGTCCCTCTTTGTTCAGCATTAAAATTCCAGTAAAGTAAAAATACAACAGGGTAAAATAGAATAAAGCACAGCTTACCTGAAGAAGCTGAAGAATCATAAGTACTTCTGTCCTTCCTATTTGTCCTGAAGGGCTGAATGTCCTTTTCCCTGTAAGTTCCAAACCCTTCAAAGCTTCTTCTTTTATTCCCATTTGCATCGTCCCTCTTCTCACTTGAAGAATTCATTTCACCAAACATGTCCAGGGATTCTGACCTTCCACTACTCTCAGTATTACCAGAGTATCTCTTTGTGCAAGAGTCAATAGGATCATTGCTTGAGTCACTTTTATCTTTACTCTGTGTCCACTGCTGGGCATCAGAAAGTGATAATGTAGAAAGTGTATCCACTTCAAAATTACTCTTTGAACCTTTGTGTCCAGTTTCACAATGCTGGTGCTTCTGCTTCTCCTTATGCTTGCTTTTCTCACTGAGCAAAGAGAGGTCTTTATCTGAGCTGCTTAGCCTTTCAGTGANCTGGTCCATCTCATCCAAAAATGACTTTCACAGACTTGGTGTGTCAGAGTAGAGCCTCTCTGCACATTATCATGGCCGTTCTCCCAAGGGCTGGGCAATGACTACCACCCTGCAACACTGGACACCACTAAGAGAGACACCTACTTTGCCAACAGGTATTGTAATTGCTGCTGTTGCAGAATGCAATGGTGAAATGTTTGGATGAAGCGCAACAAGCTATGAGAGATAGGGAATGGCAAGACAAATATTTACTAAAATGTTGTGTAATAAGCACTTAGAAAAGTTTTGGCTTAATGCATGGCCAACTTTCTGGTAGACCTCCCCAAAACTTGGATGCAGAATGGGAGTCAAATATAAAAAGCCAGAGAAGTTACTAACTCACAAACATATTTGCTATAAATAGCAAGTCCCTCTTTGTTCAGCATTAAAATTCCAGTAAAGTAAAAATACAACAGGGTAAAATAGAATAAAGCACAGCTTACCTGAAGAAGCTGAAGAATCATAAGTACTTCTGTCCTTCCTATTTGTCCTGAAGGGCTGAATGTCCTTTTCCCTGTAAGTTCCAAACCCTTCAAAGCTTCTTCTTTTATTCCCATTTGCATCGTCCCTCTTCTCACTTGAAGAATTCATTTCACCAAACATGTCCAGGGATTCTGACCTTCCACTACTCTCAGTATTACCAGAGTATCTCTTTGTGCAAGAGTCAATAGGATCATTGCTTGAGTCACTTTTATCTTTACTCTGTGTCCACTGCTGGGCATCAGAAAGTGATAATGTAGAAAGTGTATCCACTTCAAAATTACTCTTTGAACCTTTGTGTCCAGTTTCACAATGCTGGTGCTTCTGCTTCTCCTTATGCTTGCTTTTCTCACTGAGCAAAGAGAGGTCTTTATCTGAGCTGCTTAGCCTTTCAGTGATTGCATGGCTGGAGAAACTAGTGGACTTGCTAGCAAAGAGACCACTCAGATCTTCATGTGTCCCTAAAATCCTCTCCTCCTTATGCTTGTGCTTATGTTTGTGTTTCCTTTTGTGAAGTCGGCCACTTGAAAGGCTTGTTCCTCCAACCTTTGGAGGAGCCAAAGAGGACTGCATGTCCCCAAGGCCCATTCCCACAGGTGTTTGTAGGTGCACTCCATGTTTCGCTTTATGCTTGGCAGTGGTGGACATCTTCATATGAGAGCCTGCATGGAATTGGGGTGGGAGCATAGTAGGTCTCAAAAATGGGGAAGCCGCTCTGAGTGTGTGAGACAGGTACAAAGGAGCTGGATACTGACCATAGTAACCAAGATTCATCATAGGCATTGATGTGTAAGGCATTCCATAGGGTGCATAGTAACTCCCACTGGGAATAGGGTAACCGAACCCTTGTAAAAAAGGCACCTTTGTCATGGTGTCATTGGTTTTGGCAGGTCTACCACGCTTCTTCTTAGACTTCATGTCAGAGGTCCTGCGAAGATAGAGCAATGGGTCATACTGGATATATGGCACAGGGTAGTAATGATCAAAATTAATCCTGAAGATGCTTGGATATGGATTTTCATGATAAAATGTGTAACTTCTATGTGAAATCCTGAACACTTGAAACTTATTTATGAGTTCCTCAAGGTCTGCCAGAAACTGGAGGTCATCTCTGTTCTGCAGGCTTTTCCTCTTCCTCTTGTGCTTTGGCTTTTTAATACTCTCATGAGAGAGAAAGTTATCCACAATGAGATGTTTCTGTCGGTGACCATGCCTGTTCTTTGTGCTGGTGTCAGATGGGATAGCCTCTGGATTGTCCAGGGTGCAGAAATCAAAGGAGTATCTCCTGCGGGATTCTGAGCTTTTCTCGGCTTGGTCAGAAGTGCTGTTGTTGTCTGTACCTATCCCACTGTCACTTGGTATGGTTTCCTCACTGTGAGACTCACTCACTGGTGACAGTGTGACTTCTTTCAGAGAACCAATTTCACAGAGGTGAGAAGGTGAATTAGCCATCAACCTGGGTGGAGAGAGCTTCCAAGTTCCACTGTGCATTCCTTTCTGGATTTTTGTAGGAAGAGCACTGATAGGTTGAAGGTTTGGCATAGTTTTTAACTCTGAAAAGTTTGTTTCAGTGCTCGCAGGGCTAAGGTTGCCATTAATTCCAACTAACTGTGCTGAAAGCGGATGAATAGCTGCTGGTGATGATGCCACAAGTGACTGCAGGTTGGAAGGCACTGTTGGGTTTTCTGGCTGGCTGGAAACAGGCCTTGAGTGCTTGATGGCTGTCTTAGGTTCTTCTGGCTGAGGCTGCAGCTCTGCTCTTGGCTTTCTGCCCCGTTTTTTACCAATGTAGATAGTCCCCCTCTTGCTGACATTGATCTGCTTCCCGAGTCTTGCATCAATGGTGGTTGGTCCAGCACTAGATGGTGGCTGGACTTTTGCCTTCAGAGCTATGCTGCTGGAGCAGGAGGACAAGATCTGATTGAGAATATTCTTCCTCTTGAGGGTCTTCATTTTATTGATGGTTTTGATGGTCTTCTTATCCAAGACCCCAAGCTTCCCAACCTTTTTGTGAAACTTGAGTTCACTGATGGACTTGTCCTCTCCTGGGACCATCTGAGCCAGCTTGGCCAGATTTCGTCTCCTCTTCCTTTTCTTTGTTCCTGGAAATTCGTGATTGATCGGACTTACTGGGCTGGTGGAAGTTCCCTCATGAATGGTTTCAACAGTGAGCAAAGGCTGTTTCTTTGGTCGCCCTCTTTTTTTCTTAACAGGTGTGATCACAGTAAGACTGTCTGTATTTGTATACAGAGGGCTGGATGGTGTGATGGGATAGGCTGAAGGAGGCTCCACCATCAGCTTCTCAGATGTTGTCATGGAGGTTTCTCGAAGTATTGATTTAGGTTTGCTGCAGGTCCATCGCCGCTTAGCTGCATGTTTGGGGTGCTGGATCTCAGATAATTTGCCAGCTGTGGGAAGATCAGTGGGTAGGAGAGTGGATGTCACAGCTACAGATTTTCTGAGTCTTGTGGCACTATTGAGGGAAGCGTCAGTAAGCACACTGCTGTCAATAGTTACTAAGTGGGACTCATTTTCAATCACCTTCCCTGGCTTTGTGGCTCGAAGATCTTTTTTACTCCCATCTGTTTGAGAGCTAGTCCTGTTTGCTACTTCACTGCTCATAGCAGGCCCAGAAGGAAGGCTTTTCTCCTGGATAGTTTTCTCTATTGAAGATTTTGTGGATTGCCTTTTTTTCCTTTTGTGGCTGGATGTATCTGCTGTTGGAGATTTTATTGGAATAGTAATTCGTACGTGACTGGTGTCAGTTTCACAGTTGCCAGTAGAAGTGGGATTCTGCTTCAAGGGTGATGTATCCAACACACTGTCCATTGAGTAAGACTCCTTTTTCCCTTCCATGTTGTCATGGGATTTGCTGTCAAATCCTTTTTGAGCACTCTTCACCCATTCAATCTCTGTTGTTTGGATGGTTTGACTTATCAGGTCCTTTTTGCTGGACTTCTTCTTTGTATTTCCAGTGAGTTGATCAGTGGCCTCCAGCTGCATACCTCCCTCTTGATCACCAAGAGGCAAAAGCCCGCTGCACTCAGAAACACTGCTTGGCTGAGTGGCTGTGCTGATGTTGTTGGGTGATGGGACTGAACTGCAAATGGCAAGCTCTTTACCCCATGGGCTGCTGGTGCAGGACTTCTTTGACTGGGATTTGCTGAAGGAAATTCCTGCCTCCGGAGTGGGGACCTTGGTAGCACTAACTGCTTCTCGGCTGGATTCTGTGTTGATGAAGCAACTTTGAGAAATGGATCCAGTATCAGAGCTCACTGACCAGTCAAGATGATGTTGGTTGCTACTTTTCTGCTGGTGCTTTGATTTTAAGGTATCACTGGTGAAGTCTGGTTGGAGGCCTGGGTCATAGTGCAGAGAAGAATGTTTTTGTGGCCTGTCATAAACCTGGAAGGTAGAAGAAAATAAATAGGAAAAAAATGTTTATTGCTCCATTAATAACCCTTAGTTGCAGCTCTTTTTTTGTACAGTGAATGGCAAAGTCTTCTTATACTTGAGTCAAATACGCCTGTAGATTCATACTCTGTAAACAAGTTTTGTTTTGTTTTTTTTTTCTTTTCTTTTCCCACTCTACAAACAATGGAAATATTTCTATAAATGCTAAATTGCTAAGGAAACATTGATTTTTAATTTAAAACACAAGAAACATATTCCCTTTCAATGGATGAATCATGCAACGCAGCCTTCTAGTGGGAATCCCTTTTTACTAAAAAATAATCCCTCACAGAACTGAATGCTCAACAACACCAATTAACCTCATTGTTGTTAACAACAAAAATGCAAAATTATCTCAGAAGTTGTAAGAAAGAGGAAGATCCATGAGTTCACTTTCCTATAAAGCCAGAATCAGCAAAGATTTACTTGCTTAAATTTCCACATAGAAGTCATACCCACAAACACAGTGCTTAAAATCATATGTGCAGTGTCAAGTGTGTGAGGTACACTTGGCAGGTTCAAGATTTGCTTTGCTCCCTTTTAATTTTAATAATCTGTATTCACAAAGATCATAAGAGGTATTTTCAACATGATTTCCAATCCAGCAGCAGCTTTTCAAACTGCAAATGGCATACTGAAGAGTATTACAGAGTAAAATAAACTTACTTTTTTTTCTGTGGGCCTTCTTCAGCTAAAGAAATAATATTTGTTACAGCTGTAAGCTTTTGAAAAGTCTCCGAAAGCAAAAAACAACCCAACAATTTTTCTTCTAATTTTTTTTTTCACTTTCACTAACTGACCTCTTCCAGCCATTTGTTTTCCCTGATTACATTTAGGAGCTCTTTTGTAAAGATCTGGATCAAACTGTGAAATATATTTTGTAGACTTAGTGCTGCAAAATCTGTACTTAGCAAAACGCAATGATACTATTATGAATGCCAAATAAATGATGTCTTAAATGTGCAACCAAGGAAAGAGCAACAGAAAACAACTGTCTCATTTTTCTGCAAACATCTTGTTACAATTAAGTTTCTATCAGTCAGTAGCATTATATTAGGTCCATGTTTGGGGTGTTTGCAACAGAAGTTCTGGGGTAAGGTATCTGTCAGCTGAAGAGGGTTTTCACCTGGGAAGCAAAGTGTTCTCTGTTCTGAGCAGTTTCAGAGGCATTTGAAAAGTTCTAAGCATTCCTAACCCACAGTGTATTATTTAGTGACCAGTAAATATTCTGTTATTGGCAAATTGCTGATAGATATCCTTCATATGCATATAAAAATGGGTATACGGCTTTTTTTGGAATAAGCAATAACATGAAGCTATTCTGGTCCATTGTCTGAGGAGCAATCATGGACTCCTACGTCCTGTGGATAGCAGCTGTTGTGCACATGGATGAGCCATGCTCAGGGAAAGCAGAGATTTCCAGGAATTGTGGAGTGAGAAAATGAAAGCATACAGCTGTGGTAGAGCTGCAGATGTCGTGAGCGAGTGACACCCCGTTTCTTCAGCCTGAGAAAAGTGCCAAAAGCATAAACAGCTCTTGGGGAATGAATCAATTCCTTCTCCTCCACCTTGCAATAGCCTCCCATGCATGAGCCATACAGCACAGCAGCCACAAGTCACACTGATGTTGTCCTCCTTCAGAAAATGAAGCTACTCTGTATCCATGTCCTTAGGATGAGGCTAGTAAGGGGTCAAAAGGAAATCAGCAGCACTGGCACTCAAGTTTGACAGTTTGTTTTTACTTTAATTTTTTAAACATCACAAAGCTCCTGAGCTTCATTTTACTTCAGTAGCTTGGGGCTTCTCCTGCCCCTAGGCCACAGGCTGTGTACACTGCCACCTGGGCATGAGGCGATGTGTAGGAGGTGGCCATCTGCTGGTGATATCCCTGTGGGATGGAGATGAGTGCCTTTACCCAAGCATCGCACAAAACATTGTCTTCCTGAGGTACCATGATTTGTGACTTGGAAAAGCACTGGGAATGATGGGCTAAGGTCTCTCTCTTGACCCCCAGGACCTGCACCAAGAAAGGCCCAGGCTCTTTCTGCACAGATCCCAGCCCTTTAGATGCAATTAAAGCAACTTATTACATCTGTGTTACTTCCAAGGTACTGAGATTTGAAACTAAATGACCTGAAAATTTTCATTTGGAAGAAAAAAATAAAAAAGGGAGAGGGTTACAGCAGTGAGTGAAAACATCACAAGCTGGCAAAAGTCTGGTCCCTTCAAGTCTACCACATACAGAGAGATCTCTTGTTTAAAAAGAGCAATAATCTCTGATGTATATTTTAAGGCATTTAACAATGGCTCAGAACTGAGAAGCCTACTATATGCCAGTGGTGAATGCTGATATATCATTTGGCTTACACAGACTCATTTCCTTGGCCTGCACATTATAAAACAATAATACAATTTCCGATATATCCCTAATGATAGCCTTGTGATTATTCCAGCACTGCAGACCACCACATCTATCTTACAATTAATGAGAAATATATGCCTATGTCATCAAAGATGCCAACTCTGGAGGCATTTAATCACATGGATAAGCACTAGAGTTTCAACACGCCTTCAGAAAATGACCAGTCTGCAGTACCAGGGGACTCAGTTTCCTAAGTAGGGTGTCAGAACTCTATATCTGCCCATGCACCTAACAGTCCACTGAGTTTCCTCGTGCAACTTCTTCCAGTGTAATATTTACTACTTGCTCTAAATTGATGGAGACTTCCCTATCACCCCAAAATAGTTCTTGTGCAGCACAGTAACTAAAGATCCTTTGGCTGCAGCAGATTGGGTTTCACTGGATGCAATGGATATGTAGGAAACGTTTACCAAAAAGCAAGTAACAAAACTGTTTACTAAATCAGTTGAAAGTAACACAGCCAAGCATATTTTATTCCCCACATATCCATCTGGGTTACTGTCTGGTCCCATTGGTCCTAACGTTTAGGCTTAAATTTTCCCTGTTGGGTGAGCACCACCCTAAGAAGGCAACAAACCCCAGCTCAGCTAACCTAAGGCTGTGCTGACCTGCCAGAGGACACCAGAACTGTCAGTAGGTGAGAGTAAATAGAGCTCTTTAGAAACCTGTATCTCGATGCATTTCACACAATTTCATACTTTGTCAGTAAGTAAGTGTGCAATGTACTGCAGCTCCATTGGTCTTGGCAAAGGGCTTTTGAACTGAATAGAGTTCCTATAGCAGTTTGGCCAAGATTGGCATCAAGAATAGTAGGTTTTTCCTGAAAGAGGAAAGATTTGCATTTATTTAATTTTTGGTTTATGAAAACTTAAAAACACTCCAACTTCAGTGCAGTGCCTCTATTTGTAGTTTACTCTGCCATTAAATGTGATTTTCTTTAGCTGCTAGCTATTCTGTACTGGGAGTCTGCTCCTTCTTCTTTTGTGGATGTGGAAGAATAACTTAACCCGTGCAATTTTATCACATCTCACCAGACGTGGTCAATATTTCTCTTGATATTTAGTTTACTGGAAGTACTTAGTGGGTAATAATCCCATCTTTCCTTTAAAGAAAATAAAAAACACATGAAAAAGCTAAGTTTCCATAACTGCGAAGTAGTCTGAGCAACATGATTCCTCACGTGATAAACTTCAGACTAAAAAAGAAAAGTTTGAAGCCTCTTATTAGTAATATAAAATTTTAATGCCTAGCTCCTGACTTTCAGCCCTCAGCTTTGGCAATAGTGGGTGGACCTATGCACAGGGTACATCTCATATACTGGCCCATATTGTGACTAGCAGGTTGAGGAATGTGATTCTGGCCCTCCACTGTGCTTTGGTGAGACCTCACTTGGGGTACTGCATCCAGCTCTGGAACCCTCAGCATAAGGACAAGAACCTGTGGGAGCAGGTCTAGAGGAGGGCAACAAAAATGATCAGAGGGTTAGAACACCTCTGCTATGAGGAAAGGCTGAGAGAGTTGGGATTGATCTGCATGGAGAAGGCTCAAGGGAGACATTATTGTGGCCTTTCTAATACTTAAAGGGAGCTTGTTAGAAATATGGCTCTCTTTTAGCAAGGTCTGTTGTAACAGGACAAGAAATAATGGTTTTTAAATAGAAAGAGGGAAGATTTAGACTAGATATAGGGAAGAATTTGTTACATTGAGGATGGTGATACACTGTCACAGGTTTCCCAGAGAGACAGTGGATGCCCCATCCCTGGAAACACTCCAGGTCAGAATGGACAGGTCTCTGAGCAACCTAATCTTGTTGAAGGTATCCCTGCCTACTGCAGAAGGGTTGGTCTACCTGACCCTTAAAGGTTCTTTCCAACTCAAACCATTCTATGATTCTATTGTACTGGAAACTGAAGAACATTGGTCAGAAAGTAGAGGAAGTGGAACTGTATGTTTACACCTGCCTTGCCAGACCTGTGCAAATCTGTACCTGCTGAGGGTTAACTCCTCATAACAACATTATTCTGACATGCAGCCCTTGCAGGTGATGGAACGAGACTGTATCAGTCCCACGATGAGCAGCATCCTACTCTGTAAGTAGGATCCAGCAGTAGAACCCATCCCTCACAGACTATCATAGAATCATAGAATGGTCTGGGTTGGAAGGGACCTCTGGAGGTCATCTAGTCCAACCCCCCTGCAGTGGCCAGGGACATCCCCAACTAGATCAGCTTGCCCAGAGCCCTGTCAAGCCTCGCCTGGAATGCCTCCAGGGATGGGGCCTCAACCACCTCCCTGGGCAACCTGTTCCAGTGTTCCACCACCCTTGTGGTGAGGAACTTCTTCCTAATGTCCAGTTTAAATCTGCTCCTCTCCAATTTAA